>JAQMCX010000045.1:7525224-7539032 GCA_029814765.1 Acanthurus leucopareius | reverse complement strand
TTTCTGTGTTATATTTTTCTGTGTAAATATCCCATGTTACAACGTGAACATCTGCGGCTTATAGACAAGTGCGGCCTGTATGTGCAAAATCTTTTTTCTTTTTAAATTTAGTGAGTGCGGCTTATACTCAGGTGCGCTCAGTAGTCTGAAAATTACGGTAGTACAGATTTTAAAGGAGTTTTACACTGCACAGATGATTTCAAAGTAAAGTAATTCCTAGTTGAAATTTTGTCAAAGTTGACTAGTACAGTGTGTATACAAAGCAACATGACTGTATGAACAAATGACTGACTGAAGTTTTGTTGTCATACATGCTAGTATGTCCATCATAAATTCATAGTAGCCCAACATAGAGTGCTTTGTGTGCATTTTAAAACGCTAATGTAAAAAGTAAAAGATAAAAATAAAGGAAAACCAACTTTCACAATCTAATACAGCATAATTCATAAACCACTGGCAAAGAGCAATGAAACCAGAGTAAATATTACTCTAAAAGGATGTCTTCCCGTCTCCTCCAAGTTTCCGCTCAATGTAAGCAATCTTAAAGGCATCAAAATGAAGCAACCCTTCAAATTGTGCAGTGAAATATTTTAGGTTGGAGTAGGTCATGTTACATTAATAGAAAATTAACATTTTTTTTTATTTTAAAAGTATGATTTATAAGTGTTATTAATATTCATATATATATATATATATATAAGTATCTAAAAAAACATATAATCCCATCTTTATTGTACAAAAATGTTATTATTGTTAAGTGTTGAATGAGGCCCTAAACTGGGTATTTTGATAGACTGTCATAGCAGGGATACCTGCACGATTTCTCTTTAAGAGGAGCTGTCATATGTCTCCTGCATACTTTAAAACAGAAACACTGCTCTCCCTTTCCTCGTATTCACATCAGCAAAGCCACTCATCATTTACATACCAGAAACTTGTGAGTGTCCTTGGGGAACTCTCCCTCCCCTCCTCTCTCTGAGTCCCTCCTTTGAAAGCACTCACACTTGAGCTTCTGCACACAGCAATGATCGACTCATGAATCTGAATAGGAGAGGTTTCCGATGTTTAGACAGCATAGGAAAGAAACCTGATGCATATTCAGCTGACACTCCCCCATAGGCCTGCCTGCCGTCTAAGAGCCCGGCTTGACGCGTCTGTGAAACACAGACAGTATATGTGTGTGTGTGTGTGTGTGTGTGTGTGTGTGTGTGTGTGTGTGTGTGTGTGTGTGTGTGTGTGCGCTCTCATTGTTTTTCTTGAGTGTTAATGAATGTAAACAATTTATTTTTTCTGGATTTTATTGCATATACGAGATTTGTATTTTTTAAGATTATGCCTGAAAATTTAGTTGAACCCTTATTGAAAATTATTGTTATTGACTCATGAAACTTCATGGAGTAGTGTGGCATTGAGCAAAGAAGACCCCATTAATTTTTTAGGCAGACCTGAATCACGGAGCAGATTCAATTTATTTAATTTTTTTTTCCTGTAGGATTCTGTTGTGGGCTAGACGCACACACACACACACACACACACACACACACACACACACAATCCAGGCTAAAGAGATAGAGAGTAAAGGTGAAGTAGCTTAGGGACTGCAAAGCATGACTGAAACAAATTAAATCATCTTTTCTAATTGTTCAGTGTGCTAATTTTAAACAAAAGCAAACACGTCCACAACTCTGCCCAGCCCTGTAGGAAGATGACACTGTGACGCTAGATTTTTTTGAAAGCACATATCAAATAGACAGACCTGCACCTCTCTATTCAGTACATCAGTAGCCTATTTTATGTTGCCTGTACAAGGTGGGAATATTGTGCAGTTTTTGCACCTTATTTTTGGTATAAAAGATACAAAGGTACAATGGGGCCCATTGTTGTTCTTAGTCTGAGCCAGCAAGAGAGGCAGCAACAGCGCCACATCTACATCTGGGTGTAAAGCCAGGCCGACATGGAGATGTAACTTTTTGACCATATGTCAAGTGTGATCATGTGTTAAGTGATCCACTAGTGGGAATCAGCTAGCAATATTTATTCGGTGTAAAGAAATATTGCAGCAGGCTTACATATTCTGAATAAAAAGGGCCCATGACTGAGCAGAGGAGAGGGACAAAAACAGCGATGTGACCTGGTGAATAATTATAGCCTGTAGTTGGACATCACACCCTGTGTCATCATTAGCTGGTTACAAGCCCACCACCGTGAGGTTGACATAGAGAAATATCTTGAGCACAAAAAATTGATAAAATAAACAAAAAAAGGTGCACGCAGGGTCAAATATAGTCATTACCACTTTCTAATGGGTCAGAAGTGATAATTAAGAGGTCATGCTGATGCTTCGGCTCAGCACAACGATATTTTGACTAAATCCTAATACTTTCAGAAAATATCCAAACAAATAGACCTTTAGTTCTTGTGCTTGAAAATTTGCATAGAACAGTGGATCATTGGCCCTGACTTGCTCTCTGAGTCCTCTTCTAGTTTATCATCAATTGAGGCCCTTTGTGTTAAATATTCTCACTAAAAAGCTGCTCTGATATTGAGAGTGCTCGTATGGTTCTGTGCTTTCTATGAGGAGCAACATGAACTTAATAGTGTGGTGTTTAATGAAGGAGAGACACTTATTATAACTCAGTGAATCCAAAAGCGTCGACACATCCGGCTCATTTTTTCTGTATAGTTGACATGTGCTTGCTGCATAATACACCCAGAAAGATAATCTGACCTTGTAATTAATGCTCCTTAGAAATTTCATGCAGTTTTTTGGTGCAGTGAGAAAATTAAGTACTCCATAGCCTTGACAAGAAACACTTGAATTTTCTTGTGGCTTTGTTATGACTTTACTCAGTTGGTCCAGGATAAACTTTTTTTCCTATTAGGAGAGGAGCTCTTGTTTTCCTCCTGAGAGCAGTAGTCCTTGCTGGCAGTTGTGTTCATTTACATGACTTCACCCACCCGCTGGCAATTTATTTTACCATATGTCATTTCCTTGTGTAACTTCAAACTGAAGAGGAGCTGAAATGTGCCTCTATGCCTATATATCTAAAACCTTCTTTTTTGGAGGCTTGTGCATAGCACTGTGGCAGCCCGCAAGCGGTGCAGCAGGGGAAAAAACAGTCATATAACTGTAATGATGGGCCGCAACAAACCCCAACACAAACCTAACCCATAAGCATGGATATTATTACCACCACAGTGAAGGTGTACACAGGGAGACTGCCATAAAACTTGGTATTTAACCTGGATGGGTGTGGTTTTGCAAGACGTAGGAGTGCACGCTTCAGAGAGCTCAGTGACCAAATTCAGCCTGTGCTCCTAGAGCTTGTTGTTTTCCTATATTTAGTATATTATGGTTTCACAAGTGTTTACATTAAATTGCCAGTCTGCCTTGTAGGCCCACTTGAGCAGTAATAAGAGAGGTTTGCCATCTGTCCTTTCTGCTGAAAAGGCTTTAGGAAGTTAAGTGTTCATAGTGGCAGTACCTTGTGGTGGATGAGTAAGTCGGATAAATGACTTTGATCCAGGATGCTGGGTTTCATGTCCTGTGTGAACTCAAAAGTCAGTTCTGTTTGTTTGGAATTTCAGGTTGTGTGTGACTCAAAATTGCAGTCAGCATGGCAGCACTTTGTTCGCATTTAATTCTGCATTAATTAAGACTGAGCCTGAAACATTAAACCATTATTACTGTAGTCACACTGCACTGGGATAGAAATTTGTCTGAGAGCCTTTTTTACTCTTTTTGTTGATTTTGAGCAAAAGCTCTAGCTGTGTGGGAAAACTGACTGTGCCTCATCCAAGCCAAACCAACAGGTGCACATTTCTGATTTCTCTTTGTGTGCATTTCTTTCTTCCACCCTGTCTTTGATCTCTCCAGAGACCCCTCTCATCATCTCTGTACTTTTTCAAACATATCTCCAAACTTATCTGTCTCAGAAGTTTGTTCTTTGGTAACACATGAAGAGGTTCTGTCTTCAGCATCAATTGCTTGGTACATAAATATTTCTTTCCTAGCAGCAGCTTTTGCTGTCCTGCCTGCATAAATATCTTCTTTTCCTTTTTTCTTTTTTTAATTTCCCTCTCTCTCTTTGTTTCCTTGCACCTTTTTCTTCTCTTTATGTGTCTCTTCAACAGTTCTGCTGACTTCTGAAACAGCTTTCTGATATAAACGGTGTTTGGTGGTTACTCAACTGCCTCCGCACGATAGCACAGAGAAAGAGGAGATTTGTGTATGTGCGTGTATTTTATGTGTGTACCTTGGCATCGCGGTTTCCTGCCGCAAGTGAGGGTCACAACTCATAAACTGTCCTTCTTTTCGATTCACTGGTGTCTGTGTGTGTGAGCTCAGTTGCAGAGCATTATTGACAGTTTAGAAGAATAAGAAGTTTTTTTAGTTTGTGATGCTATACAAAATGTCATTCGCTATTAGATGCATGTTGCATTTGTGTAAATTCGCCATTTTAATGTGAGTAAATATGAGTGTGCATAAACCTGCTCATGTATCTGTAATTTAGCCAAGCATGGGCTGATGTTTTCCTTCCTCACCGCAGCTCCCAGGCTGCCTCCCTCGGCACGCTGAGTAGCCAACACAAATCCTACCTCCAGTTAATCTTAAAGATGTCATAAAGATTGATGCTGTGCTGTACGGTGCCGTGTTATGCTATGGCATGTATTACCCTACTCAGTAATGGCATTTTATATTAGTAAAAGCCACATTGTATTTTGATCATTTATTTTGCCTCATTTACATTTATGTGTTATGTTAGATACCCTTTGACCTGATGAGATTTCTGGGAAATGTGCATTATGCATTTCTGTCACCAGACAGGGAATCCATGGTCGACTTTATTGTGAACGTATTTTCACTTGAAGAAAGCATCCCAATGAAAACTTTCTCTGAAATGTTCTCTCGAGTACCCAGATTAACTGGAACATTGTTCCTGGAGAGATTTTTCAGTGTAATACTTTAAAATCCTTTGCATATAAACTTAAAACTCTCTGCATGACTTCTTGCTGCAAAAGTGACTGCAAAAAAAGCATTTTCATAACTGGTGGAATTTATGGTGATAATTAATGCTGAAAACTTTCTAAGCAGAACATTTTGCCATTTAGAAATGACACTTAAGGGAAGGGCAAAAGCTGAATATTTCTCTTGCAATTCTATGTGCTCATGCATGAAATATATATAGGGTTTTCTATTTGTGTCTGAGATTTTTTTTGTTAGTTTATGAACACCTAAAAATTTGAATTGTTGTATTTTCATAACCATAGAATGAGCCTTTCATACCTACAGAGGGAGTGAGTTCTTTCTATGGAGTTAACCATTTTGCACCCCCATCTTTATAAACAGTAGCCCTGAATGGACAAACCAAACACTGGCTCTAGAAAGGGCCTCTCACAGTTTTTGCTAGATTTTCAGCCATTGTGGTTTCACCTCGTGCTTGAAAAGGAAGGGTGACCTCAGGGATATTCTGTCGAGTGTAACAAACAACTTCACTGCTAGATGTCACACTACTTAAAAGTTTTTGTCAAAACTTTTAAAGATGTTTGGATTTAACTCTGTGATCACATTTACAGTTACAGTTAGAGCTATTGAATGATAATGCTCCAACTGAAAAGTTCTTGTTAATATTTTTCCATCACGTTTATATGACTAAGGAGAGACAAAATATTAAAAACACTTGCTTGTATAATGCAGAAATATTTAACAGCACCACAGGCTACATCCTGCAAAATGTCCGTAGAGTTGAATTGACTTAGTACTACTCTAAGCTAGTCGTATCTGGGAAATTACTGATTAATTCCAGGTTATTGGTGTTGAAATGAGGGTCAGTGGGACCAGGCTGTTCCAGTTAGGCTTGGCAGAGGAGAAACTGGTATCCTAAGCAGCTTTAGGCCTCTCTGCAGAGGGGCCCATCAGCCTCTAATAATCAGTGCATGTAACGGCTTTAAGAATACATGAAGTAGAACAAAGCAGCCTGTCTATAGAGGGACCTTATAACAGTGGCCAGACATGATCTCACATTGTGCTCAGAAACCAGAGAAGGAGACCACCCCTGGAACGTTTTTTCCCTTCTCTGTCCAATGTCCCTTCTCTCCTCTGCCTCTTCCCAATCTCTGTGATCTGCTCCTCTTTCTATCTGATATTTTTCTTACTGCTGCTTCACATTCATTTGCCTGAGAGACAAACACACACACACAAACACAAACACACACTCCACGCATACATTATATTTGGTCTGGACATTTCTGTCATCCTTATTCTGTCTGCTTTTGTGTATTTTTTTTTTTTGCTACACTTCAGGTCATTATGTGGTTAAATTCTCATCACCTCCCATTTTTAAAGATTTTTGTAATTTCACAAAAAACACACCTTCTCTTTATTGTGAACAAGAACCTAGTGTCTTGTTTTATCTTTCTATGGTGACAAGATGTGTACCTATGTAGCTATAGTGTGGCTCTTGTGTACATATGCACCCATGCTTGTAAACTGCAAGTAAAATTCTTGCAGATGAGTCCACAGCACAGGAATGTGCAGATAATCCAGGACAGACCGTGCAGGCGCCCCATCTGAACATCCCTTTGCTTGGCTGAAAGCTCTTTTGGCAGGAAGCATATATCAAAGTTTTGAATTTATTACTGCTGGACCCTTTTTCTCTTTGACCATTGCTTACAGTTTATCAGTCTCAATTCTTTCTCACATTCTTTCTGATCTCTTACGGGTCTGTATGAAGTTTTGGCCTTGGCAGGGTGTACCACCTGGGTGTGATTGGGACTTGTGGTGCCAGAGGCTGCTAGCAGGCTGGCATTGGGTCCTGAGATGGCTGAAGCCCAGTCCGGAGGCTAAGTGTTTGTAAGGCTCTAGTTGAATTCCCACTGCTCTGCTGCCTGAATGCTCTAGTCTTGTCGTTTTTCATCTCCTCTTGGTTCAGAAATATGTCATCTTTATTTTTAATATTGTGAAAAACAACCTACATGTAAATACAGAGCGGACATGATCTCAACATATTTTAAAATTAAACATTTTCTCCATTTTTACAGTGTGGAACCCTGCTGTCTTTAGTAGGAAGCAGCAAAAATGATTGTGCTCTAAAACTGCCCCAGAAATGAAGTGTTATGTCTATGGTAACCTTTGATATGATGGAGTGTATGTAAGTAGTATTCACTATAGACATACCTGTGGCACCTCCTTAGACCTCAAGTCATACTAAAAGGAATGTATAGTACACATTAACCGACCATGATTTGCAGCAGATTTTTTAGTTTGAACCTCCTCACCTCGATCCACACAGTAATTTACTTAATGTGATGGTGGTCATATGGAATGAGCCCAGAACTTTATTCAGATCTTAATTAACTGCCAGAGTCCCCAGTAATTTAAAAGGATCTACACATCATTGATGACCTACAGTGCATTGCTGCACGTCCTTGGGCTTTCATGCTCAGTCTTGTTGTGTGAACCAAGCACCATCATTTATGGACTTCTTGATATGGACAAACATCCAAAGCCCCTATAAAGCACAGAATTTTCTCATTATCTGGCATTCCTGCTGAACTTATTTGACAGCAGCGTGTGTGGTTTTGTTTTTGTCCTCTTGCACTTCTAGATTTTATCAGCTTAATGGAGGTGCTCAGGTATGCAGCTTTGATCTGTCTTTGGAAAGTTTTCACATTGGCTCCACTTTAACAGCGAGTTGCTATTCCCATAGTGCCCTGCTGCTTTGACGCAACACTACTACCGCTACATAATGTATGTTTTGCTGCTTACGGGCGAAAAATCCAAAACGTGGAGAAAATCTGGATGAAGTCTGATAACTCATTAGAGCCATGTAAGTCAATACATAAAATAGGCTTTCGCGTCACTGAGATGATGAATTTTGTGTCGTCTTAAAACAAATAAAACTTCAATTAAGAGCTAGGAATACACCATCAAGAACTGAGTTTTTCATAAAGTTTTAGTATTTCTAATTAGTCAAGTATGATTAGTGCATGGTTACTGTGGCCTGCAGCCTTGTTTTAATGACTCAACTGCCTTGACATCAAAGGGCCTTGTGTGGGGGAAACTGGTAGGTAATGATCTACACCCTATGCCCCTTACCACATGCTCTCTAAATGCTCTCATATTAGACACACAACCTCAAGTTTTTTCTTGGGCTTTCCTGGTACCTTTTTTTTTAAATTCTGGAGATTGTATAAATATTGTTTGCATTATAAATGACTATATATATTACATAATAATAATAATAAAAATATTCAAGGTTTAGTGATATAATTGATGTTTGAAGTTCTGAGGGCTTTGGTTAAACCAGGTCATATCCCTGCACATGTGTGACATAATAGCTCATGCTTATTTTTTCTTATCATGGATGAACCATAGACATAAATAAATACCCATAAAAATAGGCTCAGCAAGTTATAAATATAGTACAATTTGTTGTAATGATCAAATAGCTCTAGCTTACACTACAACAAATCGGACTGAACTCAAGGTATGCTCTGCAAGCTGGGATATCAGTGGTAACTTGTCCTTCACACTTCATTTTCGCCCTCAGTTTACACAGTTCGATGACGAGTGCCGACATCAGTCATTGTTTCTCAACACCAAAGGAGAGTAAGGCAGAAACTTCATTTGCTCTCACTAAGCTGCCAGATTATGTCTCTCATTTGAGTCACAATGCCTTTTTTTTGGACTGTAAGCCACAATTCAGTTGCTTCATTGCCATCCTTTGTCCTGCAGAAGAGCTAAATGGGGCAGAGACGAGCTACTTGTACACATCGTTTCACAAAGAAGATAAAATGCTGACAACATAGGTCTTCTACAGTCGTGTTTAACATTTGTTTACCTTAGTTATTTGGATTTGAACACCGCTGTGTCTGGAGTTGGCTGCAGAACAACATTTTGAACAGACAGTTACAAATGGATGGGAGAGGGAAGAAATGGTGAAAACAAAATTACAAAATGGAAACCTTTGTTTTACTGGTGCAAAGCTGTGTGGTTGCATTCACAAAAAAAAAGACTTAAAATGTTTCTGGGATCCAAGCCAGTAGTCATAATATCAGTCATGATGGATCATTTGTACCTCTGATGTCCTTGGTTTGCTTCTTCAACCCCTCTCAGATTTTACTGCCTGACTTTATTACCAACTATCAGGCTAAAATACCAGAAGATGTTTTAATTTCAAATCTTAATTCAGAGTCATTACTTCAAACAAACAAGAAGTCTGGCTTTGGTGTGAAAAAGTTGTAATCAAACCACAGTTTTGCTATCTTTCACTTCTTTTTACTGCTTTTGTCTGACCCCACCCCACTTTTCCACAGTTCTTTCGTCCCCCCTCTCCTTCATCCTCCATTCCCTCCCTTTTTTTCCCCTCACATGTGGAAAGCATTATATCCTGTCTGGTGGAGAGGGAGAGCAAACATCCCAAGCCGAGACTAAGAGCCTCTTGGGTAGGTGTAGGGGTTGGTGGGGAGGCTGTTAGGATCTGCATGGCTGTAGCTGTCTTTCTCTCTCTCATGGCCCTGATGCTGTTTGGACAAAAGGGGGTCTTGTTATTTCAGAACCACAGCACCTGATAGCTGACAGGCCTCACCCTCCCACTGCATTGGACTGGAAGAGCCTCCTGGTTGAATGAGGGAGAGGAAGATAAAGAAAGTCCAGTTTGAGGTCTTTGCACACCAGCACATTTCACATGAATGATATGTAGGCCAAAAGCATCTTAACATGTGGGTTTAAATACTTGTGTAGGTCTTTGTTCTTCTTAAAGGAGTCGATTAGATTAATCTCTTTCTGGTTTTCATGTTTGTAAGTTCAATAATTCTGACAAGCAAAACTGAAACATTAAAGCAGTTGATTTTAGCAACTAACTATGTGTAACCAAACAAAAAATTGCCAGGTCCCACAGAGTAAGGGTGCAACAATTAGTGGACTAGTTGATTAATTAGTTAAATAATTAGCCCAATGAAATAAATAATAATGGCTACAATAATAATTATAATAATAATTGGAATAATTGCTATCTACTTTAGTGAACAAATTTATAAGGTATTTTTAAAAATAGCCAAATATTTGACTGTTCCAGGTTCTTGAACATGAAAAAATGGTTGCCTCTCTTGGCCTTACCTTACAGTAATGTTTGGGTATTGGACTGTTGGTCAAATGTCATGATGGCACCATATACTGTAGGATGTTGTGGTGAATATTTTTCACTATTTTTGATGCATCATAGACCAAATGAATGGCCACATTAATTAGTCTGGGTGTAAAAGGTGGGGTCTTCTAATTGTGCTTCAGAACATCATAGAATTTTGTAAAACAGTACAGTAAAATTGCAATTTCAGGTCTCTCTGTTTTCTTGCAACTTTATCCACGTGTTATGCTGGAGATAATAATCAATAAATTGTCACCCTCAGGTTACATAACTGCAAAGGTAAAATTAAAAAATCACCACTCCTCTTTAAATGACATTCCTCATCGAGAAGTCACCCATATGTTACTGTAAATGACTCTTTACGAGACATAAAACTGAAGACATCTGTAAAAAATGTGAGTGTTATATGTTGGGATTTTTTTAGATTCTCCTCATTGAAAAACCATCATATGTGGTCAGTGAGACATATTGGCTTTAAGTTTTGAACTTGTCAGATGTTGGAATAGTTCCCTGTCTTTATATCCTAAAGCTGGATACCATGACAACAGGTTGAAACCACAACCACCACCACCACCACCAGCACACCCTTTGTGTTTGGATCATTGGCTACCAAATTGCGATTTAAGTTATGTCTTTGTAACTTTAAAATTTTATTGCAACTCTGATCTGACGATATCCTCCAATACTGATAACAAAGCTCTGACAAGTCATTGTGGATGCATCAGGAATTTACATTTAACATCAGATTTTGTTATTGCCTATGGAAGATCCAGTCATCCCACTTCTTTCTCAGTGGTTCTATGATTGTAGTCAATTTAATGGTAGTTCAGCAGTAGCAGTCAAAGAATAAGGGATGAATATGGGGAATTCATGGTGGACGTTGGGCATAAAAGTGTGATGATTCAGTGTTTCTGTGAAACACCCAGTGCAGCCTGGGGTTTAAACTTTGCCTTAAAAAAGAACGTTGAACTGTGTTACCCATTCTAGTTGAAAGTCACATTACTATGACAACAAAGTTTTGTTTGTAATCAAAATGTAAAGCCTACGAATCGTTTCTGCATGTGGCAGCAGTCCTCCCTATTTTTGCCACTTTTTCATGTCCACATGATCATTCAGGAGCATATAAAATGGAGCATTATAAACCAGAGTCATCCTTGGTGTTCCAAATCTTTTGACTAACAGGCTACACTCTCATGCATTCACTCCCCACACTAACGCAGTGTGTGGGCTGGGGCTTTGGAGACATTGCCTCAGGTTGTCTGTTAGTTAGATTCAAGCAAATTTAATTGACCCCCAGCACCCTCTAAATGCAGCAGAAAGCAGTTGGCAGACGGCTAGTCATTTAATTAGCAAACCCACTCCACTAGATTGAAATAGAGATGCACTTAATTAGCAGGGGTTTGGTTTCTCCATGGCCAGCATAGTGACATTTAGAGATCCACATTTGACATGTCTCTTTCTGCACAAACAACTATTTTTTTCTTATTCTTTTTTTATGGTGCCATGGGCACAACTTTGAGGATTTATTTCATGGTTGCGTATTCATTTTTTGAAATCTGCACAGGATTTGCATGCCAAGCATTGTGGATTAAGCAGGCAGACAAAAATGTAATTTTTTTAAACTTATGAGATCTCAATATCAATATTTATTCTCTTTTTCCCCAAAAATTGTAGGTAACTATCAAAGCAATTTTTTTTTTTAATAGGGTACTTACCTTGTACCCTCCAGTAGTTAAAACACTGCTGTGTGACTGATGAATGTGAACAGTAGGGAGTAACCCCCCCCCAAAAAAAAACAAAAACAAAAAAAAAACCCCACAAGATTTTTGCAAAGCCATACTGCCGGAAAGCAGTAAGGCTCTTAACTTCACTCTCCTCCTGGGAACAAAGTGAAACCATCGTATGTCATTTGGTTTGGGTCGCCATTTTTTAACTCAGACCTTAATAAATGTTCCTTTTCCATTATTTATAGGTTATTATAGGACAACATCACTGTTAGCTTTAATTTTGGTAAACTTATAGTTGCATCAATTGATTTCTGGCTACATGGCAGCATCCAGGGATGTCACAGCACCAAAAGGTATTTTAGTAAAATCAGCCTCGCCAAAAAATAAAATATAAAAAATTGCCTATAATTTAAAAGTCTTGGTAGGCAACTCAGCAATGTCATCTATCTGAAACAAAATATTGGAAACATGTACTTCAGGAAAAGGATGACAATGTTAACACTTTTGATACATTTGGTCGTGAAGCCATAAAATGAGTTCAAACTAATACAAATGATTGATATTGTGTAGTTAACATGCAGTGGCCTACCAAGGCTTAACATATCAGAATGGTAAGACTGAACCAAAAGCAATGAAGTTACATTCTATAAAACCAAAAAAAATGATCTGAAAGGTGCTGCATTGCTCCATAGACCTGAGGGGAACTGCAGAGCTGGATTACTGTTCTACCAGGAACATCTATCATATCACACAAAATCATTTAAGCTGTTCACTGGTGCTAAACTGTTGAAAAAGTATGATCACACTTCTTTTCCAAAACCTGTAACCTTACAGTAGACACATCTATATGTTACACTTGATAAAATGCTTTTATTGGCTGAATTTGCACAACTTACTTCTGACTGAAGCTAAAAAAATAAACCCCATACCACCACCGTCTTTGAGCCCATTGTAAAGATTCACCAGAACCGGAATTGCATCTGTTATCTGGTTTCTAACTGAGCTGAGGTTGTGTTGTGCATAGTTATAATTAATAGGAAACACAGTGAAGCCTTTCAAAGCATTTCTGAGGTTTTCTAGGTTCACCAGGTTTCTCCCCATAGACAAATAAATGAAAATAAATGCTCTGGTCTGGTCTGTGTGTGCTGGAGCTATAAACTGCAGGTGCAATTATTTCAGACTTTCTGTGTTGTATTGCGAAAAATACAGAAACTGCTCCCCACCTTTCTCTCTCCCCCTCGCGTCTTCTCTCCTAGGTGCCTGTTTCCTGACTTTGCTTTGTAGTGTTGAGAAAAAATCTAGATGGGAGGGCAAGGTTGAGGATGGAGACATGGCAAAGAATCTTGGAAAAAAAGTTAAAAAAATAAAAAATACACACAACATGCACATCAGAGGCGAAGCTCTGATGCTGCATCCCTAGCTCCAGCCCTTTGTAGTGCAATGAGCGATGAGTTGGCTGGGGGCGAGGAGGGAGGAAGAGAGGAAAAGCCGAGGGGGGGATGAAGCACAGAAGGAAGGAGGGAGGCTGAGCTGTACACCAGCAGCATGGAGGAAGCAGCAGTTACTCTCCCTTGGGTCTTAGGCTTTTATCTGTCAGTTGTATGGAAACCAATCTCTCCAACCCTACAGCTCCAAAACATCTATACTGCAGTTTAATGGGTGGCTGTGAACTGCGTGTGTGTGTGTGCATTCATAAAAATTTTCTTCAGTGTGAAGCCTTTAGTGACATCAGTCGATGAGTTACATGTATGTGTGCTCGACCTTTGCATGTTTTTGTGTGCATTCACAGTCTGCATATGGACACATAGTCTCACACACACACACACACACACACACACACACACACACACAACACACACACACACACACACACACACACACACAGAAACAAAGGGGTGGGGGGGGGTGTGTGTGTGGGTGGGGATGTTATAAG
>JAQMCX010000045.1:7447505-7525138 GCA_029814765.1 Acanthurus leucopareius | reverse complement strand
ACACACACACACACACACACACACACACACACACACACACACACACACACACACACACACACACACACATTCTGTAGATGTGCCCCACCCAAATGATGCTCCTGTTTTGCCCTCCAGTGTTTTCGCAGTTAAACCCTGGACCACTGATCAACAAGCCCTAAAGACAGGATTAATGAGTCTGTGTGCTTGTGTGTGTGTGTGTGTGTAAGGGTGTGTGTGTGTTCATTTTGTGTGTATGCTCTTCATCCAATTCCAAATTAGTGTGGCTTCCAGCTCCACTTTGGCTTTTGAAAATTGGGGAATTGCTTATAGATAAATTCAGCTCTACTGCTACAGTTGGTCCCCACTTCCCTCTCTTCCTCTTTCCTGCCATCCTTTTGTCTTTCCTTCCTCACTCCTGCCTTTCTCTGTTTAGACTCTGCTCCATCTTTCCTTCTCTATGTTTATACTCTGAGTCTCTGTTCTTTTCTCTGTGTGTTTCCATACATTGGTGACTTTTGAAGTCTCCGTCTTTGGACAGGTCTCAGTTGTCTGGATGGATTTTATTCTCTGGTCCGCTAAGAACAAACGGGTCTCTTTTAAAGGAGGAGAACCTCTTGGGGTAGTTTATGACAACCCCAAGAGAGCTTGACAGTGGAGCTGAAGAGGCAGGCCCAATTAAATGAATTTCCATATATGTGGAGGGTTCCCATGGCTTACCCACTGAATTAAGCTGTTACAACAGGGCAGGACTGGGGGGCAAGTTAGAGAATGACAAAATGATAAAGGGTGAGTATGTCTTTGCTAAGGACTTGACACACATATATGCACTAAAGCTTGTGGTAGATGCTAAAACCGACTGATTACAAAAATGTCCTTGTTATATGTAAATCTCTTCAATCTTAATCCCCATAATGGAGATGGCGGCATTTGAAGTCAAAGTCTGGATAAAGCCGGGAAAGAGTTTAAATGATAAATCAGTTCTAATACATGCAACAGAATTCTGCTGCAAAAGCCAACAGCCTCGTATCCCCATAACAAATACGCCACAGAGTTTGAAACAACACAGATTCTTCTAGTATTTATCTCTTTAACTTGCAGGTTGAGCTTTCACTGAGGTTTTGTTTTTTTCTGTGAAGCAGTCTTCTGTGGCAAGGATTAACCCCAAGGTGGATGGATTTGAAAACTGGCCTAATGAGACAAAGGCTGGTACTCTGTGATCAGTGGACTGGAGTCTGAATGCATTTCTTATGAGCTTAGCATTAAGAAAGCTACCTTATATGGAACCAGAGCCTGTTCAATGTACCTGTTCAATTTTCTTGTAAACAAAGAAATGTTCCGTTTACATTTAGGTACTCGCTAGACGTCACTACTTGACGTCAAATTGTGCTTGTAAATTTTAAGGGAAGTTGATGGTGACTCGTGGCTGACTTGTTTGACAATTTGGTTCAGTGGTTCATTGATTGCTGCTTTGTTTGCACCTGCAATGCTAAATCCGAAAAATTTTAATTCTGCAGCAGTATAAATGAGATGTTGCTGTTAAACATGGAGTGTCTTTAAGATGCTGCTGCTGTTATGGGTAAGATAAAAAAAAATTGCAAATGTTTATTTTATTTGTATGAATAAAAATAAATACCCTGATTTGTTTCCAGAATGCCTCCCGTTTCTTAACATTTGTGTGCTGAACATGTGTTCGACCCAGAATCCCAATGGTGTAAATTTTTAGAAGAAAGCCAGAGAGTAAACAAGACTGTGGTATTAACATGGCGAGTGCTTGAGAAAGAAACACAGCTATAAAGATGTCCATGTTTTCACCGTTCAGCATACATCCAGTTTGCTATTTGCTAACTTGTTTGTTTATTGTTTGGTATGTGGCGTAATAGGTCTAAATAAATGGGCTGAAAGGAGACATATCGCCACCTACTGTTGCGGAGTCAGAAATGCTTCCATCAATAAATCAATTTTCTCCTGGTGCTTGTATTCTTGGCTGAGGACAGTAGTTCAGCTAAATGCCCTAATCGAGATATGACCTTAGCTCTGCTTAACTGTGCATGTAAACGAATTGAGTGTTCTACTTTCTTTCATCTTCTGGTATCTCATATTTATTTTTTCTTTAGTGCCCAGCCCAATCAGGTGTCTAGAAAAAGTGTGAGTGCACCCTTGACACTGTGTAGGTGTCTGTGTGTGGCTCACTACTAGTGTGTATGTGTCTGTGTACATTTCAGTGTTTTATTATGGGTCAGGAGAGGCCAAAGGCCCACGGTGGCCTAGGCAGCCTCAGGCCTCTCAGGTTTCAGAGCTGAGCATTCCTCGCTGGCTGCTACATAGCTGTGAAAACCGCAAAGCAGCTCCAACAACAAACACAGGAGGCACTGGGGGAAAGACAGCAAACCTGTAGCTAATCGACAACAGGAATTTTCTCTCTCTACAGGATTTGTTCCCAATTTTTTTCCAGAATTGCTGGTTTAATGGAAACAGAGTTTTTCTCCATTCCAGTGCCTATTTCTCCCCCTATTTTCCCCTTTGTTTTGTTGGTGTAGTGTTTTTAGAGCAAATACCTCCTGCTAAGCAGTGGCAGCTCTGTTTGTGTGTACTTGTTCATGTTTATTTGACAGTTCTGCATCCTGGACTTTCTCTTCTTTCTCCACTAAGAAGGGTGTGGAACAGTCGACCGTCGAGGCTCGGTTTTGCGCTTTGTAAATAAGTCCGTAGTGAAGTATGCAGCTGTGTGTGTGTATGTGTGAAGTAATAACATGAAACTGTTTGAATAGCACTTGTGTGTTGGTCTCATGCTGCTGTAAAATGAAAGGAATATGCCCGTAAGCAGGCAAAACAGGGACCGCTGACTCAATTTAGACGATCTGGATTAAAACTGAGCCCTCTATCAAAGTCCCTTTGGAAACATTATGATAATTAGCAGTGTTTGCAGTGTTTATGCAAGCGTGCATTTGTAGGTTAAATTAGACATAATTAAGTTTTCACAAATTACATTTGATAGTTAATCAAGAGTGTTAACTGAATGGCCTAATTATGGCCCAGAAAAAGACATTGTAAGGAGATTTGGGCATATAGCTGCATCTGGTTATTTTCTTTCTTTACTGCTTATTTCCTTATGTTTCCATTTATTGTATGTAGGCATCTTTCAATTAGAGGCACAACAATTACTTGTTTTATTAACCGGTTGATCATCAGAAACTTGCTAGTGATGAAAAATTCCATGTTTAAGTCAATAATGTGTGCAAAAATGTCAGATATCTTGTAGTTTCAGCTACTCAACATCGCACTTTGTCATTCTTCCTTCCCACTAACAATACTTAAGCAAAGCTAAAACTTCTGTCTGTGCTTGTGCTAGACATGAGAGAATGAAATTATAAACCTGTTTTCTATTATTTTTTAAATGTTTTATAGTTGATCCATCAATCAAGAAAATCAGAAGGCAGACTTATAGAAGATGAAAATAGACGGCCCATCTCTCTGTATTTTGCCGTTAGGAAAAATTTGTTTGCATGAGCAAATGAGAAAAAATAGGATATATTATAGACATCCCTGTATGAGTCAGTTTCTTTTGATGTTTAGGAGACTGGGAACTGTTCACCTCTTCCTTTAACTTTGCAAACGGAGAGACACTTAGCTTTGTTTGTTATGCTTTGCAGAGAGGTGTTGAAAGGTGTTAAGGTGTAGCCGTGGCTGGGCAATAACAGTCAACACTGAATCATCTCCAGGTTAGTCGTGTTGCGGTGCATTCAGGGTAATTGGTGTCCTCTGGAATGTGTCTAACGAAAGGTGTGGACAGGCAGCAGGAAATGGTTGCAGCGTGGCACCAGCTAATTTCAGGCTTTGTGAGCAGCCTGGTGGCTTCCAGTGAAAACCTCTGCCTACCTGCCGCCTCAACACAAACATTAGTTTTACTCTGTTTGTAGCTGCCACATAGTACTTCTGCCTGTGTTTGGAAAGTGTGTTTGGGAAGTGAGTTTGTGTTGGGAGGTAAGAAAAGAGGGAGAATGTTAAGCTGATTGGACCCAGGAGACCATCTGAATAAAGATGTGTGTGTGTGTGTGCGTGCATGCGTGTTATTCAGGCAGCGCTTTAAGTGTTTTTCTGGGGCTCTGTTAGCATGTGCTCAGGCTGAGGTCACACCAGGACTCATTTTCTCCATTCCTTAATGCACCGCTCTGCTTCCTATTCACTTAACAATATAAATCAAGGACTATTAAACTGTTTCAGTCTGGAAGGTGAAGGGGGAAACTTCACATCATCTTGTGATTGGAGCTCATGAAAACCTTCATTTTGGTTTGTGGCTGGCCTCCGGGTTCAGACAGGTGACTCATTTTCCCCCCCCGACCCAGAAGCTGATGTAAATGACAGGACCATACTGTCTGGGTCGATGGGTTGGTTGTTTTGGAAGATCACCAGCTTTATCATTTTCTCTGGACCAAAACTAAAATGGCTCCAGATGCACCTGTCTAAGCAGAGAAATCCATCACCGCTAACGCTAATATCTGCCTCGCTCAGGATTCCGAATCAAGACTTAACTTGCTGCCTTTTCTGTCTCATTCAGTGATGTCAGTTTGGGTGGTGTTAATTAGCAGAAGTCACATCATATTTTGTTAGGCGCTATCATAACACCACCCACAACTGTGGAACCATCTCACCGCACTTTGACGTGTTGTAGCAGTAGATGCCAGATGTGACTAATAACATTAATTACGGTTTCATTACATGTAGATGTGCACAGGGACCAAAACACACAACGCTGAGACACCGTCATCACCATTACTCAACTTAGTTTTTGGTAGTTCTGTTTGTTTTTCCATATTTAGTTACACTTGGCTGTCATGCTTCATTTAAGAGAATGATTAGATTAATTATTTGACCTGGGCTTTCTCCAGAGAGAAAGTAAGAGTTATTAATATGTTAAACCTCTCATGCTTAAAACTTCTTCAGTCAGTCCATTTGCCTTTGCCTGTTATACTTCTTGATAGAAGTCCACTGATTAATCATCTTGGCCATTTAATCGAAGCAAATAAGACATTTTTGGACTGTCCTTATTGGCAGAACTTGGCTCAGGTAGTGACGCATGGCTGCGCTGTCTCTACCAGTGAAGCAAGGACATAAATCACCTCTTGCATGCAGGATCCACACCAGATTGGGTTGGGGTAGGGGTTTCAAATTAGGGGTATCATTTATTGACCATTGGCTCTTTATTTTTTTTAAAATTGTGACCGGGAAGACGTATGATGGAGATTGCTCATAGATTCATCCCACTTTTTAAGCAAAAATGTCCTTCATTTTCACATGTTTAACAAGGTAGAGATGAACTGTTTGACTGTCACATTTCTACACACACCTCTAAAACTACTGGCTAGCAAGACCATACATGAATTCAGGCTACACAAACAAATAATGCAGTGTAATTTCTTTAAATGAAAAACTTTTGTATCACATTACCATGGCAGATATAATGTAAGTGTGATGGGCAAAGTGTTGATTAACATGGCGTAACGGCAATTTGTATATGTATGTAACCAGTTTTGTGTGTTTGTATGCTGTCAGAACACAACAGGCCATGCATCTTAGAACAAACAGCGTGTATGATTTATTTAACTATATGAGAAATAATAAAGCTGTAGTAAACAACAGGACAAGATTGTTAGATAAAAATGTGGTGAAAATAGGTAAGGAGGACTGAGAATCTGAAGCATTTATTTCTAACTCTTGGCAGTTGGTGATACCCTGTAATAATAGTAAACACATTTTGATCTTTACTCAAAGTTCAGCACTCAGCCTCCCGGCAGCTTCATTATAGCTGGTTTGCTTAATAAGCACAAGCAATGACTTGCAGCTACAAAAAGGTCCTGGTTTGACTGGATTCTTTGCAAATGTGAGGAAGCCAGTCTTTGCACCAAACACAAAAAGGTGTAAATGCTTGAACTGTTTGTGAATTCCATTGTAATAATGCAATCGCTTGCAGATTCCCACAGGGAAGGTCTTTTTACAGTTGCTCTCTTTTCACCAGTCCATGATTTTAACAGTTTTTTGCAAATGAAATCCAAAAGTGTTGATTAAAAAAATTCTGCTCAACAACACCTGAAACCAAAACCTATCTCTGCCAATACTTTTCCTCAGGTGACGTTTTTTTAGTGATCGAAAAGGAATCTTTAGCATCCCTCTTGATCTAACCTCACTGCTTCCTTCTCTGTCTCCCCACAGAGGATTTTCAACTCGTTTGTGTACACCGAGAAGACATCAAACGGAGAGACAGAAGTGCAGCAGGTGAGTAACAAAGGCTTGTCCTTTCTTTGTGTGTTTGTGTGTGTGTGAGTGTGCATGCGTGTGTGCGCGTGCACATGCATTTGTTGTGGCTGGTGTGTGTTGAATTGAACACAAGACCACAGACACACTCCCAAATACAATCGCCATCAGAGGAAAAAGGGGGTTTATTAAAATTCTACAGCTGCTGTTTCATTGGCTTTGAAGTTCTCTGTCTGTTTTTCCGCTTGTCTGTGAGCTGTCTAGCTCTCTCTCTCTCTCTTTCTTTTCCTTTGCTCACAATGTGGATGCAGAGCTGCAGGCGGACAGAATATGAAGGCTTGAAGGAGAGAACGGCATCTTTCAGAAATTTGGGAGATTTGTTTCATATGACCCCAAAACCACAAGTCAAAATATCTGTGAGCCATTTTTGTCCGAGGCGAGGAAAACTATGCTCAGAATTTCTCACATCCGGCATCAAGTCAAACATGGTTGTGCGCTGGCATCCTGTTAGTGTGTGTGTGTGTTCGTTAGTTCGTTTACACTTGTGCGCCAGGGATCCTGGAAGACTGACAGTAAACACCACTCTGGTAAACAGCCACCAGCAAGAACAGACAGGCTAATGCTGGCGTTTCTCCAGCGACTTTGTTTTTGTGTGTGCACAAGTGTATTGATCTTCACCAATGCGTGTGTGTGTAAAATACATCTTGCAATTATTTACTATTCCAGAAGCAGCTCAAAATGGCCTTGAAGCATTGCTGTGTCTTTGTCTCAATGGAATCATGGCCTCTTCCTTGCTAATTTGCACACACATTTGTATTCACACAATTTCCCATGTTTCCAGGCTATGAAGAGTCATGATAATCACGACCTGTTGCACTGGTCTCCATTTGTGTACGGAATGGGCCTGATTTAAAAGCATTTCCTCCAGAAATCTCATATGTAATATTGTAGTAATAATATTGACTCTGAGCTGTCGTCACATGGATTCAGTGTGTGGTAATGAGCACCAGTCCTTTGACTCATTTTGAGCCCTCATCTGAATTGTTTGACCACTTCAGGTCCAGCTCATAAATTGCCCATGTATTCTAGCTGCACCCCTTGTGAGGCAGATGCCAGCTAATTCAGATGACAGCTCTGGCATAGTTAGCTTGTGTCTCCTCTCCGGGCAGAGGGGCTGTGTCCATGAGCCAAAGTTGAAGCTCAATTAAGGAGTGGATGTGCAGAGGTAGAGAAGGCTGGGACAGAGCAGGGAGAGAGGGCGAGGGGCTACAGAGAGGAGTCACTGACCGTGTCTGGAAATTCATTATTCAGAGAGACGCGCCGACATCTGTCCTTATCTGACATGAGCCCTCCCCCTCCCTGTCGACTCTGTTCCTGTCTATTCTATGAATTTATTCTGCTTGTTTTACTCGCTGTCATGTGCTGTCAGACTGGAACTGCCGGCTGCCAGTGTGTTCATGCTGGTCCACCATTCACAAACACTCACTGCCGTGTGAGGGACGGGTTGTTTTAACAAAGTAAGATGTGTGTTTGACAGTTGTGTCTTCTTGAACTTTCATGCGTACAGTAAAGAGTTGAAATTGGATCAGACTTGGTACAGCAGTACAGTCTATTGAATGAAATGTATAATTGGACCCCATAGTGAGCTAGCAATTTAACACATACAAATAAAGAAATATTATGTTAAATTAAACTGTAGTTTGGGCCAGAACACACATTCAGGCTTTTTCCCAGTTGAAAAAATCATGTAATATAACTAAAAACTGAATCACATTAGGCCTTTTTAAACTGAGACTTGTTGGCCATTAGCTCTGATAGGAAGATAATTGCAAATGTTACATGTTTAATTTTCAAGCATTAAAGTTCACTGTGCAGAGTGGATAAATCCTTATTCATGAATTTTCTTCCAGCTTCTACATTCAAAGGACAGTAGTGGTTTAGAGATGAATACCCTTAACAAATAGATGCACTGATGCTGCTTTTTTTAATTTAACATCAGAGGGTCTTTAAGGTGAACAAAAGAAAAAAAATGCACATGTTCATTTATACAGTACTAACACACTTGGACTGCCATGGCCTGAAGCACACTTCATATTGAAAGCTCACCCAGTTCAATGATGCTTATTAAATCATGCAAAAACAGTATGCGTTCAGATTGAGAGAGTGGTATATCAAGTCTGTTCTGTCTACCACTGTAGTTTTGTGTGTTGGGTTTGCTTCGACTCAGGGCCACAGCTCAGACAGATAGAGCCCTTGCACAGTGACATTTAAAAAATGGAGGAAAAGGACATCCAGAAATGGTTCCATTGAAGTGAAAAATGAGATTTTGATTATTTCACCATTTTTTCAGGTCCACGCTGCTGATATGTTGTCTGCATCATTTTATTGGTTTACTGCATTTGCAACTGCATTGTTGGATTAGTTCATGGGCATTAAAACCGCATGTCAGTGCAGTCAACACCACCAGTACAGCAAACAAAGTCAGCACTGGAGAAATTTAACAAGCTTTTTTTTGCAGTTGTTGGAAGTGACGTGTCCATCGTCTGTGAAAATATGCAAGTTCAGTAATAAAATCAGTCCTCCATGCAGAAGCGAGAAGGGACCCAGAACTTACTTTTTTTCATCGCCATCACAGGACCAACAACATTTTTTACTATCCCAAGTGAATGTTAACTGTCTTAAAATCCAGATGTAGTTTATTTAATTTTTATTGTTTACCTTGTCATCAAACGTTATATTGGTTGGTGTCAGTAACTCAAAAATCAGTTATTTCACATCCATACTGTACTCAGCTGTCAATACATCTAGCTGATTTACTCAAAACTTACTGTGTTACATACAGCTGTATTTCTCTCTGTCCTGCTGTGTGTTTTGGCTCAGCTGTAAACTCTATTAGCTTAGTTAACTCGATTAGCTCCATTAGTTATATTAGCTCTGCTAGCCAAAACAACTGCAGTACTCTGCTGCACATAAATAAAGCAAAGATCGCTTCCAACTAAGTAACCCACCTTTCACAATGTTGTTTTATCAGGGAAAAAATAGGGTGAGTCCCCTGATGATTTTAAGTTGAACATTTCTGCTTCCTTGACAAAAAACATTTCATGATCTTCATATCTTTGTCAGTCTTCCTCTGAGTAGACAGCCAGTGACAATAACTTCAGTGACAGTATGAGAAGCCACGCTGCGCTGTAGTCAGCACTCCATTCAGTTGTCAGTTACTGATCAAAAGTTATACATACACACACACATCGAAAATCCTTTTGGTCTTGGATGCACCACAGGATTGAAATTTGTTCCTCTCAAACACATTTTGCACCGATACTGGGACACCATCAGTCTCAAGCCCTTATCAAGACGTGAAAGTTTCTATTGTGTCTGTCTCTTGTGTGCTCAATTTCATTGTTGTGTACTTATCCCTGCACTAACCTCATCCCTGCACTCCTAAGTAAGTCATGGTCTTGCAATAATCAGTACTGCCAGGGACTGTGGTCAGAGGCTGGCTAGCAAACCTCAAAACTCTCTGCACGAGATTTCAGGGTTCACCCGTTCCACCCTCTCCAGCTTTGTGGCTGAAAAAAACCCCACTGGGTGCTGCAAACCCTAGAAGCTGGTTGGTTGGGTCAGAGAGTAGAGAGAGAGCACGTTGTTTTGGAGAATGTGGTAAATCTGCAGAGCGCAGGTTTGCTTTGACTACACTGTTGCAGACTGTAACTGAAGCTTTAACTTGCACAGCTCTAAGTTTCTGGTTTCTCTTAAGTCACTTTGTGAAGACAAGTCTCACTTTCTGCTTCTGTCTCTCTCTCTCTCTCTCTCTCCCCCCTGCTATGGAAACACTCCTCAGCTGAACACTGGCCCATTTTCCCCTTTTTTAACACAAAGCCCTGTGCAGCAAACAGCCATGCTGCTGTGGATGGACTGTACTGTGTGAAGGGACCATGTTTGTGTGTTTAACTTAATGTCCATGTGTAAATGCACACATTTTAGTATCTTGGGGTGTGTGTCTGTGGGAGTGTGTGTGTGTGAGTGTGTTATTCATGTGTTCCCTGTGGTGGAGTAGGAGTAATTGCGGGCTGTGCCTCAGGCCCCTGTTAAACCCCAAATAGGAATAGCGGCCGTCTGATTAGGCGTACAAGCGGTCAGTGGGTCGCGGTAAGTTTCTCTGTTTCTGGCTGGAATCACAGACCTATTGCAGGCACCAGTAATTATGGAAGTGAACAAAAGGAGTCCAGTTACTGTGGAAATAAGCCTTTTTCTGTGTTCAATGAGGCTGAGTAGGTAACTTAAATAGCTCTGAAAGCAATCAAAGCACTGCCAATCATATAACCTGCTTTTTTGTGTTAATTAGTGCCATCAATGCATGCATAATATCTAATTGCGAGAAGTTTCTTTTTTGTTGTTAATCTGAAAAGATTTATAAGTTGGTTGAACCCCACTATTCAACATTTTTGAGTGGGCTTGATTCTCTCGGCTCCTTAATTTGCCTTTAAATATGAACAAACTAACAAACAAACAAAAAGAAAAACAAACAACATTGGTTTATGCCCAAGAAACTATTGAATCAAGCCAATACTTTTTTCTGAAACAAAAAGTCACTGTGGCACACACAACTGAAACAAAGTCATGAAAAACACAGCATATTAATCCCATTTTTACAGAGCAATGTGTCACTAACCAGAACCAGAAGAAGAAAAACACGTATAGCATACATAAAGAAAACACTGCCAGCTTTATGGAGTCATTTAAAAACTTTAAAGAAAGGATCATTCTACAGTCATGAACAAATTTTGTTATGAGTAATAAAAGTGTAGTATAATTTGTGTAATAGGGCAGGTATTAGACTGGGTATTTTGATGGTGGACCAACAGGATATGCCGTTCTTAGAGCTGCACTGTTAGCATGACTGGAGTCATAGATACTTCTGTCTAAATTGAAGTGGGAGTGCGTACATTTCCTCCTTGTCTTGCATTTATTATGTACCCCTTAAAGTCCTGTCAACATCCTCTTTCAGAACTAGAATTCTCTGCATCATTCAAAGTTCTTAAAAAACTCACATTCTCTATGACAGTGCAAATGTAAAAATGTAAAAAGTAACTGCAAATGATCATTTACAGATCTTGAGTAAACTTGTGGATCGTGTGTTTTTCTAATTTAGATTACAGATTACACACACATGATGCTTCAGACTAAGTGGATATGAGTTTTTTTGCCATTCCCCATCAGCATCCTTTTAAGGCATTTTGGGAAAAGAAAGCATGAACAAGAACCTGTTGTGAAGAGCTTGTGGTGTGCTGGTAATTAATGTCCCCCAGGAAGCTGCTGCAGAGCTGGTTATTAGTTTCCCCAAAGGAGCTGGAACCCCATTTCTAAAGAGCACAGTGAGACGTGTGCTCAACCAGAACCAGAGAGAGAAAGACAAAGTATAATGTATGCATGTATGGGGCCTACATTAAGGGGCCCAGTGAAAACTGATTGAATTGGCTGTTTGCCTTTGTTTAGAAACACCCGTTTTTCCCCTTCTTGCTTCCTAGTTTTCATGTATTTTCAAGTGAAATTACATCTAAAAATAAACTCATGAGAGACACGTGAGGCAATTAATCTAAATTTTTCTTTTTAAATGAAGTTTACACAGAGACAGTGTTTTTCAGAACCAAGACAATGAGTTGATGGTGTATTTAAAATGTGGATTATGCAAATATACAAAACTCACTCCCCAAGATGGCTTGTATGAGAACTAGCTGAGTTTATGCAGCCCAACATCATATACAGTCTTGACCTAAAAACAGTCTGATGCGCTTGTTTTCTTCCCATCAGCATTAACAATGCCCCCACTTCCAGCTTTTACTTTATAATGGCCCCATGTTGTGTTTTAAGGTGGATTTTCTTATCAAAGGGTGAAGGGTGTACGTTATGGAAATGGTGGAATGGAGTCACTGGGCTCAGCTTTTGACAGTGATGGATTTCACACTTAGTGCAGCCTGAGCTCTGAGCTCCCTTGATGTTGCTCAGTTTTGGGGTTTTAAAGAAAATAAAATGGTGTGTAATATGACTGTTTTGGAGTTTGAGGGTTGTAGAGAAAAATGTCTGGCATTCTGAGGACAGAGACACCAATGTGTGCTTTGCCTGCACCGCTGCACGATTCTAGTGTTACCTTAAGATCCATCACATCATTGCTGCCAAAAGAAAGCTAGATTTACAAGGTAGCTATGTATATTCAAAACAAAAAGGAAGAAGTCAGTAGAGGTCAGAGTGAAGGAAACTTGTTTGAGAAAAAATCAGTAAAAAGATGATGAAAGATGATGAAAGATGCAGTAGCAGCAAAAATAAAGCAAGATTACAAAAACTAGAAAAGTGATACAGCAGATGAGACAAACAGAAGCATAAATTAGCTGCAAAAAATCCAGTGAAGAAGAAAGAAAGAGAGAAAGAAAGAAAGAACAGGCTTTTGTACCATAAGAAAGGAACAGATCTGGGTCAGCGTCCTTATATGCATTTAGCCCACTGTTATGGGTATGCAAAGGGGAAATAAAAAATGATTGGGAAGCATAAAGGTAAACTGTTTTGACCCACAGAAACACCGTCAAACACAGTTAAAATGTTGTGATAAATGAACAAGTGTTTGTGTCTGTTTATGTGTCCTTATGTAAGTGATCTGTGTTACTTCAGTTTTTCATTTTGATGGGACTCATTCAGCAATAAAGTATTGTTTATAAGAGTTTTAAGCTCTGCTTACTGACATATTGTTTTTTGATAACATATGGAACAAACTGGACACTAAACAAAACCTAATGCAAAAGTACAAACAAAAAAATTAAAAATGATAAATTTTAATGTAATAAAAAGTCTCCCCTGCATAATAAATACAACAATTACTGCATTATGCCCTGAAAACACACTGAAGACAGGCAGTTAGTGTTGTGGTATATTTCTGTCACATTATTCTCACAAGCACCCTGCAACCACAGTTAACAAAATCCAGTTTGTATTCACTACTTTTAGTAGATCTCAGTAACGAGTGAGTCTCTTTTAAACATGCTCATATGCAAATCACTATAATCAGTCTGTGCATTTCTATCTGTGTTAGTGTGTGTGCATATTTGTACAGCTCCCTGATATGATGCTTGTAATATTTTGGCTACCTTTAGCTTTAGTTTAGCAAGTCTTAGTCAGACATGGTGCTTGATAGCATCTCGTCTAGCTTGGAAAGTTAAAAGTTTTCTTGATCAGCCTTGCAGATGTAAAAAAGGAAGTGAGAGATAAATTTAGTTTTGCCTCTGATCGTTGTCTCTGTTTGTGTTTCTTTTTCGCAGTTGGCCAAAAAGATTAGGGAAAAGTTTAACCGCTACCTGGATGTGGTGAACAGGAACAAGCAAGTGGTGGAGGCTTCATACACCGCTCACCTCACCTCTCCGCTCACTGCAATACAAGACTGCTGCTCTATACCGGCATCTATGATGGAGTAAGTAACTTTCCCTTTAACACACAGTATCACACACAAACACACACACAAAAACGTGCACTTTTCTCTCTTCCTTTTCGTGCTCATAACCCTCAAACAGAAGTCTCTGCAGGAGGTTCATTGTCTGTCTGTAAACCCACCACCCACTGTTAGCACCTGCACTCAGCTCTCTTTACATTGCATTATGCTTCAACTACACACACTCACACACACAAATCCCCATCTCTCCTTTGTTAAAACATGTTTTGATCACCATTGGATTACATCATATAATTTACAGCCCAGAGCAGTGCTGGCACACTCTGATATTTGGCAGCGTTTTTCAAACTCTGCCCTTATTTCAGAGCTGTTGCTGCAGTGTACCTTGATATTAAAAAGTTTTATAGTAATTGGAGCTTTGGAAGGCTGGGAAATATTGATGTTCAGTGTAAAATGAAGTTTATTTGAAGGCTTGAGATTTGAAGGCTTTGACTACATCAACTCATATTCACCTGATTTTTTTTTATTATTATTATTTCATCAAGAAATTGAAAGACTTCTGAACCCTCTGAACACAAATAAGGGAAAAAAAACTGAATTTATTATATGGCCTTCATTGTGTTTCTTGTAAATGTAGCCCCGAGGCCAAAGTAAAATTGAGGTCAAAGTAAAAAAAGCTTTGTAAAATTGATGCCCACATGGCAAAAGTTTTTAGTTTAAAATGACCCCATCCTATAGACCGAGCTTTGCAGCCAGTCACTGACTGCAGTAGGCAAAAACACAGTTCAAAGCCAAGCTCAGAGAGAGAGAGAGAGAGAGAGAGAGAGCTGCTTTCAGTTCTAATCTACAGACTAGCAGCTGTTTCTACTCCCCCAACCCCCCCTTCCATTTCTGTCTATCTCCCTCCCCTTTATCAGCCGATGTAACCAGTTATTGCTCTCTGAAGTTTTCGCACTGCAGACTTCACAGGCTGCAAGGTCACCTGTCCTTCCTTCACTCGTGCGCAGAGGAGACTGCCTGGCTTCAGGGCCACTGGCCACCTGTAGCCCCGTCATGCGTGTGACATGCTGTACATACACGAGACAGTTGTGTTCGCATGCAATCATGTCATATTTATGTCTCAACATGTTGGTCCAAAACCATGGATTTACTGTTCTGAGGGACAGTTAAAGGGAGAAATTGCTGAGAAAATATTATAGAAGACTTGGGTAGGAAGGATGGAATGATGCAGGGGGAGTCTCATGGGTGGTGGTGGGTGGGTGGACATACCAAACTGAAGCTGAGTCTGACAGATCCCTAAACTTCAAAGGATCATCCTGAGGGCAGGAAAGAGGCACAGAGCTCTTGCACTTGCATTTTTTGGGGATTTATGCAGGATTGTGAGATACTTTGAGGAGCAATATGTAGAATAACTTAGCTCTCTCTTTCTGAACATGCTGCATCAGGGTTACTAGCTGAGGAGCCAAGCACCTCATGTTGGGTTAGGCTTTGATATGCTCCCAGCGTGTATGTCGAAAACAGAAAGGGAACTTCAGTTTTTGGGTTGGAGGGAGTATTACAGGTATAACAGCATCTCAATAGAAATATATACAGCATAAAAATGTTACTGATATGCTTGAAATCCTTTAGAAACAATGTCATTGTGAAAGCGAAAAATGTCCTGTTCTGTGCATGCGGGGGTCACAAATCTTGTAAAAAATCAGTTTGAGAGATTCTTGTGGAAATGAATGTGTATGTTGTGTTCAAAGGAGAAAAAAAGAACAATTATCTGATTATTGTTCCTCTTAAATATGAGAATATTAGCCTTACAATCATTTCAGTCAGCCTGTCATGATAAATATTTAAACATCGTTAGCAAATTGGTTGCAATTAAGAACAATTCAGTGATGGTTCATCCTTTTTGCTTATAAGAAAATGGACAAAAATTAAGCCTAGTAGTTGCCAACCATACAACGAGCACACTGTCCCTCATTCATATCCAGCTCAGATATTATCCTCAGTTTCATAACCACGTTGCTTCATAAATCTATAAAGTGCGGAAGATTAAAAACAAAAGAAGAAACAAGTAAGGAACATGGACAGAAATAGGTTAAATAATATTTATGATAGAATCAGAACCAGGTTTTAGCTCCTTGTAGTTCACTTCAGAGTGTCCTTCATTAGTCTCGGGCATCAGCTGTTTCTCAGGGTCTCAGCCGGGTCAGCCAGTTTAGAGGGGGATCAGGTGGTTCACAGGGTGTCCATGTCGGTTAGCCGTCAAGCTAGCAGGCTATCATTTCACAGGGAGGCCACAGAGGGCAGTGCTTAGTGCCTAGTGGTATGCTTTAATCACTGCTCGGCCTCAACGCCAGGCTGTACCTGAAAATAGTAAAAGTATGCGACTCGTTGAGTTTGTGAGGATGCGTGTGTGATTATATTTTTAACTTGCAATCTCCAGGTGCTCATTTCAACAATTCCTCTGCTGTGCAGTTGTAAAAGCGAGAAGTGTGCTTGGGAGCGGCCCAGATGGCATTTAACAGTCTCGTTTCACCAGTAGTTCTTGATGAGCTGTAAAAGGACTGTGCCAGGAAAACACAGTTCATATGAACCCGAGTTCTTTAAGTAGTAAACTAACAACTGTCTCCTCAAAATAAAAGGAGAGAAAGGAAGAAAAAAATTAGATGTAGAGGCCAGTAAAATTTGGAAAGGTGTTCCCAGACATGGCAGGACCATTCCAGTTGCCTGCAGGCATGACACAGTGTTTGACCAGCAGCCTCTTAACCTCAATAATTCTTATATTCCATCACAATACTTTGCTTTGATTCTGTCATAATACAAAGAATTACAAAGATTTTAAATTTTGACATGATGCTTGTATAGGTAAAAAGTGAAAGCACCAAAGTTATAACTGTTCATCCTGAAGGACAGGAATATTCATGACAATCCCTCCAGTTATCCATACTTTAGTCAAAGCTGATTCACATGGTGTCCCTTCACATAAAGTCAGCACCATTTCTACCTCCTTTACTGCATCAAGAACAGATGGGGTAAAACTTTTTGTGACCTTGCTCCTATTTGTGACAGATACCAATTTATTTCATGAGTCAGGATTTGACTTTCCAGTTGCTTAGACACAAGATCTGCAATTCTGTGTTTGGGAAGGATTCCTTTGATGGACAGGTCATAAAAAGTAGTTGAAATAGTATCTTTGTACACTACACTGTAGTGTCAGAATTGGAAATGTTATATTTGAGATAACTGAGATATGCTTTGTGTATAAAAACCAACATGTATCACAAACTCAATATATGATAGAATTTATTTAATGTTTTCATTGAAGGTTCCCCGACTTATAGTTTGGTTGCACTCTTTCTTTAGCTTTGTGCAAACATGACGGGGTTAGCATGTGTCTGAGCTGCTGCTCAAAAGCTGCCTGACTACCCCAGTGAGCGAGGGTTTGCTATACAATATGTGGTAATATCATATGAGAGATGATATTGCAGAATTTCCAGTACCTTCACTCATAAATTAAAACAAAGATTAAAGACACCATAGTGCTAATACAGAGCTCCTGTTTCTTAGGAGGAATTCTCACTATCTGAGCCACCAGATTTACGGTCCAGATCAAGAGTATGTGTGGCACCAGTGAGCAGCTTCTCAGTGAGAGCTTCAGATCAAGCTAATGTTCTGGTTGCTCATTCAGCACGGTGATGATACCTCTCTCTGCACATAAGAGATGGAGATGGAGAAAATACCAGGCAGGTTAAGAGGGGGTTTGTTTAAGTGACTATAGCAGGTGTAAATGTCTGGTGACCATCAGGACTTTTTCCTCTCTGTACACATGCCTCTGTTAATGTCAACCTTTTCCTCTTTCCTCCCTCACTCTTTTCCTCTGTGTTGCTGCTTCTGTTTATTTCCCCCCTCTTCCTCCCACTGTTTTCCTTTTTGATATACTCCCTTCTTCTTCACATGCCTCCCAATCCCTTACATCCATTTTTTTCCTCCGCCTTTGATATTCAAGGACAGCTAAACTGTTTCCAGTGCTTACACACTATTCTAGACTTATCATTTAATTTTGCCCAACCAGGTGCATTCTCCTTTAAATTAGCTAGAATATGAATTAAACCCTCTCCAGTGATAGTTGATCCTCCCTCCCCCAGCATAGCAGTGTGAGGGTATGAATGAAAGAGGGAGTAGAAAGGATGGCAAACATGACTGGCAGTGGAAACAAGTTGAGCTAGTCAACAACAACTGTGTGATGTTTTCAGGCAGTTATTTTCATCAACATAGCAACAAGCTGTCCTTCGGCCATGTTATCGCATGCCTTTCTGTAAGCAGTCAAAACCTTTTTGACTGACATGTGAAACCATTTTGTAAAGCTTTACAGTCTTCACAGTCAAATTTGAGTCTACATATTGATATCACAGTCTGATCTGTTTGGTAAGAGCTTTCTTTAAGCACTCTCCACCAGGCTGCATGTTGCCTGCTGTACCACTGCTTTTCACTGAGGGACCGCAGACACATTAGAAAGGGTATTACTCCTAAGGTCGTGACGTGCACAACAGCAAGCCTCTTCAAGGTTCTTGTAGTCACTGGACTTGTTCAAATAGCATATGATTGCCTCCCCTGTGGATATACATGGTTCCTGCTGCAGGGTGCAGCTTAATATAACAGATTTCATATAAACAGTAGATGGTTAGTAACTGCTAAACATGGCAGGTGCTGCCTTATTTAGATGTGTTAGTTTCAAACTGTGCGCTATCACACTCTGAGTGTCTTTTCTCCAGTTTTTCACTGAGGGTTTGTGGCTCCAAAATAGACGTGCTAAAGACGAAAACTGTTTTCTTCTTCTTTAGCATGTCAACCATTGCCTCTTTCGAACTGATACACTGTATAAATTAAATGTCACTCTGGGCTAAATGTAAATGAAGATGTCAGATTTCAGTCGGATTAAAAGAAACATCAACTAAATTGTATTTTTTTTTTTTTCTCAAGGACACTCACAGGCCCATTACTGGTGCTTTTGAATACTCTTCAGGATTATTTCTAATTACCGCGTAGAGAAGAATCCCTTTTGGGAGGTATGATAATCAAGCAGGCATTCCTACGATACATTATTAATATGCATAGTCAGTGGGAGACTTATTTAAAGCAGAAATGAATTTACTTTGGAACATTCCTGGGTGAGAGTTTGAACTTAAACAATTATTCTTTATATTCTGCAAACCAAATCAAGCTTGTAAGTTTTCTTTGCATGTGTCTGATGGGTTCACCCTCTTTGCTAAACCAGATTTTTTTGCCCTCATTAAGATGTCTGATCAGCCTCAGCCCTCCTCCCTGCGCTCTCTCCCTCTCTCGTTCTCATATGTTTTTTTGATGTGGAATTCAAAGTGGCTGCAAATGTATTTTTTATCTGGCACACATTTTGCTGAGCGTCCTGCCCACCCCTCCTATGCAGAGCGGGTTGAAGGAGAATGGTAATGACTTTGGCCTTATGGGACTCTAAATGAGTGAAGTTCAAACGCAACCTGTACATCACAGCACCTGTCAATCAAACTGGGCTAGTGCCAGGTCTGCAAGCAGAGGGAGCCAAGAGTGTGTGTGTATGCGTGCATGTGTGCGTGTGTGTTTATGTGTGCACTAGTGTCCGTGTGTTGCTAAGCCAGAAAGGGGGGTTGGTGGGTTGATTCTAGTAGGAGGGTGGAGGGATCAAAGCGCCCAGGCATGGTGCAGTGCAGAATGGACTGCTCCTCTGCATATCTCCTCTTTTGTCAGTTCGTAAATCTAGTAGTGTGGGCTCTGGAAACCTGGCTTTACCATCAACACGTGCATTTTTGAAATTTCAAAATAGTCTCCATTGTTTCTTAACACTGAAACAAATGACTGAAAAATGATTTGTCCTTGAATAAAAACGCGGTCAAAATTTACTGACTGCAACACCTGCCTCATTTTTTTGACGCCTCTTGAACACATCAGGGTGTTTGTATGCTCAAGGACGACACTACATTACTGGAGCACATGTTTTACACGACAGTAGAGCTCTGTGTAGAGTCCAGTTACGGTTTAAGTAAGCATCTCTACTTAGAATTATGACCAGCTTGATATTTTCAAACATAATGTAATTGTCCATAATGAGCTCATTCAGATTGCAGATATAAGCAATACTGCTGATCCACTCTCTGGTCAAAGCTTTGCAAGTGTACAACCATCTTGTTTCATCAGTGCAAACATCCATTGTATTTAGTACCTCAGAAAAAGAATGTGTTAAAAAACAAAAGTCTCATGGTTTCCATGTGTTGCTTAATCCAAGGTGTTTTTTTTTTACTAATGATACCCTATTATTTAAAAAAAAAAAAAAAGTTAAGCAATGTTTTTCCTCTGGCTAAACTCTTAATCATCTATGTATGTACCAATGTACCTTAACATTGTCTCTACCATGATATTGTCTTATCATTAGTGCGGTATTTTTCCACTGCAGAAACATAAAAAAATACTTGAATTTTAATAATATATGTATATGTTTCAGTTTGAGAGGCAACAGTCTCCACCATAACCACTTGAAAATAATGGCTTAATGTCAACCAATGATTTTACCTTTTATTTCCTGTTGTTGGTAGAATCCTAAGTTCCAAAGTTGAAAATGGCACACAGGGAATAAAGGGCAATGTTAAAAAATTCAACAAAGAGACTGATAATACAAGTTTGGGCTCTCTGGCAGAAGGTTTAAATCATCAGATGAGTGGGCAGTCCCTCTACAATCACGTTCAGATGTACTCAGGGAGCTGGGTATTGGCTTTCTTGGGAGAAAAGTAGAATTCAAGCAGTTTTCCATGGAAAATATTATGCACTTGCCATAACTCCTACTTTAATATGAGGTCTGGGCAACAGATGATATAACCAGCGGTACTATTCAGCTCAAATGAAACAAGCAGGGTCTATTAGTTTTAACAGATGTTTCACATAATTGGATTAACTTCATGGTATCACATAGATTTCTCCACCATTTGTGTAAATCATGCAGATATCCATTAAAAGCTCTTTTTTTTACTTTAAAACGTGAAGTCAGAAGTCTTTGCAAACCTGCAAGTTTGGTTTTATTGGACATAAAGCTGTGGAGCAGTAAATCTGTTAGTGCTGCGAGAAAAGTCAGAGCTGCTCCACCAGCAAGTGAGCTGGACGCGCTCTGTAAATGTTTCAAATGTTGCCTGTTTGTGTGTATTTAGGTTTGATGGAAACTTCAATACCAACGTCTCCAAGACCATCTGCTGTGACAGACTTTCCCCCACCGTCAGCAGCCGAGCTTTCAACCCTGGACGGGACCTCAACTCAGGTTTGTTAGATGAACTCACACACACTCACACAGAGACACATACACACAACACACAAACATACCAAATAAAGCTAAGGCAGTTTGCTAGCATACAAACTGACCTGATTTAAACAATGAAACATGGCCACACAAAGCTAACACCATTTTAACTTTGGAATCCATATTTGGGGAGTTTTGAGTTGAATGCCAAATGGTGAATAATTACCAGCAGTTGCATAGCAACTAGTTTTTAATTAAGAAGTTGTTTTATCTTTTTAGTTCTTTTCATCCTCTGAAATGTTAAAGGAGAGGACATTGATCTGAGATGGAAATAATTAGCTGTGCATGTTTGACGAGATGTTTTAAGTCTGTCTTGCACTTCCCCGCACACTTTCTTCCCTTTATCTTTCTGTCTCGCTTCTGTTTTTGCCACCCTTTGATTTTCAAATGATTTTTATAGCCGGAGATCAAATGCACTTTGTTTGACTTTGCTTGACTGTCTGCGGTTGAATGCAGGTAGTTAATGTTTTATCATCTTGTTGATAAGGGCTCTGTTGGTTCTGTCCTCTCTTAAGCTCAAGTGGAAAATACCTCAGCTGTCATAAAACACTGGTTTATTTGTGTTTCAATGGTTCATACGTGTAACCTCAATATCATCCTCACAAATTGTGCAAGAAAGAGCAATGGAAAACAGTTTGTTCATTTCTCACTGCTCCCAGAGTGCGTTTATTGAGGCTCCAGATTGCATGAGCGCATTGTAGAATAACTTCATGTCAAATCCACATACGTCTGCACCACATATGATGGTCTGCTTTTCATTACAAAGAAAGTGGATAAAATTGACTAAAAACCAGGCAAAGGCCAACTTTCCCCTGCTGTTTTTTTTCTGTTCTTCTGCCATTGCTTGCTTTGCGGTGTGTTCCCTTTGCGTTTGTGACACTTATGACACACGCGAGCCATATTTCCTGGAATATTGTTCCACTTTCCCTGTTTCTCTAAAACCTCCAGTTTCAATCACACATCATAAAATCACTGGCAGTTCCCTCCAGGAATTTATGATTGTGTGATTGCACAAATTAAGAGGCCAAATGCTCATATGTTCATACTGTTATTTTAGGTGTCTAATAGAAGAGATTTACATACTTCAATTTTCAAAAAACACAACAGTTTTCTTAAAACTGTCCACTGTTGTGGCACTCATTCTCTAAAAGCTCCATTGTAGCCCAGTACCAGTCTGCTCTGATTGGTCAGTTCACACACACTTGAACCTAACTGAACCTAGTTTAGATTACAGAGCTTATTGACAGCACTATGTGGTATAATTGGAAGCGTCATGGAAACCTTGTAGACTGATCTCAGAGGCATAAAAGTTACATAAGCACGCTCAACTATCTAAGTAGCCTACTTACCACAATATTTTGTATGAGAACACAAAAGTGTTGCAAATTTTAGCTCAGGATTTAAAAGAGAATTGCTCAGATTGCGTCATTTTGCATGCAGCAATCCCGAGGAACTCTACAAGATCCAGATGGGACTGCTGAATGACGTCAGTGAGCTTCAAATGAAGCGCTCGTCATATCATCAAACAGCTCCTGGAATGTCCCCCTACACTGTCAGTGTGATCGGGTGGGGCTGTGCCAGATTTTTTGTAACTGTCAAACATTTATACTCCCTTTTCTGTAGCAACTTACCATTTGTTAAGGTGTGACCTTTTTTTGTTTGTTTGTTTGTTTGGAGAAAAGATTGGGACTTCTGCTGTTATTCTCGTTTATAGGATTTATTGCATCTTTTTCCATTCTTTGACTATAAATTTGTTGTCCCAAAATCAGCTGTGGCCATTTTACAGAATAGCACTTTTCCTCTGTACATGTTTGGAAGATAGAAGGCATTTGTGTATTTGGAGAATACTTAATTCTTTACTTTTGGATATTGCAGTTGCCCCCTTTTTGTCCCTTTGTACCTGCAACGTCATTTGTTCTTCTGCCATGCCATTGCTGCATTCTCTCCTATTTTTCCAGACATCCCAGCCTGCTCCTCTCTCTGCAAACCATTCATAATGACTGCCATTCATAACACATCACCATCGGCTGGGTTTTATTTTCCTTACAAGCCAGCCATGGCGAGTTCAAGTTACCCCTGCGGCTCCCCTCTCCTCTCCCTGTCCCTCACACTCAGCTCTCCTTGACCCCCACGTTCCCAGCATATTCATTCACTCCCATTTGTCTCAGCCCAGTCTAAACAAGCAGCTACAGAGGGGAAGGAGGGAGGGAGCGGGTGAGAGAGTGAGGGATAATTGAGAGGGAGAGAATGATGAATGAAGAGGAAGAAAGAGGGCGTGAGAGCTGATTGAAATGGAGTATTTGTATCAAGACTGCATTGTGTTCCGTCCGTCGTCTCTCCTCTCATCTTCCATTTTTACTTTTTTTTGGAGGAAGTGGAAGATAGGAGAGAGATTTGATGTGGGAGGCATCAAGAGTGATACCAGCAGGTGGGAGTTAAAAGACATGTTACTGAGAGATGACTTGTGTGGAGTGCTGTGTGATTAGGTGACTAGTTTGATCCATCTCCTTACTTCCACACCTTTTTTTTTTTTTTTACTTTTCCCAGCCTTACTCTCTGTGAAATTTTATCAATTTCTCTGGCTTACAGATGTTACGTCACCTCCAATTTGCTGTTGTACCTCCATTATTGTCAGCCTTCATTTCGTTTTCAGCCCTCAGATGTTTGTATGATTCCCATAGGATGCATTGCTTCAGGAACTTAACTATATGTGCAAGCATGTATGTTGATACTTTCATTTCCAGCCTCAAAGTTGGAAAAAATGTCACATTGACTTGCATTCACCATGACATGGTGCTTGTTTGGTTATGTCAGTAATAAGCTGAGAAACAAAATGACATTAAACCAGAGCCATGAAATTAACAGAACAAACCAAATTCTTCTTGTCCCGTCAGTTTTTTTGTCTTTATATAAGCCCTTTCATTTCTTAGCATAAAGTAAGCAGCACTTCAACCAAAGTAAACTGAACTCAAGCAAGTTACAGCATATAACACATGCAGTAAATCGTGTGGTTCTGGTATTGTGGAAATGTAGCATCAGACTCAGCGTGCAGAAGCTTATTACAATTTTTTTTAAAAAGTCTTGAGCCATTGTAGCACTGAGGCTTTAGGGACGGCAAGGTTGATTGGTCCTTAGCCCAGTCTTACAGCCAAACATTTTGACAAGACTCAAAGATCTCAACTACTCTTCATTTGATTGTGCAGAGATGTATCTTGTGCATCTATCTAGTCCCATGAATCTCTATATCCTGATCCATTGGCACAAAATTTAGCACTGACCTGTAATGTTTCCAGGCAATACATTCTGATGACTTCAGTGTCTTTTCCTTTAGTAACAGCATGAGGTTCATGTGGTATTGTGGCTTCATATTAAAAGTGAACAGCTGCCCACAGACACCAGCATGACATGTTTAGCACGCTGTATTTGGTAAGAGTTTGTTACTCACTGTTTGATCATCCTTGGTGGCTGAGATGATGGTTCAGGTGTTTGAAGAGTTTGTTAGGCTGAGTTGATGTAACTGCACTGACTGACTAAATGCCACGTCAAACAAAATCAAAAGCCCAAACAAACTTTCCCCAAACTAAACAGGCCTCCATTTTTTTTAACAAGGGGTGTGAAATAAACAAATTTCACAAGTAAAACTGAGACACTGCCAAAGAAATTACATTACATAACGTGGTTATAGAACTGAACCTCCACGTCATCTTTCACAGTTCACTAATTCAGCATGCTTACCTGAACTTAGGGCAAATATGTTCAACACAACTGCTAAGAGTGAAATTTGTGACCATGTTGGCATGCTTATATTAAGGTGGCTCACTGTGCCCCAGTGGAACATCACAGAGTAGTTAGTGTAGGCATAGACTCGTTTAATCAGTCTTATGTTGTAAAACTAGAACTAAACAAGAAAAGCGCTGTTATGATTTATGATTCTGAAATCCCTATAGTTTAAATCCAGTCTGCTGTACATTGACACTGTCTTCTGTAAAATGAAATGCAAGAGAGCCTCCAGTGTTCAGTCTGTAGCACCACAGCGAAACAGATCTTTTAAAGTAGACCACAATGAAGATACACTTGAGTGGCACATTGAGTAAATTCCTCAGATTTCTGTGTAATGCATCATTCCCTGTTTGCATGCGATACTTATAGCTGTACATGTGGTGCATTTATATAAGGATGTAGATGCAGATGTATCAAAGCAGGCCGTTACAAATTGTTGTATTATGGTTGAAGGGAATGGATGTTATTTGGGTCCTGTTTCTTGGCTTGTTCATCTGTTTCTGGGGAGATCTAAACATCAGTGGCAGAGTGGAGCACTGTAGCCTGACAGATGTATATAGAGCCCTTCTTCCACTGTCAACACAACTGAGTGTTTCCTGTTTATATGAGCCTTGGAGATGGATAGAGTGACAGGGCAGGGATGATGTATGATGTGCGACTGCGGTGTGCAAGAACCTGACAGGTCTCAGAAAAGTTGTTGGCCAAGTACATGTAGCTGGAGGGGCATTTCGGTGTTATTTGTAATGTTTGACAGTTGGATAATTTCACAGTTAACTATTTGTATATAAATATAATTTGTTTTGGATTTTTATGCTAAATATTTTACATCTGATTTTTTCTCCATTTCCATAGAAAAACATTTTTTGGCTCATAAAATTGCTGCAGGGTTGGAAAAGGTTAATACAAGGTTTTTTTGCAGGTGATTAATTCAACACGATCACAAGCCAAGAACCACATTTGGGACTATTTATACCCAGCTAACATGCAAAAATGGCGGTTAGCAAGTCTGGCAAAGACCATGGTTTTAATTAACAAGATAAAATCCTATCCCATCTATGGAATCCTCCATTTAAAGAAAAACAAATAGTTAGTAATGTATACAGCTGCTAATGACTTGCAGAAACCACAATGAATATTTATTAGTAGATTGAAATTAAATGTTGCAACACTTTTCTCAATCAAAGCGAACTTTGTCCTATAAAATATCGTACTGGACTGAATATTATAGATTCTTTTCCAGCCAAAAATAAGATGCAATTTCTTATGTCCTGTTTGACAGTCTTTAAGTCTCTAAGTTCAGAATTCCAGCTGATTTGCATCCAAACACAGTTTGTGCTTTGTTGTCAGTCTGCTCATATTTTTAGGACTTGTTGACTTCAGGTGATTGGATTTATCAGTGTTGGTCTTCATATCTCAGGAATTAAATCGATTCAACAGTTGCTTTGTTGTTTCATGGTATTTTAATAAAGCCTGCTTTAAGGCTATGCTCTATTTCTTCCCACTCTGTTTCTGTTCTCGTCTTGTAAAGGGCCCAACGTTTCTATTTGTCTCTCTCTAACTCTAGACCCCCCCCCGCTACCCCTCCTCCACCTCATTGTGAAAAGGCCGTTTTGTGTTGCAGCGAGCGGAAAGGAAGTTGCTGGCTTTGTGATGGGATCTCTGTGAAGATACTGTTGACTTTGTGACCCAGTAAAAGGGGAAAAAATGGGTCTGTTAGTGTTGAGCAAAGACTTAGGCTCAGTGTCTGCAGAGGTTATAGTTACGGCTGTTATTTCAGCTCGCCCTGCAGTCACAGTTATGAAATGCATATTGACATCCAGTATCCACATGGAAGAAATCTAGTGTATATTTCCTGCTAGTTGAGTAGTTCAAACTACTTTTTCTATACTTTTACTCCTCAATAAGAGGAGTGAAGGGTGGAGGCTATTTACATATCTATGCCAGTACTTTAGAGCACCTGAAACGTACTTTCAATTGTAGTTACACCTCATCATTGGTCCAAGCCAAGAACTTTTCTTTTTTGTAGCTAAGCAGCCAACCCTCTGCTTCCTGTTTACACAAGCACATGCATGCCCATACAATCCTAATTGGTCATGTGATAAGCGTTTTCAGGCATGTTAGTCTGGACTGAAATTTTTTCTTAAATGGTGCTAAAACACTCAACTTGACCAAGATGGTTTTAGTGGTCGTGTGGCTGTAGCAGTAAAGTCGAGAAGTTATAAAAGTTAGTGGCCAGCAGCATCATATCTTAATTGTCCATAGTTCAGTCGACAGCTAAAAACATCCCAAAGCATCAGGCAAAAACTATAATGTTAAGCATGAACGACATGAACACATGAAGTGTGTTTTTTGGACTGATCTTGGGATGGGAGTGGTTTTTCTCACACACTCTGAATCATTTAGAAATCACAGTTAACCTTGAACTTGAAAATGTCTCCCCTCTGGTGGAGGCTTATCCTCCCTGTTTCTCTCTCCCTGTTCCCCTTTATCCTTCCCTCTTTTTTAACATATTAAATCTGCTGTCTCTTCCTCCTTACAGTGTTGGCAGACAACCTGAAGTCCAACCCAGGGATAAAATGGCAGTATTTCAGCTCAGAGGAGGGCATCTTCACAGTCTTCCCTGCCCACAAGTTCCAGTGCAAAGGAAGTTACGAGCACCGCAGCAGGTATAAACCACCTTCTCCTTTTGTTTTGTTTTGTTTTTAACAGACATCACTCACTTTGCAGAGTCACCTCCACCTCACCCTCTCCCACCCTCTGGCCCGCTCCTCTCCCTCACCCCTCATCACTTGTCAGTTGCTGTGGGGTGGCCCAGAGGGCACGATGATGGCATGTCGCCCTCACACACACCCTGACCACACATGCCCTTGGCAGGAATGTGGCTCTGGACCATTAAAGCCTGTTGGAATTTCACACCTCCAGTGTTATGCTCACGGCTTAAAAAGACATCTCCTTCTCTCTCCTCCTCTTTTCTACATTCTTTTGTCTTTTTTTGCATTTTTTCTCCTTTTTTATTTTGTCTTTACGATTTTTTTCCCCCTTCTCGTTTGAACCACTGAGCTGGCATACAGCCTTGAGAGAAATGACATTTCTTGGCATGCTTCAAGTGTGAATGAGGCTTTGTGAGTGCATCACTCTGCTGCTTGGCCCTGTGTCCGTGTGTCCTTGTGCAGCAGACCACACACATGCAGCAGGCACTGAACATCCAACCCTCTGCAACCCCATATTCCCTCAAGCTGATAATATATGTACATTAACATATACAGAAAACATTTCAGACCTCCAGTGAGGCCAACAGCAAGTTTCATTTTTTTAAAGAAGTGCTTTGTCTCTTTAACATCAAGGGTTCATCATGGATTTTTTTCCCCCTTTTTAGGGGGAATTTCATACTTGTGGCTGATGTTTATTGTGTTCAGTTTTTTTATATAACCATGTTTTTTATGGGCTTGAAAGTGATAAAAAATATGTAATATGTTGTCAATTTTTTTTTTAAAGCATAGCATAAACAAAAAAGTGCAATTCCTGTAGTAAATTCTGGATCTAGAAGGTTTTCACTTTTTGTTTTTGATAAATTACTCAGCTATGACTAAGTGATATTCAGAAAGAGTCAAATATCCACTGAAAATATTAAAATAAAAGAAAGGAAATCTCCTATTAAAATTGTGGCAGAGTTCAGACTGGACAAGAAATGAAACTGTGATTAAAGCAAAGGGATAAGGAAAAGACAAAAGATGCAAAGTTTAGTTATCAGATGAGTGACCTCTTGAAGTCATGTTTTCAGTATCTGCAAACATTTTCTCGAGCTTATGGAGAATTCATTATGTGTTTCCATTGTTAATGCACTTAAATGTAATGTTTTCCTGTTTGTTCTAGATTTATTATCACTGTCTTATCACTAATGATGTAACAGTATGTGTTAATATTGACTGTACTGTCAACTGTCTGATCTTGATGTGCATGTTTTCTTGTGCCCCTGCAGGCCTGTGTATGTGTCTGCAGTGCGTCCCCAGTCTAAACACATTGTGGTGATGGTGGACCATGGAGCGTCTGTCACAGACACACAGCTTCAGATCGCCAGGGACTCTGCACTGGTCATCCTCAATGCCGTAGACGAACACGACAAGGTTGGTGAAAAAGAGCAGAACTCATATCTCTTACCACACTTTATTCAGAAGAATGTAGTTTAGGGTTCATAAGTAGAGCATCAAATGTGCTTGAATGCTTTGTAAATCAAAAAAACCCACAAATGTTCGGTGACATCTGGGTGCTACAACCAGCATTTGGTTTAATCTCATTATCGTCCCTCTTCAGATCTCCATTCTGTCAGTGGCAGAGACGGTTCGCTCCTGTTCTCTGGACCAGTGCTATAAGAGTCTGCTCTCTCCAGCCACCAGCGAGACCAAGAGGAAGATGAGCACCTTCATCTCCAACATCAAGGCCTCTGATGGAGCCACACAGCATGCAGCAGGCTTCCAAAAGGCCTTTCAGCTGCTCCGAAACACCAGCAGTCTCTGCAAACAGAGCACCAGTAAGAAAATGATGTTGTAGAATTCTTGTGACACTGAGAGTTAGTTGTCTGTGTATTGCCTTTGTGACAAATTGTTGCTCTTCTGCATAGATTTGATCATCATATCTGGAATTTACAAAAAAAAAAAAAAAGAAATCTCTCATCATTTAATCAGATGTTTATTGATATGAGTGTTGTATTTTTCTGTCTTGGATCAGCTACAGACATGGTAATCATCTACCTGTCGTCTGGTATCACATCTCGAGAGTTGTCCGAGCAGGAGAAGAGAGCGACGCTCAGCGTGGTCAGAGAGGAGAACCGACACCTCAACAACTCAGTCATGATCCTCACCTACGCTCTCATGAATGGTAGGTCACTTGTATCAATGGCTATTTTTAATGATTTTCACCTGGATTTCATGTTCCTGCTAAAAAATATCACTCTTCTCTGATGCAAGTTACTGTCGCTGCAGCTGTTCTGAAAGACTTACTTACCAAGAGAGACCAGCATTTTACTTATAGTTTTGACTTTAATTTTTTTTTATTGTGTAGTGTTTTCAAGTGTCCTCAGTATGAAGCTTGACCTCGTTCATATTTGTTGGTGTTGTGTATATTTTGGATTTAGTCATTTTGGTTTTGTTTTGTGAATCTGTTTATTGGCATTGTATATTTACATTCTTTCCAACTTTTTACTGCAACAGTAGCAAGACAGTGTCCCTCAGGATAAGCTATATTTGCTGTTCTCTTATCCAAAGCAAACTGAATGAAGAGCTTCCAGGTTATCTCACATACAACACCGATTGTTTCGCTTGACTGTAGTGCTTAGAAAAGGAGCATTTTTTTTAAAAATTAAGCACAAAACAAAGACAATTTAACCTGGACTTTTTTGGTCTAGTATTAGTCCCAAGTTCTTCGTGTTAATGTTGATTAATTTTCTTTGTGTGTTTGTGTTGCACACAGCTAGAGCTTCATTGTCTTTTGGCTCTGCTGGGAGCTTTATCTGTCTGTTTCCATGTGTTCAATATATTTACTCTGTTCTTGGGCACAGTGTGCTCAAGAGAATACAGAAGGTTAGAGAGGTGCTCAGAAACCTCAAAGGCTTTTTTCTTTGTGCGTGTGTGTATCTGTGTGTCCAAGTGTGTGTTGTGGTGGTGTTTGTTTCCTTTTCCTCTTTTATTGTCCTTGTCCATCCATCTGCCTCTTCTAATTCCCACCTCCCTCTATGACACACACACACACACACACACCTCTGCTGTGCATGCATTAGTCCACCATTAATACAAATCATTTTTGCATCTGAGAATGGAAATGAGGTACAGCTAGGAGAGGGGAGAGTGAGACTTCAAAGGCTGCACTGCTCACTCTGTGTGACTGACAGAGGACCTTGGCTGCTTAAAGAGCTCCATGATGAAAAGGATGCAGAAATCTGTCGTCCTCTGAGTTTATTAGCATTGCATATCCAAAAAAACATTTGTTTTGTTGCTGACGCTGTTGCACACAGCTGAGAGGCCCACTGTGGGTGTATGTGTGTGTCTCATTCCCTGCATCCACTGCCAAATGTGAAGTACTGATTGTTCAAAGAGATCAGCAGTCCCCTGGCAGTATAATGCACAGTTGTTTGTGTGTGTGTGTGTGTGTGTGTGTAAATGAGACGTCCACCTCGCTCACCAAAACTGTGTCTCGTAGCCTGAATAAATTGCTGTCCTGTTGGTCTGTTATGATTGATCAAATAAATGTAGTTTATAAAATACTGAAAATGTTCCCTCAAATTTTCCAAGAGCTCAAAATGGGAAATGGAAAATTTCTTCAAACAGTTTTATCTGACAAACAGGCCTTCCCCCAAATATGTTAAGTTATAACAACAATTAGCAGGAGTTTCTCTATCAGCAAGTAAAACTATCTGTCTATCAGGAAACTTCTTAAATATTTTAGAGACAAAGCAGCCAAAGAATTTCAGATGCAAAACAAAAATGCATTTTCACCAAAAAACATGATAAAGAAATACTAAAATCAGTCCAAACTGTAAAGAGTAAAGCGAAACACACACTGATCTGCACTCTCACCCACTTACATAGTGCAGCAAACTGCTACAATGGTGCGGAATGAATGACCCAGAGACACCATTCACCCTATTTTAAGTCAGTGTTCCATCAAAATGCCTTTCAAGTTGCTGTTTTAAGCGAAAATAGTTGCATAAGTTTTTTTTAGCCAGGATTTTTCTTTTTGCACCCCAGCCCAACACTGTATTGACAACAAATGGTGCACTGTTAAGAAGAGGCAGTAATATGTTGCAATTAAATGAAAGCTAATGTCCTAACTAGAACTTTCAGATATTATTACACACATTTATCTTCCTTATCTACTCTGAAGTAACTCTTAAATTTGTGGTTGATTCATTCATCTCAGGTACTTGAAAAAGCAATAAGAAGACAGCAGGCACAGACTGAGTAATTGAGTGGGGAGTAATGAGGGAAGATGTAACATAGATAAGCTGTGAAAGGTTCAAGGTAAATCCCACAAAGATGGCCCACAGTAAAATAGCACAAAGTTATGCAAATACTTCATAGATATTTTGGCAAATTACAATGTTTCCTTGTCATCTGCTGGCAATGTTAGGGGGTTCCTGGCCCACACAATGCAGGTTTCAAGATATTTTAATTATCACATTTGCATGTTCATACATTCAGAAAGCCTTGAAGATACATATACTGCATTTGAATTAGAAATATTGTGATTTCTTTACAAGAAAACTTCACAAAATGTCATTTAAGAGGTGGAATTCCCAAGATCATCATACTTTTCCTAGAAAAAAGAAAGAGGATGGATACTGGCTCTTTAGTTAAAATGACCAGAAACCTGTGCTGTCAGCAAAATTTCTGCTTTGAGTTCGTTTGACACTACCTCCCATGACCACACTGCACTCCCACCCCCTCCTAGTCGCCCAGCGTGATGATCAGCAGAGCCGAGCCTTGGCATTAAAAAGGGATTCTGCAGTAATCCAGTCAATGATTGGATACTGGCAGACATTCTGGACTCGATCCCTCCCAATAGGTTTCTGGATGCCAAATGTTCCAGGTGACAGCTGCAGAGCCATGGTTATCCATTCTCCTCTCGCTGACCTTGCGAGGTTTGGAGCGATCGAGCCTGAACGATGCATTAACGTCTCAGCTGTATGTTTTCTTTAAGTGGATGAAGGATTTATGTATGTTATGATCTCTGAGCCTCACAGATGACATTTGTTTTTGGCAGATGCATGATAAGGCTTACAGAGATCATGATGCAGGATCACAAGTCAGGGCCTGCATGTATGAAATAACTCTGCTTGCTGTTGCCAAAAAAGTTTGGGAAATCCTCATGGTGATGTATAGACTGTAGTATGCACTTTGATTAATGATCCCTTTTGATGCTGCTTAACAACCTGAACAGCATGAGGTTATACATCCCTCATTTTAGAGATTCTTGATGAGTTCAGCCACTGTTTGCTGGCAGATTTGTTTTTTTTTCAGCTCCTTGAAAGAATTGTTATTTACAGCTGGAGGGGAAAAGGAGCAGTGGGTTGCCATGAATAATAGGAATTCATGTCATGCACTCTTTAGTAAAGAGCTGTTTTAACCAAGAACTCTTTTACCTCTTTTCAGCCACTCCCTTCTTTTCAGTTGCACAATTACCCTGCTCAATAGACCTTCAGCCATGCTGTCAGTTATGAATTTGAACTTATTATTTCTCCTTGAACATCAAACTCTCTCTCCCTATACTAAACTCATTCTCTGTCCCATTTCTCCTCCTTCAGAGGGGGTGACCGGCTTGAAGGAGCTGGCCTTCTTGAGGGATCTGGCAGAACAGAATTCAGGGAAATACGGCGTCGACCGGATGTCCGACAGAGACCGCTCATCTTTGGCGTCCTCGTCTGGATCAGCGGGAGCTTCCATGATGCCGGTGGTGAAGGGGAGCATGATGGTGCTAAACCAGCTAAGCAACCTGGAGACAACAGTGGGCCGCTTCTACATTAATCTGCCCAATCGCATGATCGACCTGGCCCGCTTCAGCCTGCCTTACGCTGACCCCATGGGAGATGGTGAGTGCTTTGGAAAAAGCTGGACAGAGTGAGAACAACTTGAGGTCAACTGAATAAAACTGAGTCAAAACATCATACGTTTATATGTATTGCAATTACTAAAAAAGTTGAAGAAAGAGTTCAACCTTTTAAGACAGAGGTTAGTGATGTTTGGATGACTGAGCTCCGGTTAAGGGAGCCGACGTGATTTAAAGCCTCACAGGAAAATTCATGAATGTTTTGTTAGATTTCTGATTGGTCTCATTTAAAATGTCTTGTTTGCAGACAAGGCAGATTACTTTTCCTTCCCCCTTAAGTACAAAAAAGTGAGAGTGGGTCCATTTTACGTCAAACATCCTTTTCAAACAGACTGTTTTTTCAATGCTGGCCTTTCCATCTCCGCTCTACATTAAACTGCAGAGCTGTCCACCAAAAAGTGGACATAAAGAAATGAAGTAAATAAAAAATAGTGTTTTGAAGGTGTTTTTCAGCTGATTTTTTTTTAACTTTGGGCAGAGCCAAGCTAACAGTTTCCCCTTGCTTTCAGTGTTTATATTAAGCTAATTGCCTGTTGGCTCTGGGTATATATTAAAGAAATGTTGTATTCATTTAATCATCTAACTTTTAGCAAAAAGTAAAAAAACTCTACTTCCAAAAATGTCAAACTACTTTTATTGGTGGAAAAATGTTAAAACTGTTAAAACTTTGCACAGAAATAAAACACACTCAGCAGAACTCAGCTGCAAACACGCAATGAGCTCAAACAGACATAAGCTAATTGTATTACAGATGTTGCATGAGTTTAATATTTGGATTCTTGTCTCTTCTCTCTTCAGGGTTTATTATGACAGTGAGCCGGCCCTGTTATTTCGGTAACCTGCTCCTGGGTGTGGTCGGGGTGGATGTGAACTTGGCCTACATCTTAGAAGATGTCACCTACTACCAAGACTCGCTGGCGTCGTACACGTTCCTCATTGACAACAAAGGTCAGTCACCTTGAGACAGACGAGGTGGCAGTAATCTGCCCAGTGCAAACATCTCTGTCGGGCTTCTGACTTTCCACACACAAGCTCCCATTTTCATCACACAAAAACCAGCAGGACAATCTACTGTAGTGCAGAATACTGTGTCTTTCCCAACTTGTGGTTAGCCACATGAACAGTGTCTGCAGGTGTACAACCAAATAAGGCTTTAAATCATGGCAGGCTGTTCTCCAAATAGTTTTCTCCATGTGCGGTAATAACAGGTCTCGAGGGTAAGACAACAAACACAGCAGAGCAAACCAGTCTCTCATTGCCCGGTGCTCAGATTTCTAAGCCAGTAACAAAACAAGCAACATTCAGGAAAAACTGTGCAACGACCTACAGGTCCGACAAAACATTCCTGTGCACAGTCAGGGTATCAATCTTTATTAGTCACAGCCTTAGAAAAACACCCCAAATGGTTAGAGTGAAGTTTATTTTGGTCGATTTTGTTTCACATACAAGTGGAATTACATTTTATTTTGACTATCTCAGCTTGCCTGACAGCCATTGTGTCCTATTAGAGCTAATTCACATGTTCTTGGTAGCGCTGGCACTTCTCTGGCATCCCCTTCTCTGTGGAGCCATGCCTCAGTGCGCTGCCACAGCACAGGGCGGTAGTGCTCATGTCCGGTCTTGGTTTGTTTTGGCCTCAGCTGAGGGGGGTTTTGACTCAAACCTCTGCTGCTGAACAGCAGGTAAGTTGTGCTCTGTAGGCCAGCAGAACAGTGACACAAATAAGGTTTTGCTGGATGGCAGTGTTTGTGCAGAGCGATTCCCATTATTTATACTGAGGAAAACTGCCCGCAATTAGTGGCATCATTTTTAGCGACACTGTACTCCTGCCAATCTAATAAGGTAATACTTCAAAACATAAAATGAAGACAAGGTGTTGAAAATGGAGACTGAATTTTTTTTAGCTTTACAGGTATCACATTAATGTTCATTTACATTTGCTGGTAAATGGGTGTGTTGTTATGGTTATTATGTCCTAGCTGTTCAGATCTGTCTCTACTTTGAAAGCTCACTGCATCCATCGCTTCCCAGTCTCAACACAGAGCAGAGGAGTTAATCCTAAATAAAACTGAAGTGCAAAGCCAAAAGGGAAATTAAACTGCACTTGAAAGCTGAAAAAAAGTAGATGCCAGGGAGGGCAAGTAATATCACACAACTGGCAACGAACACCACAATAACCAGACTCGGTTTGTGTATGATTTTGCCATGCAAATATGAGGCTAGAAGAAGGGGATGATTAAAACAAGCTGGAACAAGACAAAGTGGAAATAAAAAGTTGCATAACCTGCAGAAGAGAGGGGGAATATTTAGAAGTGTAGAAGGGAGGTAGCAAAACAAAAAACACTGACAGAGTAATTGACCTTTACACACCTAAAGTGTGAGTATGTTCAGCATTAGATTTTTCACTTTGAAACCTAATTATTGCGTATGAGTTTTCGCAGCCGTGTGAGTTTTGCTCCTCTGCTGTAACGTTCAATGAGTCTCTTTTTTCCCCTCTAAAATGTTTGTTATTGTAATAAATATGCCATCAAATTATAGCTTATTACTGCTCCGAGTTTATTAGTGCAGCAGCTCACTAAACATCGACAAATGAGCCCCATTAAAGTTATTAGGTGGCATTTAAATCCTCTGCTGCCAATTAGAGTGAAGGTAAATATGATTAAGTAAACACAACACTGACAAGAGGCTTCAGGACCTGGAACTAAAAACAGCAGATGAGTAAACTGGAAATATTTCTTTGCATGGGAGCTATTATGGCATTTATCCTTTTCTTTTAAATATGTATCTGTGTTGATCAGATTTAAGCAGGCGTGCACCCAAACTGGATTATATATAGATTTATGCACATTTTATATGAATGCTTTGGTTCTCTCCATGTGCACAGGAGTTTTCTGTCTGAGGCCAGAAATGCCTCGTCTTATACAGCAGATGGATTCTTCATAAAGAGTGTGAGACACCACACCTGCTGTTTCTGCAACAAACCAACACACACACACTCTTTTTTTAAATACACACAGTGTGTTAGAACTGCATATAAAAAAAGAGATTTTGTTTGTTTACTTCTTTCAAACAGATGGGCTTTGAATCTTGTATCTTGAGGGCTTTTTGTCTCTCCCAAAATGATCACTGCTGCTGCTGAGAGTGTGTTTATCACTGCACAGGGTTGCTAAGCACCATCACTGCTGTGTGATACCGAGCATCTTTAGATGCTGCAATCTTTCTCAGGAGGGAAGATTTTGGATAGAGAGTGTGATTAAAATGAGTTCCATCTTTCTACCACACTCAGCTGTATTTTGGAGAAACTACAAGTAGAAACCTTTTATATGTGTCTAGTTTGACAAAAAAACAAAAAAACAAAAATAAAATCCACTCTGAAAATATAAAACCACCAGATGTTTGTGTTGATCTGACTTTTTTGTTTTTTATTTTTGTGACTTTTAAATGGCTCGATAATGAGGCATTTGTACCTTGGCTTGACTTTTGGTTTGATTAATTTTGGGGCAGTTTTTGCAAAAGCGTATTGGTAGAGAGTAAATAGAATGTTACGTAGTAATAAATGCATAAGCAATTTGAAATGTAACTACATTTTCTTCTTTGTGGGTTTATTTGACAGCAACCACAGAATGCTCTGATGGGGGAAATAGTTGTTTTGATATTGTTTTGTGGGTCCGTTTCTCTTCATTAGGCCTCTGTATGTTGTTTGCATAAATATTTAGACATTGATTTATGATGTTGTTCAACTTGTTGATTGATTTCCCAGGTTTCACCCTGATGCACCCGTCACTGACACGGCCCTACCTGATGACAGAGCCTCCCCTGCACACTGACATCATCCATTACGAGAATATCCCAGGATTTCCTGTTGTTCGTCAGAACATTCTTAGGTAAGAAAAAGATGATGAATAATTAAAAAACTGTTGAACACCAGAATTCCTCCAGCCCTGGATACACACACAACATATAGCGTATGTATTTTTTGTTGTTTAATACTGTGTATTTCTTGCAGCCTCCCTCTGGGCAGTCAGGTCATTGCTGTGCCCGTCAACTCCTCTCTGTCCTGGCACACCAACCGACTCAGGGACAACAGCAAAGACGCATACAACGTCAGCTACGCCTGGAAACTGGTAGGTGTCATACAGACTGTGCAGAGACTGAACATCTGCCACATAAATGATGCAGCTGGATGTGATATTTTGTGGGTGGATAATAACTTTAAATGGACACGTGTGGAGATGAACATTTTTACCTGAATATTGCTTTTTTTTCCTCATTGGAATGGCAGTTGTCCAGAGTAAATGAGAGCAAAAGGGTCATTTATTAATTAGGACTGTCAGATGGGACACAAATGATCATTTTTGGCTGCAGGGCAATGAGCCTTTGTCATAGTGGGAGAGTAACTTCCTCATATTCTGTCTCTACATCTCTTGCTTTTCTGTCTTTAGCTCGTTATCATTAGTGTATTGCTGTCCAAAAGTATTGTAAAGATTTATGCTCCCGGCCTTTATGTCTCCACCAAACCTCCGCCACCTTAAATTAGTCAGTGTAATAAAAACCAAGTGCTCCCACACCCAAAGACTGCCTGTCCCTTGAATCCACTCTCCTCTCAGGCCCAAAAGTGTCATTTTTTAGGAACAAATGGAAACAGAGCAGCAATAACATCACATATTATTGAGTGTTTTTCTGTCTGACTTAAGGCTCTTGGCAGGAGTAGAAATATCACACTTAATAAAGGCATTTCACTTTATGCCTTTATTAAAAGCTTTTGACATTAAGTTTCATTCAAACACTTGACCTTCACAATGAGTTGGACAGCTGTGTGTTTTTTTTTTTTAAATGAACTCTCCAGAGCCAGAAGAGGGATATATTGGCCCAGATGAAAAATCAAGAAGAGTCTGTTGTTTTCTATGCCATTCTTTTCTTTTTTGTAGGCCAAATAATTTCCAGGGGCTCCTTTAAGGGTATTTCATATCGTTCCATTTTGTGTTAAAGACCAGAGTTAAGACAAAACAACTGTCATCAGAAGCCCTTGGGTCTTTCTAAAACCTGCTTGTTTGACTCTCTGCATTGTTTATGAATCACTTCTCTGAACTTGGGACCAGACCAGCCCTGCATGCTTCATTTAAAATCAGTGGTGTGAAAGCAGCTGTTGAGCCAGACACATTTATCTTCTCTGGGAGACGCCTTCAGCCCCCCGAACACGGGCTGTGATGGTTGATAGTAAACACTAAACGAGAGAGCTTATGGCTATGGGGAGTGTGTGTAATGTCAAAGACTCTCTGGCCTCTTAGTTTGTACAAAGTTTGTAGCAGTAAGTGTATAAATCACATTAACTCCCAGTATTTTATTTACATGACTTTATTTATCTGTCTTGGCCACGCTACGTGCGTTGCATCCCACCACTGTCACATTTTGCAACTTTACATGTCTGTACTTAAGAGTGGTCTTTCTTTTTGTCTTATCTGTGTGCTCTGTATTGTGCACAAGCATGACCAAATCAGGCTGCAACAGCAAATAAGGCCATTAGGAAAAACCCAAGGTATTGACTACGAAACAGCCACAAACCTGCATATCAGTGTCCAAAAGCAAGACAAGAAAATGAACTACAGGACAGCACTCACCCCCTTCCCTCCAGACTGAGTAGAGACTTCACTTTTATTTCAGTTTAATTTGACTGATTGGATTGATTGTTTGTCTCTGGCCTTGTTTATTCTGGCTCAGTGTGTTTAAAACACAAGAATGAGAAGATAAAGTGAGCGACTCACAAATGAAACCCCTCTCTGATAGTGATTATGTTGAGGTTTTTGATCTCTGGACCAAAAAATTTCTTCATGTTGGATAATAAAGTTAATCTGAGTCTACATCTAAATATTTGCAGCCAAAGCTTGATTCAGCTTATCCTGTTTTGCAATAAGCCGAGTTGCCAACCAAAAACTCTTTACTCTGACGTGGTTGGTTTTGTCTTTTCATGGAATATGTTGACAATAACTAAAACACTGGTCATCATAGGTCTCACCCTCTGTTCTTGTCCTGTTTTCCAGGTCCAGGACACGTCGTTCATCCTGTGCATCGTCTATGTGCAGCCAGAGATCCCAGTGAAGCAGCTGAAGAACTTGAACACAGCTCCCAGCTCCAAGCTACTGTACCATCGTTTGGACCTGCTGGGTCAGCCCAGCTCCTGCCTGCACTTCAAGCAGCTTGCCACAGTCGGTAAGACAAGCCCTGAATCCACAGCACTGGACTCATATCTAATGACTTGGAGTAATAAATGAATCTGCGCACTTTATTTTTTATCCATTGTCAGCAATCACTGACTGTCCCTTTCTGTCTCTTTCCCAGAGTCCCCCACTGTGATGTTGGCAGCTGGTAGTTTCTCCTCTCCCTACGAGCACCTCAGTCAGCCAGAAACCAAGCGCATGGTGGAGCATTACACTGCCTACCTGAGTGATAACACCAGGCTCATAGCCAACCCAGGCCTTAAGGTAAGCAAGCCTGGGAACACAGAGGCAGCTCGCAGCTAAGAGCAGCCTGTGGGCACACACAGGGTTAACACTGTTTACCTGACAAACACATGGCTCATAGCCAGCCCCGCGGTCAGCCTGCAGACGTGTCTACAAATATTCATATTTTAATGGCTCTCCAGATATTCAAAGTCTTCAGAAGAATTTGTTAAATCCAACTTTAGTTCTTTTTTTCTTATAATATCTGGCAGGAAACCTTTCAGTCTGTTCACATTCTCGCCTAAAATCACCGATTTCCAAATGAAGCTCTGCATCTTTAAGAAGGGGACAAACCCCCACGTGGTTCTGGCACTCTGTGTGCATTCCTGTCCTGGGGGGAGTAGGGGGTTAGAGTTTGAACTCTAAGCCTCTGTCCCAGCTCTGATTCCCAGGCTAGTCTTAAAGGCCCCCTCCAGTGACCTCATCACCCCTTTCAAACTTTGAAGCTTCTCTGAAAACAGGACTGAGATGTAATTTTCGGGGTGTTTTCAGGGCTTCAGGGATAATTGAGACCCACTATTGCTGAATTCTGCTTCTTTGGGCCGTGTGATTTCCTGAATATACCTTGACAGTTAATCTGAAGTGTGAATGACCGTATTTAGCAGTAAAACAGTAGAATAATTTCAAATTTGATTGTGTGAATTGGCAGGAGTATCTTGTTTGAGGGTAGACTGGAGGTAAACTTGCCAGAAGCTTTTGCCAACTTACATTTCAGGCCAGCCCAGATTAAGACTCTTACTTTTCTGCTCCCTCCTTAACTTCTTTTTCTCCCCCCTTGTTTACCTCTTCCCTCCTTCTTTATCTCTTTCCACCTCTTTTTCCACCCTCTCCGTCCCTCTTCTCTCTCTGTCTCTCTCCATCCCATCATCTTTTTTCCTCTGCAGTCTTCTGTCAGGAACGAGGTTATGGCGACCAGTCACGTCACGGATGAGTGGATGACACTAATGGAAATGAGTAGCCTCAACTGCTACATTGTGCGCCGTTACATAGCAACGCCCAGTGGGGTGCTCCGGATTTATCCAGGATCACTAATGGACAAAGCCTTCGACCCGACCCGCAGACAATGGTGAGGCTTACTTAGGAGGGTTTGAAGGGGGGGAGACAGGAGTAAAGATGTGTGTTTGTGTGTATGTGTGTGTTTTCACGAGTTTGCTTGATATGTGTGTGTGAAAAATTAGGAATGAGATGGTGTTGGGAGGGAAAGAGTTAAAAGAGACCGAGTTTGTGTGCAAACTGCAGGTGCATGTTAGTGTTTAAATGGTCACCAGCCATTGATGGTTTGAATTAGCTCCAAACTTTCTCAACAGATTATCAATAAAAACTACATAATTATAATTATAATGAGCTGTCAAACAGCCAGTACAAGATATTTCAATAATAGTCTTTGAAACTTTACCCAAAAGTTTTTCATTAACATTTTTAAAATGTTTTTAGTCATATTAATCTGCTGTTTGTGTAGAACACATGGCTTTTCTTAAGAAGATTACATTCATAGTCCCAAGTCAAGTGTTTTGCTCTACAAATGTTAACCCTGCTTCAATAATAGAGTTCCAACCTTTCTTTACAACTTCACTGAAACAGATTTATACAGATGTTAATCATCTTTTACCATATGTACAGCTGTACAAGTTACAAGTAACATAATGAGGCTGTAATCATGTAATCCACATTTATTTAGTGTAGAATCAAGCAAAACAAATGCACCACATGCATGAAAAGCAGCCAAAAAGATGTGTCACTTACTGTGTTTGCCAGGAAGAATTTAGGTTTATGAACTCACCCCCTGCCTGTGGCTTGTATTGTGCAGGTACCAGCATGCTGTGGCTAACCCAGGCCTCATCACCTTCACGGGACCGTACCTGGATGTGGGCGGGGCAGGCTACGTTGTCACCATCAGCCACACGATCCATGCCTCCAGGTAAGAGGAGGACGGTGTATTTTTACTTCAATGAACCTCCTTTTTCTTTATTGCACCAGCAGAAACTAAGAGTTTGCTTGTACGTGTTAAATAAATGTACTCATTTTAACAGAGGCTGTAACTTTTAAAAGAATAAATAACAAAATCTTCCCCAACAAGTGTGAGGTTAAAGTCAATAAAAAAAAAAACTCATCCTTGCTCAGTTCAATACACTTAGTGGTTTTGTTGCTCCAGGCTTACTTTGTTTGTACTCGTTAGTTAGTTAGTTAGTTATGCTGGCAAACTTTAGACATATATCATGGTTTAACTCACATTTGTGAGTCATTCACTTTATCTTCTCTGTTTGTGCTTCTGTTGCATAACATTTTAGTGAGTCACATATTTGCATTTTAGTAGTTTTATCAGCAAAGAAAACAGACCATAACCTCAGCAGGTGAAAAATTTCCTGATTGAACTGCAGGAGGCAGCTGTAAACAACATTACAACATTATTGAAAAAAATTCCCTGCTCAGCACCATACAGCAGACAGGCACAGTTATCATCTCACTTTTGAACAAAGTGGAACCATTTGCAGCTGAGACCCAGAGGTTTTTTTCATGAGTTGGGAATGGCCTAAGAAAAGAAATAAAAGACAATTAATAATTAAATCTCAGAGATCTTTACTGAAGTTGGCTAGGAGATAGCTGGCTGCGTGATAAAACTCCCACACTAATATGAAGCTTCAGGAATGTGTTTGAATTACAATGATTAGCTAAAAGGGCCACTAGCCACACAGCTAACTGAGCTAACAAGCAGCTACTAGCTACAGTCAAAGAGATCTACAGCAAAGAATCCAGTAAGCGAAAGTTAGAGGTTACTTTGATGAGATGAGGGGCCCCCCCCCCACGTTTAAACTCGCCAGTGAATGCTAATGTTGCTCCAGAACTGCCAGATGTTTAAATAAATGTGTTTTTTTTGCCAAATTGACTTAAATGGTGATTATTAATGTTGTCTTTTCCCAAGTTGTAATGAGTTGAGACGTCGTCGTAAGCCTGTTGGGTCTCGGCCCTGATTCAGCATTGCAGCAGAGCACACTGTCTCTGAAGACAAGAGATCATTTAAAGGAAGCTAAAGGAGACCATTGAGCATAATTTTCTTTTGGATTGTGGAGAGACTGACTGAATATCCCTCATCCAAATGTCCTGGTTTTATTTACAGTTATCTTCAAGTATCTGCTTTTTATTAGGCAAACTACTGTATTTGAGTCACCTCCTTAAACCAAAATGTTGTTTGCTTCAACCAGTTGTTACAGGAGATAAAGCAGATTGTTTTGCACACAGCCTCCTTGAGAAGCCTGTAGCTTAGACTGAGATTTACGTGTTTATGTTTCCAGTTCTGTGAGCTTTAAATGCAACTTAGCGCCACAACATTGCTTGCATGAGTGCAATAGAAACTGTTTACTATGGTTCATGCAAATGAAAAATATAAACAGTCAGTATCAGTGTACTTGATGTGTCAGGCTTAGTGTGTTGATCACTGGCTCAGTGAGCATAATACTGTGCAGTCCATCGACTGCATAAACACTGGTTTGAAGAGACTGTGTCTATGCGAGTGTGTGTGTGGTGTATTTGTTTAATGTGGATCTTTTTTGGCTGAAGTTGCTGTCGTAAATATTTATGTTATCTTAAGGACAATTACTTCTGTCTGCACACAACTTAGCACACAATCACAGCAAACACTTAAGCAGAAAGTTTAAAGTTTTTTCTTCATTTACAATCCCTTGTGATGTCTTTTTTCTGTCGTCTCCTGCTCTTTGTCTCCCTCTCTCTTCAGCTCTCAGATGGCCCCTGGTTATGCCATCGCTGTGATGGGCATTGACTTCACCCTGCGCTACTTCTATAAGGTCCTGCTGGACCTGCTGCCAATCTGCAACCAGGACAAGGGCAACAAGATAAGGTAGGAATAGGATGGATAGGAGGTTGTCTACTCTTTTTTTTCATTCCTTTCACTTTCTCATGCATGTAACTTCTTTCCTCTTCCGTTTGTATGTCTTCTTTTGCTTTCTCCCATGAACTTGTTTGGATAGTGGCTGCCCTCTGCTTCAGCGCAAGCAAGAATTAAACTTGCTAAGATAGAGAAGAAAAATTAAAGGAGAGATAAGCTGATTATCATGGCTTTCCTGCTTGAGATGAAATGTTGCTGCTGTCTCAGTCCTACATACCTTCTCCTGCCTTTACATTTATTTTTTTCAACCTTTTTCTTCCACCTCCCTCTCCTGTCCCAGTCTCCTCTTCTCACTCGTCTCTCTCTCTCTCTCTGTGCTCCCTTCATGCCCTCTCTGTTGGTGCTCAGCAGCCATATAAAACAGGATTAGCCCAAAGGGGGTGTGGGGCAGAGAGGAGCAGTATTTGGCAGCATGTTTAAGGAATGAAGGGAAATAGAGTGGAGCGTCATTATGCAGGTTTTAGTTGAATGACGCATTTAAAATCAGTGGCTGATGAAAGAGTACGGCTGTGACTGCTGTAAGTTTATATACACTGTATGTTATGTCACCATCCCTCAGTGAATCCTCTTGCTGCAGTCTCTACATGTGCTTTTGTGTGTACATTACAGGTGCTTCATAATGGAGGACAGAGGTTACCTGGTCGCTCACCCAACTCTCATTGACCCTAAAGGTCATGCCCCTGCAGAGCAACAGCACATCACACATAAGGTATAAGACCATGGACTAATGTATAGTGCAAATGATAAATTTACAATGATCCTTCTTCATTCCTCCTCCTCCCTTATATATATATTTTTTTCATGGGTCATTTTTTCATACTGTCATCTGATGGCAGGAACCACTAGTGGCTAACGACATCCTGAACCACCCTAACTTTGTCAAGAAGAACCTGTGTAACAGCTTTAGCGATCGCACCGTGCAGCGCTTCTACAAGTTCAACACGAGCATAATGGTGAGACAGAAAAACATGAGCGAGCTGAATGTATGAATGGTTGCACAGGAACACAGATTCAGACAGTTGAACTCAGCAGCAGTCACACACACACACGCAAGGGTTTTTCCAAGCAACATGAAAAAATGTGATAGTATAACACTGCTACCTTGTGGCGATCCTTGGTGTTACATGCTTTTTGCTCTATTATTCCTATAGGCTGTAATCCTGTTCAAACAGTTTTGTAGTATTTGTGTTGTTAGTTAAGTAGTTATTAAAATTGTGTTTTTCAGCAAAGGTAAAATAAGATTTTTTTGGTCAAGACATAGTTTTTAAAAGATGTTTCCTTAGATTTCATATGCTCAGTGTGGATGATGAGTTGACAATACATCTCTCTCACAGGGGGACCTAACCAACTTGGTCCATGGTAGCCACTGTTCAAAGTACCGTCTGACCCGCATCCCTGGCACCAATGCTTTTGCTGGTATCGTCAACGAGACATGTGACTCTCTGGCGTTCTGTGCCTGCAGCACCGTCGACCGACTCTGTCTCAACTGCCACAGGTCTTTTCTTCAAACATATACATGGGATTGATTTACCTTGGATTTACCTCTTAGAGGCTTGGAATGTCTTCGCACAAGATGGAAACTTTATGACACTGACAGGAGTTCTTATATTGTATGAATGGATCTACCTGTTGTACTTAATTAAAAAAAAGATTTGGTGTTTCACATGTTTGTCCAATATAACCACAAGACTCACCTTACAAGTTCAGTAAAGAGCCAGATCCAATGGTAACAAGCTAGTGTGACCTGTACTGACAGTGGCATCTAAATCATGCAGAGGCTCTGCCAATGAAATATTACATATATTCACGTGCATGTGTGAAAAGATTCATTACATTAACAAAGACCAAATTAAACAAATTAAACTGTGCTTGTGATATACCAATACAGTAAACTGTAAATGTTTCTTATTCATATGTTACTGTTTTTTTCCAGGATGGAGCAGAATGAATGTGAGTGTCCATGTGAGTGCCCCCTAGAGGTCAATGAGTGTACTGGCAACCTCACCAATGCAGAAAACAGGTCAGTGTAAGGAGTGTCTTAGACACAATAATGGATTACATTCCATACGTTACAAACTGAACTCTGCTTGTTATTTATTTTGAGGGATGTAACAGAGGAAAACTCTATATTATGCAGGTGGCTTGTAGGAAGGGAAACTTTTCATATGCTTCAATTCAAACTCATTGTAAAATGGAGAGTGACCTAAGCTTGTTGTCTAAATATAACAACAATGCCATAACTTACCACTCCTGCTATGCATGTCACGCCATGCTGCACTGATAGAGCTGTCACTCACAACTCAGGCAGACAGTCTTCATAGCACGCCATGTAAAAACTATACAGAAAGACACAAATAGAAATGATTTCTATCTGAATCTGTTTTACCAATTTTATGGTAAGAATTGGCTCTTTTTTGTACCATTTGACTTATATAATAGGAATCTTGTTATGAATAATAATTATGTAAGATTCAGTACAATGAAGAAAAGTCTGAGTGATAGATAGTGCTATCATGTTTTGCCATAAGTTAGAACTCACATTACAAATACACATTTGTTGTACTACTTTTAGCTTCTTGTCTATATTGATAATGCAAACAATTTGCAGCTTAAAAACCCCATGCTTAGTGCATGACATTTCTTGGATATAAATATAGTTTTTGCTTGCTGTCAGTTGTAATCTTCTGTAATTGTTCAGTGTTAGAGGAAACATTCATAAAATGGATTTGTTCAATCTTTGTTTATGATAATAGTGGCTGCAAATGGACTTATGTCTATGCTGACAAGTCCTGTTCTTATTCCTATTATCATATTAACTGTAAACATATATGCACTTCTGCAAACATTTCAGAATCTGTTTTAATGTTTGTGGGTGTTTCCTCACTTCTTTTCTCTCTGACTATCTCCCTTTTATCCTTTCAGTCCTGATCCTTTTGTCTCCCATATCTCTCTCTCTATCTTTTCTCTCTTGTTTCACCCAACTTTCTTGATTCATCAGCCATCAGCAGCCTTTGACAGCACGTCAATGTTTCAAATGCCAACTCTTTCCTTTATTTCAGGAAGACAGGCAATTATCATTCTTCACTGTCAGATTTTCCTTTTGTGTTTTATGTCAAGCTGCATTGATGTTTTTCAGCTTAGAGCTGTTTTTTTATAAATTGACGTGTTGAAGACTTCCCCTTGGGCTCATGCTTTGATTTTTTTTTTATACAAAATTTACTATACTTGTGTAGTCTCATCTCATACTAGGTCTTGAATGTATATCATCAGCTAAATATGTATTATCGGCCAAAAATAAGCACTGCACTCACACCTTTCTGTATTTTTACCTTATTTTGATTATGGTTTTGTGCGTGTGTGTTGCATAGGAATCCGAGCTGTGAGGTGCATCAGGAGCCAGTCAGTCTAAATGTGATCGATCCTGCTCTGCATGACACCCTGCCCCAGTGTATCAACACCCGCTGTAGCCAGAGATACACCAGCAGGTAAACACACTACACATACATGTACATCACACATTAATAGGGAAAGAAATAAATCAATATGCTTGTATGAAGCATATACCAATGCGCTGTTCATATTTATATACCACTAGACACAAACAGCACACACACATCAATCTATCATGACATATAAGGTGCATTTACGCTGAAGTTACATAGATAACTAGGAGAATGTTATTGGTAAACATCAACTGCACAGTGCCACCCAGTGGTAACAGCTGGGAAGTGTGAGTACGGTTCCTGTCTAATGTGCTCACATCTTTAATTGAAGATACCCACAGATTTAACTAAATATAAGTTTACATTTCACCCTAAATCATGACTCTTGTGTGTGACAGAATCCACTGCAATTCACTGTTATATAAATCACAGGCTTTTATCTATAGATTTTAATGATATTGCGGAATTTCTGTAAGACTTAACTGAAGAAAATAAACCAAATTAGATTTGCTTCCTTTCCTGCATAGTGTTTTAAAATTTAAAATAATTTAATAAACATAAATGTTATTATTGCACTATATTGTCATAATTTTTAAGAACAAGATAATTAAATCTTCAGCTTACCTTTAAAAACGTGCAAGTTCTCTTTAGTTTGCTCTTCAATGGTCTAACAGTATCCTCTCTGTTTCAGTGACTGTTTCGGCGTGTTGGACTGTGAGTGGTGCATGGTGGACAGTGATGGCAAAACTCATCTCGACAAGCCATACTGCGCCCTGCAGAAGGAGTGCTTCGGGGGCATCGTCGGCGCCAAGAGTCCCTATGCAGACGGCCTGGGACTCATAGGTAAGAGAATGTGGACACAAATCAAACTCTTCAGAGATTCTTACTTTAAAGATAATTACTTTAAATTAATTAGACTGAAGATTTTGCAAACACTGGGATATATATCTACACATATATGGAGATTTATGCATCTGTATTTATGTAGATAGATATAGATTATAGATATAGAACATAAAACCTTCCCAAGATAAAGATATAGATATTTTGAGTCTTTGGGACAATATAAATTAGATACTTTTCCATGCCTAGTTGATTTTCTTTGGTTCTTTTATCATTTTTGAAAAGCAGAATTTAGATGAAATGAGATTTCTTTGGCATTTCAAACTGATGAGAGAATTGAATCAAAGTAGAGTTAGGTTCTGAGCCCGAGCTGTTTCATGTTGGCTTGCTGTCACTTTCTGAGCCGTCTGAAATCCTTTGTACTTTAAACAACCTTCTGCTCATGCTCTCCTCTTGTTCCCCTCTTCTCTCTTTCCTGCGCAGATGAGGAGGTGGCGTCCCTGAACATGATCAAGAGTGCTCCTGTGGGTCCAGTCGCCGGTGGCATTATGGGATGCATCATGGTGTTGGTGCTGGCAGTGTATGCATACAGACACCAGATCCACAGGCGTTCGCACCAGCATATGTCACCACTGGCAGCACAGGGTAGGACTGATGGATGAACTCTCACAATAAATCACATATTTACAACAGATAAGTCAGTGGTAGGTCAGCAGTAACACATTTCAGCAAAATGAACAAAATCAACAGATTTGCATACATGTCAGCCTGAGTTAAACCTTAAGAGCAACAATGAAAAAAGTCTTAAACAGCAGTTGCTTGTTTTAACCTTCACATTCTGACACATTGGCATTTCTTTGAATATCAAAGGAAGAAACCAAGTTTCAAAGGAGCATGATTAACAAGCAGCGTGGCAAATGCTGCTGGAGCTTAACAGCTGACATTAGCATCACGTGGCAGCAGCTGCTCCTGCATGATTTGTGTAATTACTCAGCGTTATTGACAAAAACATCAAACACGATTACAACCTCATTAAAACTCTCGAATCCAAGCAACTCTAAGTCTGATAGTTTGGTAAACAACTTGAATATATGGTGGAGAGTGGGGCTACAACATCACAAGGTGTTAAGCTGAAGAATATGCTCATAAAGTCAAGACCCTCTGCTCTTTGTGTGTGTGTCGGAGTGGTATGTTCAGGCTCCTCTGCAGCTGGGATTTGCACCTATAAAATAAACACACGGTCAAAAGAAAGTAGTGCAGCAAGTGTATCCACCCCCCACCCCTTTAAAGAAACTGCACCCTTACTTAAACGTGCACTCATGCATTTCATATGAACACAGGTTGCTTTCTGAGCTACAAAGCTAAAGGGAATATCAACTGTCATTCCCATACAGATGACAGGTGTCAAGTATCTAAATTCTCTTGCTTTAGATCAAGAGACCTCATCTCCATCTTATTCAAGCTCAAACACTTCACATTTTTGAATGGTAGCATCTATCTGACCTTGTCATCTCTCCTGCTCCCTTTACTTTCATGCTGCTCCAGAAATGTCGGTGAGAATGTCCAATCTGGATAACGAAAGAGACGAGAGGGATGAAGACAGTCATGAGGATCGAGGAATCAGTAAGTATGCTTTGATATCTCAACCATATAAATATTTTTATCTTTAATTCAAGCTTTGAAACACTTTAAAGTTCTTTATGTAACATTTTACTATTAATTACAGTACACTTCATATAGAGAGGTCAAATAAGTACTTTGCGATGTATTTACATGGGTAATGTATGGCATATAACAAATGTTGACTAAAAACATGGAAGCGTCCATACTGGAAGTTGAACTCAGGCCACTTGAGTGAAAACCAGGAGTCCTAACTTAGACCATGTGGGATCTGTTCATTATAAACACTGTATTTTGTATTGTGTCCCATCATTCAGGCCAGGATTTGACCATATTTTAAGCAGCGTCCCAATAAAAGCTTCAAGAAATTCTACTGCAATTGGTGTTATGATGTTACATAAAGATCTTTGAAATATTGGGTTTAAGTACTAAGTTGTTTTGGGGGTGTGGGGGTATTTTCATGTGACAGTGCAGGTTTTTTATTTTGAAACCAGGCCTCAATGTTGACCTGTGACCTCTCTTCACTTTCAGTCAGTAATACTCGATTCATCGCTGCTGTGATCGAGAGGCACACTCACACTCCAGAGAGGAGACGAAGGTACTGGGGACGATCTGGGACGGAGAGTGACCATGGTAAGACATAATAACTGGTTAAACAATGTGTGTGTGTGTGTGTATATATATGTATATATATATATATATATATACATATTTATATTGATAAATAAAACATAATGCAAATCTCTCACACATATATGCAGATTAACAGAGGGAAATAAACAAAGAACAAATGTGATGGCACTGAAAAGCGGTAGTTGCGTGCACTGTGTTATATCACACAGAACATTAGCACTGATGGAAGGAGAACTTGAGTAGGTTGCATCTGAAATGCCAGTGATGCAGTTTCAAAGCAATTCTATTTATATCTGTCCTGTTCCTTAGTAGTGGTTGGATGTTTCTCTGTAGGTTCAGAACAACCGACCAATATTTGCCTTCATGCCGTGTTATTCTTATACAACAGATAGTTGAATCTAAAATAATCTGGTTTCTGGAAAACTGACTCATTCACTGGTTACAAAACTGCCCCATCCTGCACTCTGTACAATAGCATATTAATCACACAAGTTGTGCTGAAATTTTGCTTTAGGCAGCATGAGCACAGCTCCATAACTACAAATTTAAAATGAGAGAGTCAATACAACCATTTGGGCTCACCTTTTTGACTCTCTCAACTCAGTGCAGGTCATCTAAGCTCACAGACAGTTAGGGTGAGGAGCTCAGATATTCAGGGGAATCTTGGAGTGTCTGTTTCCAATTTGGAAGCTTTCTGAGCACAACCACTGGATAAGGAGACCCCTGACACAACATACATGAGAATGTATAGATCAGGTGGGTTCTAAAAAAAATTTTGGACTGTTCCTGTTGTGCATGAACAGAGGGTTGCATGGTAATGTGCACGTAGCATGTAGAAATGGTCACAAAAACCCATGTAACTCAGGTGGAACAATTACTCATGGAAGTTATGCTTGCACCTGCTACACATACATTACTGTGCAAAGTTCATTCATAGCCAACAAGAACAGTGTCTGAAATGTGTGATGGCTGCTTGTATCCCACCTATCCTAGAAATACCTCAGAGTCTCTCTGGAAGGGTTAGTAGATGGGAAGCAGTTACTCTGCCTCACCATCTACTGGACTAATTCAAACCCAGATGTCCGAAGAACATGACAAAAAAAGTTTATTTTCTTCTATAATAATTTACATTCCAGAACATAAAACCCTCCCAAGATAAAATTTAACCACATTTTCAAACCTTATATTTGTAACGGAGGAATCATCTTTGTTTTTAGTGCACGTGACAGCGCAGTCTCAAATCTACGCTTCACTCTCAGTTCTTTTGCTCGGCTCCTCTTGTTCTTTTCATTATATCACAGCTCAGATCCTTGTTTTCGCTCGTCTCCAGTTCCGGGAGAGTTGCTCATGTTCACTGCAACCATTTGTAGAACTTGTAAGTCTGACACTCTATGAGCGTGGATGGACAGTTTCACCCACACGGGCTCTTACCTCCTACATATGGCATCACTCCACTTCCTGGCAGAGAGTGTCTCCAATAGTTGTTGCATAACTGGTGATGACAGAGAAAACAAGGATGAAGAGAGGAGAGTGGGCTCCAGTGAAACAAAGACATGAGTAAGAGCTTGTCAGCTGCATGTTAACGTACAGTAGAGCTATTTAACCAGAGTGGATAAAGAGATGTGAGACGGAGCTTTAGGGAAACGGGTGAAACTTGTTCTAATTAGAGTTGACTCTGTTGTTTGGTTTTTTTTTGGAATTCTTCCCTCCTGCATGAAAAATACTTTACGATGCAGAGTAATTCAAAATGATCCCAAATATCACAAAAATTCTTTCATATAGCTTCATGTTTTGAAGGAATATTTTAGGGGGAATTGCCAAATAAATAAGAGTTCTTCATCCAGATCATTGTTAATGAAGGACACCTCTTTCACATGTTTTACCGTGATTACAAAACGGTGATTCAAAAGGGCATTCGAGATAAATGGACGGAAAGGATGTTTCACATGTTGTGTAACTGGGTTTGGGAAAGAAAAAAAAAAGGAAAATGGAGGACAAGTGGAGAGATGTAGAGATGCAAAAATGATGAAAGAGTGGAAACAAGAGGGAAACGTAAGGGCGAGAGGACAGAATCAGAGGAAGATGAGTTGAATTAATGGAAAGAGGGGGTGTTCGTACGTCAGGGATTTAAACAAACTCATTACTAAGTTGATGCTTCAAAGTTGCTGCTCCTCTCTGCACGGTCAAATGTGCCCTCCTACAACAATCCACTCACTCATGCTGCTGATGGGTTTGATGAAACACACACACACACACACACACACACACACACACACACACACACACACACACACACACACACACAGGCTCCATGCAGATCACAGAAGGATCACAGCATCAGATCTGTTGAGTGAGTGATGCACACACTCCGTCCTGGTTTGAGCTGCAATGTTAGCCTACAGGCAACGGCTTCAACTACCCGTTTAATAATGAATACTGTACGTGCTGCATACACATAATCCTCACACACCCAAACATTATACAGCGTGTTTGTACTTCCAAGTGCTATGGACAGTATAATTGGTGTCTGTTGAGAGGAAGAGGAAGATATGATTATAGTTTTTGAGTTTTTATTGCACTGCAAGGGTTATAATAAGAGATAATAATTATTTACATATTTTATCTTTCAGTCTTTGAATGAAATAAATGTTTAGAGGTCAAAAATTCCAGACCTAGACCTTCCAGAGTAAAATTAATCTTAACACCAAATAGTGAGAAAATAAAAGGAAAGGAATTCTTGATTTTGGTCTGTGGAAGAAACTGTTTGTGGAAGAAACCGTAGAGATGAAAGAAAGTAGTTTTTATGTCAAAGCAGTAGTCAAGTCTTTAAGGTAAATCTAAAGCTACAGCCAGCAACCACCAAGTTAGCTCAGCTATTTACCACTCCAGGCCAAGTCATACAGTACTCCAACACAAAACCATCATTAAACCACAAATTGACATCTTTCTACATATTTCTTATTCATATTAAATAAATAAGATATGTGGTGTTATTTTTTTTGCTTTTACGAGGAGCAATCCTAATGTTTCCAGCACTAATGCTAGACTAATCTATTTATAGCTTTTATTCTCTTTGCACAGTCAAAATAGTTTATTTATCGCCTCATCTAACTCATGAAAAGAAGGCAAACAACTGTACTGAAATTGTCTTACTATCTTTTAATTACATGCATATGAGTCAACATGATGTTCAATTTGTTAACTGCCAGTAAATTGTCCAGGATTTAGGATTTAGATTTCAGCTGTTAAAAGAAGAGTCTCCAAGTGTTCAAAAAAATCTCAAAGGCCCACTTATAATACATTTTGAGTCTGTCTTCAAGGTGTAATGCATGACAATTTACTCTGTCTCTCCACAACTCCTGACATTAGGAGGGATATATTTTCCTCAGCAGGTGAAGCTGCAAATTGCCAACAGGACACAGTTAACTGTAGACCTGCCTGAGACTTCCGCTTTTACTTTGGGGCATAGAGGGATAAACTGTGCTGAAGCAGGCACCTTTCATGTCTGAAACTTCTTTGAAGTCTCCATCCTTCCCTTTTCTTTAATCCCTCCATTCCTCTATGCTTCTCTCTGCCATTCCCCTCTTTTTCTCTCTTTGTCACTCCCTCCACACATTCTTCTGTCTCTCCTGTTGTCATCTTCATTTATTTGGTATCAAAACCTGGGTAATCCTCCGAGGGAAAATTTCTTATCAAACCTTTCAGTTTAAACTGTAGTAAAAAATCACCTCAGTTAGACACTTAGGACGTATATTTTTATAGCATCACACTATATTGTGGGACAAATGTATTTCACCCTGTAATACATGACATTATATGACAAGACATACAACACTAAAAATGGCAAAGAGATCATAAGAAATAAACAAACAAGCTGTTTTCAGCCATGCTAGCAGCAAACTGACTGAAAACATTTGTTTAGATTGGCATGAGATTTTGTACATAGATGTATGTCCCCATAGGATAAATTGTAATAAGTGTAACCCTCTGACTTTTTTCTCTAGCACCACCATCAGGCCAATATTTCTTTAGTATTTATGACCAAATACCAGAAAAATGAATGACGATTATAAGAGTCTCAGCTGTGCTTTGTGTTAAGTGTTAAATAGCGCACATTAGCATGCTAACATGCTAACAAGCTAAGATGTATTGTTAAAAATGGTTAACAAAACATACCTGCTTAGCAAAACCTGCAAGTATTGTGAGCATAGTAGCATGCTAACATTAGCATTGTTTCACTGTTGTGCAGAATTTTAGCTGCATTGAGCTGCCAGCACAGCCAGTGAGACTTCAGGGTTATACGCTTATAGATAGTCAATAAAAAAAAGGTTTCTCCTTTGATAGCTGTTTTTACTTGATGGTTTGGGTGTTTTTAACTGTTTGATGTTTTGAGGATAGAAAAGACTGTTGGGAGATACATTTGACACAAGGCCACACATACATGAGCACATACTTCAATCTAACACCTACATGTCACAAACACATGAACCTCCGCTGACACACATACATGCTTACAAATCATTTAGTTCAGTTTCTTTGAAGGCTTAATGTTTCATCATCTAAAATGGCTGTGATATTTCTATAAATACAAATGTTGAGGCACCCAGGGTTATCTGCTGAACTGTAACAACAGACTGATGTTCCCGTTGTGCAGCGTGTTGCTGGTGTCACTTCAAAGTAGGAAAACGATGCCACTGAAGGAATTAAGGAAAATGAGTTTATTTCCAGATCAACTCCCGAATATTTTTGTATAGTCAACCATGTGTTTCAGATGGATTTCATGGCCCTGATGCTGATGAAACCCACTCAGAAGATGATGGGTTATGTGCAAAAAAAAAAAAAAATTAAACTGAATAAACCCAAATCCTACAAGGTTTTCATGAAAATGAGCTGCTGGATGCTTACATGATTCATAGCCTCAATTGTCTCAAACCTGAAGGAAAATTGAGTACAATACACATTTAAAATCGTATTTCATCAGAGGGATATCATAAAATACTGGTTTCTTTATGTTCATTTATATTTACTTTTTCTCTGACCCAGTAATCCCTCTTCTCCATGACAGCAGTACTGCCCTCCCACTGCTCCACTTACCAATGTATCTGCTGCCATAACTGCCATATTGGCTCATGTTGTATCCCCCCAGGCAAAACGTATGTGCAAGATGTGTAGGAAAGTGGTCATAAATATGTATGCTGCTTTTTTCAGATTGTTTCAGAGAGCTGAAAACAAGGGGCAGAAATGCCCAGTAGGGATATTTAGTTGTCAATGTGCCATCAAAGAGCTTTTACTGCTTTCAGAAACACTACGTTTGTGTGTTTCTGTGGCGAATGTCTGTGACTGGAGGGCGTCATTTGCTGAGTAGTTTCTTTTATGGGATTTTCCTATTTCTTTCAATGTCATGCAGCTATGTTAAACTGCTACACGTGTACAGTAAGTGTTCTTTAAATGCGCTTTGATGCCTTACTCAGTGCCAGAAGAAGGACTTTATGACTTGTTGCTGTATTATGTTAATTTTTTTTAAACTGTTAAACACTTGTGTGGGTGTTGTTTTTTAGGTAAAGTATCCAAATCCAGGAAATTTTATTTGTTTCCAGTTGAGATTTAAGAGTTTAAAGTGAATTTTCTAGAAGCCATCATTTTTTATTAACTAATTTTGCCCCATCGTGAGCCACGTTTCAGTTTTATGACCCCAGCTGTTAAGTCAGATGACAAAAAAATTAGTCATCAGCAACATCGATGATAGAAGCTGCAAAGAGCATGGTGATTATTCTTCACTGTGCAACACATGGTTGCATAATGAAGTGAAACTTTAGAGTCCTTCATAAAATAGAATAAATAAAACAAAAAAAGCAATATAAATTAGCACTACTATTTATATAGAAATAAACATATACGCAGAAACCTGTTAACCGCAAAGGGATGGTGATGATAAGACGGTTGATGTCTTCACACTGAAAGTCTAACATCTTGAAAACACTGTCCATCAACTTAAACTTGTTTGAGCACCAGGCATCACCGATTATTACACCGACAACTGTATGGATGTTAATGTATATCTCTGTTTTTTCATTGTAATTGTTACCTTTTGCTCTTTTTTAAGATTTTATAGACTTAAGGATTAAACGATTAATTGGGTTATCTAAAATTATTACAGCTATTCAACAGTCCACTTAATTAAATTTTTAAAACTTGCAGCCCATTAAAAGTAGGGGAGAGGGTAAAAGTCGAGTAAAACAATTAACACTGAGGGGTGATTGTAAGTTTCTCAACCATTTCTGACTCAAGCTTTTAAACTCACCCACTTTCACACACCAGTCACATAGTGTCTCATTATAAATTTGAGTGCAGCATACCTTTGTACTCTGTTTTCACTGGCATGCAGGGAGCTCCACCTACCAATGGTAATAGACAGTGGCAGTTTTAGTGAGTGATAATTCCAGTAACACCACCCTGTGCATGTGTTTGTCTCCAGGCTACAGCACCATGAGTCCGCAGGAGGACAGTGAGAATCCGCCTGGAAACAACGACCCGCTCTCGGCCGGTGTCGACGTCGGTAACCACGATGACGACCTCGATCTGGACACACCCCCTCAGACAGCTGCATTACTCAGCCACAAGTTTCACCCCTATCGACACTCGCATACGCACCACCACCCGCTGCACACGCATACACACCACCTGCAGGCTGCAGTCACCGTGCACAGTGTGGATGCGGAGTGCTGATCTTCCCTTTAGCATCCACTTTCCCGAGGGAACTGACTTTTTTGTGTATTAAAGACTATTTTTAAAAAAACATTTGTGCTCGGTTGGTTCAGCGCACAGTTGGTGCTGTCAGGTAAATGGAGGGAGAGAGAAGCCACAGCTGAACTCAGACCCTCAGTGTCACTGGGCCACTGCGATCTCCGCCATGAATGAATGGATGTTTAGCTTAACATAGGTATTAGCCTCATGGTCTCTGTGCTAACATCTCCATCTCAACCCTTTTTGCTCAAAACCAGTTCAAATTCTGGCAAGTGTTCACAGTTTACACACCGACCTGACAGACCTGGGCAAGTAAAAATAACCAAATGGTAATTTTTTGTTTGTTTTCTGAAGGATTTTTTAGCAATTAGGACTCTGTAAGAGCATAACAACAACCTTTGGGAGCAAATAAAAAACATGGTATGAGCCCATTCATGGAGGAGAGAACACAACTGGAACCTAAAAGCCTCAAGGAAGGACAGAGTCGTCATATCTGTGTGGAAGGCCAGCGACACTTTACAGAACTGGAGGATAATCAAATTAACATAGAAATCTAGATGCCGGTTGGACCACTTTTGCCCCAGGGCTCCATCCCGCCTCCACACAGGTCAAATCCCCTCTATGCCCACTTGTGGTGAGGAGTAGGAGGGACGCAGAGCACTCCATACATTTGTGAAAAAATTTAAAAATACTGTTCCCACTCAGACCAGAGTCACATTTGAGAGACTATGACAGCTTTACCCTCCATGGTTCTTCAGATTGATGCTCCACAGCTAGCTGTCTCTGAAGGCTGCTGTCGGTCTTTCAGGACACACTTTGGAAAAATATTTGGACATCATATGGACTTCAAAGGACAAAAACTCTTCAATGACTCACATGAAACTCTTAAAAGGGGGAAAAGATTATTTTTCTACTATTTATTTAAGAGGTAGATTTTCAGACAAGCAGCTGCCACTAACACAAACAAGTAGTCAGGATATGTGACAAGTACCGACCGGCTTCCTGTAACAGATGCATCATATTTAGGGCTCATTATTTTCAAGGTTTTGTTTGCTTAAAAATCTGTGACTGGTTGTATTTATTTTGAATTTTAAGGATATCAGTGACAAAACAGGCTGTGTGAAATTTTTTTCTTTTTCTCTTTTTTTTTTTAATCACAATTAGGGATTCTGGTGCTTTATCAGCAGCTCATTTCCTTCCATTTTCCACTGCATATTTTTAGCTATCCTCTCTTTTAGAGATTTTTTTACTTAATGGTGGGGTGAACATTTTCTTTGTCAAGCAGGAAAGAGTTTTGGATGAGCAGGGACCCATAAATCTGAGTGAAAATCAGATCTGCTCCTCCCAAAAAAAATTCTTCAATGAACATCAGTTAGAAGACAAGAAAAGAAGAACGAAAAAATGAGCCTTAATCACATCCTGTATCAGAGCAGTTGGAAGGAGCAGGGGTCTGATATATAGCACATTTTTCTTTCCATGCCACAGTTCTGCAGGTCTGAGGTCTTTGTGTTCCTGTAAGACTTGCTGTGCAGAACATCCTCAGTCTGGACATGGAGGCAGCCTCCTGGGGACGGAGGAGGCAGACAGAGACGAGCACCACCAGCAAAATCTTCCTGGCTTTAGTCGCTGCTGGGGATTTGTTGTCTGAGAATACTTAAGGACCCTTACAGAGGCTTACAGAGATCCCCCTGAACTTTATTTTGCTTCTGAGGCCAAGCTGATACTGTTTGTATGTTAAGGTTGTGTGCTGGATTTGGTGCAAAACGAGCTGAATTTCTAGCGACGCCCAAGATGGAGTCTCATTCTTATCAAAAAAAGGGTGAAAGAGGGAGAGATGCTGCTGTTGTTGTTGTACAGAGGTTACACCCATCTGTCAATTCCTCTGTGGTTAACCACTCAAAATGGATTTTCTACAAAACGTCTCTGGTTTAACTCTGTGTGTGTATGTGTGTAAGTGTGTGTGAGTGAATGAGAGCAAATGTGTAAAGAAAGAATGATTATTCATCTGGAACATTTTCATCGAATGCATTATTGTATTTTTTCAAGATAGTATTAGAGAATTATAGATGAAACTATCATGATTGAGAAATTCACTTATTTTTATTCTGATGAAGAGTCGCTTGACCCGATCTGTGCTTTGTTGATTTGATTGTTCAAACAGTCAAATCACATCAGTGTGGCATCCATTTATGTCTGGGTGCAAAAATGTTTATTGTTTTTTTTTTAGAGATTCATTATGAAGTGTAAATACAGAATCACAAATAGCTATTAATGTCCTGTACACTCCATATTTTTTTTATGTTGGTGAGACATGATGTGCGCTTCACATGATGCTCAGATATTCGGGCTGATATTTTAAATTGCCCATAAATGGTGTCCCACTATATTTCTGATGCCTTGGATGTTTTGTTTTTGTTAGATTTATTTTTCTTTAGGTCCATATTGGATGGAAATCAGTACTTGGAAAAATTGATACAATCTTTTTACGTTCAAGAGACTTCTAGTTTTTAAAGTTTTCTCATGTGTCTTCAGAATGTTTAAAAAAAAAAAAAAAAAGCTTATCTCTCCATGGACTACTTTAGATTTTGCTTCTGTTTTTCACTGAGTAATGACCAAAACCACACCGCTGTAGTGGATTCAGAGTTTCCAATAGGCCTTTGAAAATCGTGTTATGGGTTGTTTTTTTTGCAACAATCAGCCATATTCATTTAGCTATATGGGTGCGTTTGTCACTTTAGTAGAATATTAACATTTGCACACCCAGTTGTGAGCTCAGTAAACTTAAAGCTGCAAAAATGCTAAATAGTAAGACACCTTTGAGAGAGAGGAGATATTGACACGAACTGGTTTTATCTAAGTACATATTTTTGTTAGAAATTCCTCAGAGCACTACTGTTCTTAAGCTTGTTGGATTTGTAGGGAATACATTTTTCCTCAAGTCCTCCATTATAGAAAGGTCTATTATCACCATTATTCTATCAAACATTTACAGTTGAAGGATTTGTTTACCTCCAGTCATTTGAAATAAACCGAAAAGCAAAATTTGGAATTGTCCTGTTTTCACGGCTAAACTTCGAAGATAATTCTGGTTCGGTTTGACATTGAAGCGTTCTTGTAGCATTTAAGGGCCATTTTTAGATCAAAAGATCAAATGCAGTCTTGCAAGTATATTTCAATATCTGTGTGTTAAGGACAATTCTTTTTTCCCAGTTGAGTTGGTTGTCAAAAGCTTTTTTTTTTTTTCCTGGAGAACTTTTAAACAGTATTTACCAGCTGTTGTATATGTGTGTGTATACAGAACACTCTGAATCGCATTAATTAATGTACTGAAGGAACAAGTGTACATCAACCCCTCATGTATCATATAAAGTTATCAAATTGAGATTTATTGCAATGTGAATGTGATAAAGTCCATTTTACACTTAACTTGTTTGTCTTTTTTTTATTTCTGCTCCAATTTACTGTAATATTTTCTACATTTAAGCTCTGGCGTGAAGGATTCAGGAGGACCTATTTGCAGAACATGGTAAAAAAGGAATATAACATTTATAAGTATGTTTCCATTATTGAATAATCACCTGAAAATAAGAACTGTTGTGTTTACGTTACCTTTGAACAGGTCTTTTATACCTACAGAAGCAGTGAGCCCTCCTCCATGGAGTTATGTTAAACACAGTTTCTACAGTAGCCCAGAATGGACAAACCAGACAACTGGTTCTAATAACTTTTTTTTAATTTAAATTTCAGAGCCACTGCAGATTCTCTTGCATGCATGGAAAAGGAGGCTGAAAAGGTTGTGCTATTTTCTGCTATGACAATTTCGCATAGAGAAACAAACAGGTTTCCACCGATTTTACCTTTAAAGCTAAGAATCAGTTACTGGTATTAGTTACTTACAGCTTGGCATACGAAACCTCCAGAACATCCTGCAAGCAACCTCCCAACACTCAGCTTATCCTCCTGTTTGCACATCTAGTACAGATGAATATATGATGGTAGTCATGTTTCTGGCCTCTTAATGAATGTAAGACGAGTAATCACTTTCCTTTTTTTTTCCAAGCTTGGTCTTATAAAACTCATAAACACTCAAATAAACATGATCTTTATTTTCTCTCTCACCCCTGCATTAGTGCTAGCTAGATATTTGGGTTTGTTCTTTGCAGCTAGCATTGGCTTTAGTTGTGCTAACTTGTGGGTGCTATTTGTTGATGGTCGGTTAGCATGAGCTACAGTGTGTTCATCAAAGACAATATGTGAATTATGTGAATACTGGAAACCATCCCACCCACATCAAACCTCACTCTGCAAGGCTTCCCCTCCTCAGAAATCCCCAACTGATCCCCGCATGTGACGAAACGGTGTAATAAAACCTAAAATAGAAAGGTGATAGCTATTTACATTTGAACTACACAGTAAGACTAAATGAAGTGCTTCAAAAGATATTTGTCAGACAATAAATCAGCTAAAGTGAACACTCAGAGACACTTTCACAGGCCGGAGTCCTCAAAGAAGCTGCTGAGAACCTGGACTGCTGACACTTCAGGTGAAAACACAGTGATCATTGTCAATATTAAAACCCAAAAGTTGCTAATTGTGTATTTCTATTGTCAGTGAGGCCATTTTGTTCCGACTGTAGGAGGTCATGGAACCGGTCACCCACAAACTGCCTCACACACACTAATCCAGGGAGATTATCTGCAGGGGGGGGTTGTGTGTGTTGTTTCAATACCTGGCCCACACTGAGAGCAGAGTAATATCATCCAGTGCCTCTGCAGCCTGTGTTATTCCCTTCGGCTCACACAGAGACATTTAGGACACCTACACTCTAGAAAGGAACTCTTCACAGGCTTTTTTTGGCCTTGTTGGAAAGAGAGTATTTTTAATAACATAAAGAACTTTCAGCTATTTTGTCAAATTTTCATATTTGTCTCACCCACTATTTGAGAGAGGGAATTTTGTTACACTAAGATCCACATGTGATCTATGCCAAGTCTGCCTTGTTAGAGGGAAAAAAAAAATCTATTCATATGTTCTGCAGACAGCAAGAATTCCTTACACGGATTGATATTGTGACAAAAATGTGTGTTACAAGATTCTTCAACAGTTTACAGAGAGTAATTTGAAGCTGCTTTTTTTAATAATTTTATATTTATAAGAGTTCATCGTGTTTATAGTGAAAGAAAACACTCATTTTTCATAATAAACAAAATCTTTTGTTTCTTGTGTATATTGGTTCTTTACCCAAACTTTAGGTGCTGGGGCATTTCAGAAGAAAATGGTCACTCTGCAAGAGAAGTGTGTTTTTCGTTGCGTTTCAAGCTGTTAGTAGTAGGTCATGCCATTTGTGGGTGGGGGAAGAATAATGGTGCATACTGCCTGGGAAGTCCATGTCATTTATTTATAAGGCCTTTCTGTACATACAGTGTTTCTTGCCAGGGGAGCAGGGAAACAACCACAGATGGAGAGACAACATGGTTTTGTGACAACAACAATGTAACAAGAAGCTGCTTTGGTTTAGCTTGGATTTCCTTCCGAAAAAGGAGAAAGAATACATTCTGAAATACATTTTGTTCCTACATTTTTACATCACTCTCGAGTAGTCAGTTAGCTGAGTACTTGCTGAAGGATGAAAGGACAAAAAAATGACAGGAACCTACTAACAAGAAAAGGCTTGGTATTTCAATTAAACTCAGTTCTTCACACACTATCCTGCTGCTGTAAATACTCAAGAGTGCACCAAATCTGTAGCTGAGAAAAATCCCAGACTAATCAACAATTTCTATCTGTTTGAGCAAGTTTTGCTAAAAAACAACTACAGCACCCAGCTATTGTAGGCCATCGTTTTCACCAGCAGTCAGGTTCAGTTGAACGTTCTGCTGTCAGTGGCAGCTGCTGATTACAGAAGTCTAATGTTCATATTGGGGAATTTCTTTTAGAGTTATAGTTGTTTAGTGGATCTTGATGAGCAATTTGTTAATTTAGTTTTATTTATTGCAAACCAAGGTGGACTGTGTACAAGCAGTCTGAGGCTAACAGTTTTGCTCATGCATCATGCTAAATACAACTGGTAGATTGCTGCCAACAATATTTTGAAGCACAAATAGTCTTTGATTAAAATCTTGGTTTCTTGTTGGTCTGAAACTCCTTTCACAGTTGTGTCCAGTGGCAAATATATGGCTGACAACCTTTTGGTGTGTTTAGTTGGCTGTGTAGCATTCGAACAGTTGAGACAGGAAAGATCCGCTTTGAGAGTGATGGTATATATTTTTGACCATATTTAAAGATTTACGCTTTCATTGGAAACAAACAAGCTTAGACCTAAGTGCCACAGAAAGGCTCTGAGAGTAGAAAAGCTCTACGAAAGACTGGTACCATGTTGGTTTTTCCTGTCAGGGAATTTGACTGCATTATTAAAAACTTTTTTGTAGCTTTTCTGGTCCTTTTCTGACCCAACAATAATGGGCACAATGTAAAGATTACCTTGTTCTGATTGATCCTGAAGCTGCAGGTTGGTTTTTATTTAATCGAACATTTTTTAAACCAGAGTACTCATGAGTTCGCAAGCTTAGTCTTTTGTGGTGTTTTGATTTGCTCTCATCTCATATTATACTGAGATGAACAGTAGTATGTGTAAGAACGGGTTGGTTTCTGAAAAGAAACTGGATCTGTCTATTTTAAGAGCGAGTCAGAGCGCAGCTAAGTAAAATGTTTCTCCTCGAACAATTTGGAAAGAGAAAATAGAGAGGGGCACGCTGGGCTCTCAGTTTACTGAACATCAGCGGAGAATTAGTTCAGCACTGTTGAGAGCTGAAGGTGCTCTTTTCCCACATCTCTCTGTGTCCCATAAACCTTACAAGTTCGCCTTCATTCATACCTTCCTTACATGGCCTCGTCCTTCTCTCTTTTTCACTGTCATTGTATCTCCTCTGCTCACCCCCACCCCTCTCTCTGCTGCTCCCTGCCAAGGAAACACTGTGAATTAGAGCACCGTGCTCAGTGTCCAAGCACCCTTGGGTCATTTCAGCCAGTCTTTGCTCTGCCAACTGGTACAGCAGACATGCAAAAGCAGCATATTTTTTTTCTGCTGTCCAGAGTCCCAGTTTCCCAAACACACATCCAAGCAGTGTAATCATCTTAAGTCTCGCATGTAAGCAATTTATGACACTTTGAAATCACTTAGACAGACAATGATTTATGATTATTCTATGAGTTTCTTCTGACACACAACACAGCCGAATCTAAGGGAGGATTTCATCTCAAAGATCAGGCTTAACTTCATAGAATTACAGCCTTGTTAACCAAAATGAAACCAAACAAAAAAAGGAACATAACTGGCATCAACGAGGGATGAAGGAAAAGTTCAAACTTGCACAGAAAACGGAGAGTAAAACGGACGCAGCTTTCTTGTTACTGATTCACTTGCCAGCCACATAAAAGTAGCTTTCCTGATGCACTGTCAAAGAAGAATGCTTACTGTAATTAGGACATGAACCGGGCAGGGAACTCTTGTGCATATTGTCCCCATGGGTTCAGGTCAGCTGTTTTTAGTAGGTCACATGGCCCTCAGTCTCTTCTACGCTTCAAGATAAAGGAAGCCGTGCCACCGGACTGCATCTGCGATCGCTTTATTGGAGTGCAGCGGCGGCTCATAATTGTAGGGAGAGTCTACAGTCCATTTCTGCATCTCCTCCTGCATCCCAGACAGGATTACAGAGTGAGACGTCCATAATCACGCTGCATAATCATACAGGACACACACACACACACACGCACACACACGCACACGTACATGTGCTCACCGTCAGCTCCCACGCACAATGAACCACTTTGCCACTGTGGGTTCATCCACACCCCCCCCTCCGTCTCGCTCCCTCAGCCCTCTCCTCCCCCCCTTCCCTCCCATCCTCACGCCTACTGAGCTCATCCCAGGTGCCTGCTCTGCCCGTTCAGCCACTCTGCCCACCCACGCCCTCACACTCTCTCAGTCCCAGCGAGCGAGCGAGTGGCAAACGTTTTCCCCTGCTTTCTTCTTCTCCTCTCCACTCCCACCCACTCCAAAAAGGCTGTGAATCACTGGCTGACACGCTGAAGCACCAGCAGGGCTCTTGTGTTTTTAGATGGAGAGGGACTAACATCTCTTGTTCTCTTGGTTTGTGAAGCGTAGCCTATTATGATGGGGGGGGGGGGGGGTTTGACTTACACATAGGTAAAAACCGCTTTGAAAGACAGGGGTTGTGTAACTGTGGCGACTTAAGCTGATGCACGTGTGTGTGTGTGTGTGTGTGTGTGTGTGCTTGTGTGTGTCTCTGAGCGTTGTGCGGTGCTGGCATGCGTTTTGTGTCAGGGGAACCGAGAGAACAAATTAATTGTTCTCTCATGGAAACGTTGTTTAGCACTTAGTGGAGTGATTCATGCGTCTACAGGATCAGCCTGTGCAAGTGACAGGCGAGTCCTCGCTGTCTTCTCAGAGAACCACTGTTCAATGATTCATGTCCCTCAATCTGTCAGCAGCCACTGACGATTGGAAGAGCTGCACTTGGATCAAAACCTGACTTCTCCTGAATGCTTTTCAAGTGTGATAATGTCTTTGTTTGAGGTGAATGGTATTGGACAGAATACATGTCCTGCATAAGGTGTATATGCCGGTCAGGAGTGTTTGTGACTTGGACTGGTTGTATCTGTAACATTACAAATATATGAGGACATGACAGCTTAACAGAACAGCCTGCTGCTGATCAGCAGGGAGTCTAAACCCAAACTGTTCTTTACAGCTAAAGATTCTTATTTATCAAGCATAGGTTTATTTTTTCTATAAAAATCTATGAAAATAGTGTCCTTTGTATTTTCCTAAATCCTGATAGGACTTTCTCAATGAGTTATTTTGTCAGATCAACTGTTCAAAACCAAATATGCAATTACAGTTCAGGATCTGACTCAAAGCTGTAAAGCAGCAAGTCATCATATTTGAGGGGCGGGAGAATGTTTTGCTTTTTTTTCTGGACTGAAATTATTAACTGATCATTAAAATGGTTTATTCACTTGATTACCTAATTGATTAATCAACTCATCATGCACTGGCATTGCTTTTGGAGGAAAAACAGGCCTTAATGGAGGCTTCATCGTGTTGTGATTTACAAGAGGTCACATGTTTGTGACTGGGATTTTAAGCAAATATAATAAAAAGTAGAATCACACAGATACATGAAAAACTTGTTGAGTCTTTCACAAGGAAAAAAAAATCCTCTCTCATGCCGCTCATTGCCTCTATGTGTTTGAAATGACACAAACTGTCCTATAACCTTTTCCACTCTGGAGTGGACTTGAGCGTAAGCTTGATTCAAGCCTTCGTCCAATATTTAGCCCATACACACTCAGTGTGTTTCAGTTACACCGGTTCAGCCACTTGGCAACATGAGATCATTTTCACCCACTGACAACTGTGATTGTCTGGACTCCGATCTGCCAAGAAACGCTTCACACAGATGGCGAGAGAGAGAACACGGAGGTTGGATGATGGAGATTGATTTCACTGTCTCTTACAGGCCTCGGCATAATCGCGCTCTAAATATTTCCTCAGTGGGTTGATGTGTTCTCGTTGACATGTTTGTGGGCCTACACGAATGTGAATGCATCTCATGAGTGTGAGTATACAAGGGAGTGTGTCTGTCAGCGACTCATGCAGCCTGCGGAAGCTACATAGGCATTGTGAGGACTCGGCGGGGAGCTCTGTTCCCTTTGTGTTTGCCAGGAGCAGCTTTCCACCCACGATGGGCAAGCAGGCAGGCAAGCAGGCAGGCAGGCAGGCAGGCAGGCTTGGTTGGCTGCTGGTTTGGCATTCATTGGATGACTTGGGTAGAAAGGAGGGAAGGCACTATTCATGGCCACATTGTGCACATGGGGAACAGGAAAGCTGTGGTGGTTTGGAGATATTCTCCGCTGAATGCGTCTCTCCCTCTTCAACCAAAAAGAAGAAATGTGTTAATTGGGCTGCAGAACAAAAATAAGAGCTGAGTTTCTCTTTGTACTCGTGTGCTCAAGGCTGTGTGTGTATATTTATCACTTCACTGATGTCTAACATGCTCTGTACAATGTTTAAAGGCTACAAAAACACTGGCCAGACTCAACATGTGGCTGATGATGTATTCACTGTTTTTGTTTTGTTTTGTTTTTTTTTGCTTAAAAATCTGGAGGTCACAGAATTTCAAGAATTTTTTTCTGAACTGATGACACGAAAAAAAAAAATCAAGCAGCTTCTTGTGTGCTTGACTGTGAGCTGCCTCCTCGGGCTCTAATCAAACTACACTTGATGGTCTGATGGTGATATTGATCCTGACTGGCTCCTATACATCCAGCAGACAGCTGGGGTCGCCAGGAGTCCAAAGTGGAGCCTGACGTGCGAGAAACCACGTGAGCCGCCAACTGCCCATCCAAACCAGCAGTTTATTAGATACTGAATTGTACAATTTTACAAAAAAACAAAACAAAACAAAAAACCCCAAACAAATAAGGCCCCATTTTAGTAAATAAACTCCTTAATTTTTCATTTTAAACGGTCTCATATCTTCTAATAAAACCAAATAAACAGCAATATGACGAAGACGGAGACAAGAAGAAACAGACGAAAAAATATGTTTGCGCAGGTTAAAAGGTTCAGCCTGCAGCTCAGAGAGGACACATGCAGACCAGAAAGCAGGTTTAAACAGTTTAAATAAATATTTGTGCAATATAGACTTCATTTATTTAGGAATAAATTAGTTTGTTTGACTCAACCAAAATAATCAGTTTCATTATGTTGTACCTTTCTTTCGCTTCTTCTTTTCTCTCTTCTTTCAATAACACACCTCCCACCTGCTCTCTCTCTCTCTCTCTCTCTCTCTCTCTCTCTCTCTCTCTCTCTCTCTCTCTCTCTCTCACTTCCCTCACACTTTTCACTCAGCTACTCAAGATGGCGGCAGCCTCATCCATCCAGCCGCCGAGCGTTCACTCTTCTCTAGCCGGGGAGAGCGCACTTTCCCCCGAGATGGACAGCCCCGAGAGCCGGCAGCCGGAGGATGAGGAGGCGGCGGCGGCGCAGCCCTCCGACTCGGGGATTAGCCTCCGCGACCTGCCGGACCTGGAGCCGGAGGAGATCGAGAGGAGGCTGGCGAAAACTCGCCAGGAGCTGAGCAACAGGAGGAAAATCCTCATTAAGAACCTGCCGCCCGACACCACCAACCAGGTACGCGTTAGTTCTGCGCTGCCAACTGGAGCAAAAGTAGCGCAGTTCACTTAGTTTGCAGGTTTTACGCATGTAGACTCATCACGCGTCGGAGGTGCTCAAAGATATCTTTACAGTTTGCACTGACCTCCGCACTTTTTAATGCGTTTACGTGAGTGATGATAACAGAGAGCCAGTGTCTGACGCCTCATGGTTCACAGTGACCCTGATTTACCCCCTTTAATCTCATACGATGTAAAATATAAGAAGCTTTAGTTTTATAGTTTATTCACATAACTCTCAAAATGATTAGAGATCTGGCTCACAGTGTGCCATCTTTAAAACACCTTCTAACTTTGCATTGAGCATAAATGATGTAAAGGAAAGAGATTCTCAACTCATTTGACACTTTTGATTATATTTATAACAGGTAACTGTATGGGGGACATCTGGCTACTTAAATATGGCTTTCCCTAGGATGTCGGTAAAATGATGCAAGTCTGTTGCTCACTTTTCAGAAAGAGTTAGATGCAGATAAGGCAGATGAAGTCCCCCAACTCTGTCACTTCGATTACCGTCCCTCATCTGTACTAATAAGAATCTCTTGTGACTTAATAGAGATGGATCAAGTCAGAAAGCAGAATTTTTATGTAAATACTGCTGATTTATTTCTTCTGAACATCAGCCTGGCACTATAGTTTGTCTACATCAACCACAACAACTCTGGATCATTTCACTGCATTTACTCGCACAATATGTTAGTCATTGTCAGGCACCATCTGTTGTGATTCACCTTTTTTTAATTTCTTGCATAAAACTTTATACTAAACATTTATTATTAACAGAATGCCTAACTGAATGTATTGCAGAAAAGGCCATATTCTACAAACTCCTCACATGTGCCTTTTGTGTTAAACAAATATGGTTTAAAACAATATAAAAGAGTTACAACTACATCAGCTGAATCATATTGCTTTGTCTTAAGACATCATGTCTGACTTTGCATTCAGTTTGCTGTAATCTGTTTCTCTGGAGGCAGAAACAGATCAGTCAGTTTGTTTTTTCGTGGTTGTTGTATAAGCAAGAACTTTATATTTGAGTTTCTTGTAAAAAAGCCACAGACTGACTTCACTGTTTGGAACTTTAAAACACTTTTGGTTCGTCCTTGTGTCGTTCATCACTTGCATCAGGAGGGAGCACGTCGAAGGCACTGATGGTGTTTTCCTTCAGGGTTGTAGCACCAAACGTTCTTAGAAAGAGACACACGGGAGTGCAGAATTAGCTGTGTCTGTGTGTGTGTGTGTGTGTGTGTTGGGAGAAAACATTCAGAGAGAGGGAGTGTGAAAGAGTGTGACTTCATGGTGTGTGTGAGAAACAAGGGAGAGAGAAAGAGAGAGAGAGACACAGAGAGAGAGAGAGAGGAAAAGTCACTTGATTACTGAAGCAACAGAAGTGGAATTTCTCTCTCCCTTTATTTTCCACATTATTCATGTGCCAGAGCGAGTGTGATATGTTTAGTGAGCCTGAGCAGAACAGTCGGAGAGCAGAGCTGCATGAAGCCTGAACCCTGCTGAACGTGCCACATGAATTCATCCATTTAAAGGAGTAGTTCTGCCTGTGATACTGCTGGATTAAATTAACTCAGACCACGTATCCTACATGCGGAGATGTCTCAGCAATCTGACAACAAAAACCTTTAAAACCCCATCACAGCACTTCAAAAAAAATCATAACCATCAAAAACAGACAAACAAAACAAAAATAAAAGACTGGTGTCTAACTTCTCCTTTCTTAGTGATCTGCTGTGGTTTCAAATCCTCGAACTGCTGCGTTCAACCACAGAGTTGTTAAGATATCTGTAACCACAGGATGTGTAGCCTGAGCTGGTGTCCGATTATCAGCATAAGTGCTCTATTGATTTGGAGATACAAAAAAAAGTTCATAACAAAAAATGAAGTAAAAGGTCATTTTACAAACAGACATACAGAACTTTTTTCACTCTGCAGCCTCCCAAATATAAAGATTTGCTTCTTTACTCTTTTTTTCCAGTCATGCAAATTGAGTTTTCTTGGTTTCTTGACAGTTTGGTAGTTAAACAAAAAAAACAATTAAAAAATATCACCTGATGATTTCCTTTTCTAGTATATAACAGAATAAATGATTACGTAGTTAATAGAAAGAATAATCAAGCTGAATCTGTAATGACAATAATCATGAGATACAGACCAAAATAATTAATATACCAGATAACATATGAGGGACAATGACCAACAGGGTGTCCATTGTTGAGAATTAATGGACAAAGAGTACATTTTTGATATGTGACTGGAAGGACATTATCCCATTTTTACCATGTTCACCCGCCAAAGAAATAAAAATGAAGACAATTACTTATTTTAATGCATTTTGCAATTAGGATTTTTTGTTTTTTAGAGGCCATTGCTCCATTTCCCTAATGTCACCTGAGCATTGGACAAATACCTGGAACAGTCATTGCTGTCCCATTGAGTTCTTATGTAATGGAAACATATTCACTACTCCAGCACACAGGACGAACCTTAGATACAACTCAGCAATGGGAGATATTAAATAGTCCGATCAGGTCACTCTGCTGTGAGTTGGAAAGCTAAGTTATGCTAGCAGGATTTAAAATCAATAACACTGCTTATAGCTGACAAACAGTTAATATGATTTGACAGTCTGTTTAACAACAAGACAATCTGCTGTCCATCCATGTCATTGTCTTGTTGTTAAACAGACTGTCAAATTATATTAACCAAATCCACCAAATCGATAGTAAGAATTTTATGAAAAATGAGAGGCTGCGTGTTCAGTCAGTCGCAGTTTGAAGTGCTGTGTTGAACAGAGAATAGCATGTGAAATAATCGCTTCTATGATAAAGTGCCTGTTAGTTCAGAAGGGCAGGGACTTCTCACGACTTGTATGTTACAGTCGCCATCCTGTGGCGTTCAGAGGACGAGGCACTGAAGGACTTATTTGTTGTAAATCAGATATTTTTCATTTCTTATCAAAATAAATGAGCTGCTGACACATACAGGCTGAGTCAATGTATAAGTTTAAAACAGTGAACAGACACTTTGACTGGAACTATATCCTGTATCAGACGTTAATGGACACCCAGCAGCCAATCAGAATCCAGTATCCACTTAGACCATGGTATAATTCTTATTAATGCATAGGGCTTATTTTGCTACTCCTGCTTTGTCCCGCATGGGAATCCAGTAATATTCATAAAGCTGTTGTTGACTTCATAATATCCTCCATAAAGTCATAGATTTATGACAAGGTGAAGTCCTCGTCAAGTGCGTCTGATGGACTCAACAACGCCCTGCTGACTTCATCTTCCGTCCCCCTCATACCCGCTGCCCCATTAGTAAACACTATATCGCATATTGGATGTATGTATGGGTATGTGTGTGTGTGTGTGTGTGAGAGAGAGTGTGTGGAGTCTATGCTGCGCTGTGCCAGATATATGGCCCCGCTGACAGTCCTAATCTCAGAGAGGAGTGGGGGGAAGGGAATAACGGAGAGAGGAGTGCAGGAGAGAAGAGGAGAGACGGGGGAGACAGGAGAGTTTGTGGAGAGGAGAGGAAGGAGGGATGACACGAGATTCTATTAAAAAGTGAATAGAAAGAGAGTTGGAGATGTATTTGGTTGACGGCACGATCAGGATACAAGACTTTGATTTTTCCTCTCAAACATTAGCTGTTAATGGCTCTTATCCTATAGCATTTTATCAAATCAACAACAAAGCTCTTAGTAGCATTTTACTGAATAAAAATCCATCACTGAATCCGCTAATTGCATCAAAACACGTTTGAAACACTTATCCTAAATAACTAAAAACTGCAAAAACTCAAAGATTCAATTGTGATCAGTGATGGGCCTTTGTTGGCTGGGAAGGCACAAACACTGCAGCTTTATGTGGATGTGTGATTAATGTTCAAAACTGTAGTTACATCCTGTAAATGAGACTAGCAGCAGAAAATCTAAAATGCTCATTTGTGTGCTGACACATTGGATTACACATGGGATGTAGTTTAAAATTTGATGGTTGCAGTATGTTGATGAAATCTGAAATGGGATATTGTTGTAATTCAGGATGTGATCCATTGGCTTTGGTAAACTACATAAACACAGTCAATGCATGGCAGCAGAGTCATGTTACATGTTGCTTCTTCCCCTGTATAAATGATGTTTTGTGGACTACACATACCAACTTGACGACAGTGCTTCATCCAAAAAAAGTTTTAGTTTAGCTGTCAAACAATACTGAAAGCATGGAAGGTTTAAATAAAGAGTCAGAACTGATGAAGCAAAACCAGAGATTCCTTCACCTCTCTGCAAAATCCTGTTGCCTACATCACCCATAATGCAAGCTAAGTGCCGATAGTTTGGTTTGACAAGCTAATAGCAGCTAAAATGATCATAGATGAGCTGCTAGCCTTTTATTAGAGATGTGGAGTGTTCTGCAAAGCTCAATTCTTTACACTGTAAGATTTTTCTCTTTTTCAAACATCTTCAGACACAACTAATGAATGAATGAATGATAAAAATGACATCACAGAAGTAATTTATCAGACTTCATGCTCCCTTTGGAGCCACAAAAGACTTCATTCACGTGGAGTATTACTTCACAAGACCAGTAAAAAGATTTAACTTTGGAAAATTGACTTTTGAAAACTGAAACATTAAAAAATTTCCTGCACACCAAATAATAAAGTTGGAAGAAGCCCCAGTTGGAGTTTAGACCAAGCACTGAGCAAGCTCTTTGCCCCCACCCCTACTGTGCACCCCAGACTCCACTTGAAATTTCTAGAAGAATAAAAGTAATGTTTAATGTTTAATTAAATCCGAGCACGTAGTGTAAAAAAACATATTTGTAGACACACTGGAGGGTGAAATAAACGTGCGTGTGTGTGTGTGTGGAGGTTAGTTTCCAAGGACTTCTAAGTCCTTGAATTATTCAGAGTTTCTCAAAAACAAACAAAACTTCTGCGAGATGTGTGTGTGCACATGTTTATGTTTCTTTCTGAAGCCCAGACAGAATGCGTGCGAGTGTGTGCAGTTGTGTTTGCATATGTACAGGTAAGCACAAATACATGTAAATGTCACAAAGCAGCGTGTGCTTGAGCTGTTTTCTTTCCACCCACTTCCTCCTCTCGCTTTACATGCTGGGATGTGTGTGTGTGTGTGTGTGTGTGTGTGTGTGTTTGTGTGTGTGTGTTTGTGTGTATCAGTAGCAGATGTTCATGAAATCTGCCCCCTCTGACAGTGTGCTGCCTTCATCACCTTCATCACTTACACGCCTGCATGCGTGCACACATGTTGTCGTGATTTAGCTGTTTACCGTGGAATTAGTCACCTCAAATTTGTGCAGATGTTTGCAGATGTTTGGGTTTCAATCTCCTGAAGCCAGTGAAGATAAACCTGTTTGACTGACTGCTGCTGATTGAGTCTGTTTGTCTTATTTATATGAGGTTTTGCTTTGGCAAAGGCTTCAACATGTAGGTGACTTTATGTACATGAAGGTGAGATGATGAACTGTGTGAGGCGCTGTGTTGGTGGGGTGGGGGTGGGGGTGGGGGTGGTTGTTCGGGCTGTATGTTAAAGCGGGGTGATGCTTTTGAAATCAGTATCGGCTTATAAATACGGTACATGTTCATATCATCGAAACTTGCTGTAAGATCAGTGGAATAATAAGGTCATTTAGATGATTATGATGTTCATGAAAGTTATTATGAGACAATCATAACAACTGCATACTGGAAAGCTGTGATTGGTCAAATGGTTTCAGAGGAAACTTGAATCTCGCTGACTGGAAAAAAGTTTTAGGTGGAACCTCGAAAGAGTAAAATGCATCGAGTGGACAAGTACAGGAAGAATGTGGTGTAGACTAATTGGATAAAAGGCTAAAGAGAAAGTGTTTGCGTGTGTGTGTGTGTGTGTAGTGCTGAGGTGACCTTCTTGGTTGAATCTCCATCACACAGCTTCATTCAAAAAAGCAAATTTAACTTCCATTAAGAAAATATTCTCAGTCTCAGTAAACTCTGTTTGCACCCTGCGAGCCTGTTGTTTCAGTTGCTGCTGTTGTTGGCATTGTGTGTGTGTGTGTGTGTGTGTGTGTGTGTGTGTGTGTGTGTGTTTTAGTGTGTCAAGGTGGATAGAGCAGGTGAACAGGTTCATGATCCTGCTGGTTCTCTTTATACTGCAGCCGCACCGTATAGAAATGCATTTTTATTTCGTGAAGTGATTAAAATCTTAAAAATGTGAGAATTTGAAAGTGACGGTGCACAGTGTGACTCACTGGAGAAATGAGGCCCAATGACTTTGAGCAATTGGAGAGAAGTGACGGAAAAGCAGGTTCTGTCAAATAAGAAACACTCGCCATCATTAATCATAAAGTTAAAGGTGGGGCAAGAGTGAGACAGGAAGAGTTTCACTTCTTTAACCAAGAACAAAAAAAGGACACAATAAATTCAGCAAGAGATGATTCCATATAACAACTGCTCAGGGCTCTGCTCGATGAATTTCAATTTCTCTTATGAGATGCTTGAGGAAAGAGAGACAGACAGACAGACAGACAGACAGACAGACAGTAAGTCAGATAGTAAGTTAGCTAACAGCATAAGCCCATCATCCTCCCTTGAGTCTGTGGTTTATAGTATAAATTGCTTCAGGACTTTTGTCCTACTCATGGGAAACAACAGGACCTGGAGTATGAGAAGAAAATATTTTTTACCCAAAATGCCTTGGGAAGAGCCAAAAGTGCCTCTTCGAGCTTACTGGATGACTTTTAGCAGAAAATATCTGGAGTCTTGATGATTTAAAGCTCACTAACTTGAATCAAATAACTAGAAATATCATGCACTTATGTTTATTTATTTATTTAATGATGTAAGGCTGCTTTTATTTTAGTTGCACATTAATTAATTAATTAATCACTTCGTTGTATGTAAACTGACATTAGTAAAAAGTTACCGCATGCCAAAGTTTTGTGGGTTTCCACTAATTCTGCTCATCACCTGATGTGGGTATGTTTTATCTGTTTACTTGCAATTTTATAAAAAAAATAATTATAAATTGACCATCAATATTAACCATCATCATTGGCCATCACAATGGCTGATCATCCCTGTTCCTTACAAGTATTAGCTCTAATGGGATTTACCCAAGATGGTCAAATACCTTTTGTTGATCAAAACAACCTGACGATATTTTAGTTACAGGTGATAAAATATTTATTTTCGAATATAAAGCGTTGCAGCTCTAACATATTTTTGATAGGTTGAATAAACCTCATTAAAGCTGTTACAACAGGAGTATTTTCATTGTGTTTAATGTGTTTCTACATAACTGTTTTCAAGCTAGAAGGCTTGTTAAGTTGACAATCCAGTAATGTGAAGCTACTTGGATTCTTTGAACTCCAAAATGAAACAGATCTGTGTGTAATGAGAGTGCATGAGACATTAAACTTCTCCACATCCAGCCAGTTGATGCTTTCACTGGCGCCTTGGTGTTGGAGTACAAATGACTACAAGAGGCTATTTAGCTTTTATGTCTGAGAGCTTCTCTGCCAGTCTGCACATATCTCTTCAGCTGCTGTGGACTGTAGTTTTCTGGCATTAATGCAGAGCCACACTGTGGACAATGTGCCTCAGCGTGTTGAAAATGGATGATCATGGAGAAGAAAGACTTAAACAGTGTTTAACACCCACGTTCAGTAATAATTTCAGTTTTTTTTTTTTTATCTTCTAGTTACCCGAAGGCTGGGATTTGCCACATCCCAACACTCTCACACAGACTGCAGATAGCTCGAACGCTTAAAAAATACTGCACACATTTTAATTTATATTATTATATATTGTGTGGTAAAACCTACGCACAGGGCACCACAAGCCAAAGCAAAACTAACAAATATTCTTGAATTATTCTTGAACTCAGTGTCTGCAGTATTCTGTTTTTTTTTATGTGACGAGTGACTGTCTGCTCGGTGGGGAGGATAACCTCCAATCTGAGCCCTGTGGCTTCAGGGGCCACAGCCACAGCCAGGGATGGGTGGGCGCCGGGATGAGGGAGGGAGGTGGGGGTCACACTGGCTGACAGCAGAATGGGTCCTGTCTCAGGGCAAGCCACCTGCTTCCTTCTGCCCACTGCCTCCTGTCCTCTCTGAGATCAGATTAACCAGCTCGAATGAAAGACATTAAGTGAAATGTAGACATGTACAAAGGGAAGCAGCAGACAGGCTTTGACCGGGCTATGGCTAAATGCTGAAACGGTGCTGTTGTGTAAGATGCTGTTCCTGTAATGTCAGTGTCTCCGACAGCATGAAAGTGACAGAGAAAACTTCCCACCTGAAACACAAAGAGAGAACCTTTTCCTGACAACCAATTAAGTCACCTCCTCTAATGGGTGTCTTGGTGGTGATTTTGAATATTATTGTTCTATCGAGGAGTTATTAAGGCGTAAAAGCATCTATTTTAAGACCAGTGCTGTTTGATTCACTCGATCACACAAACACATCACATGTAGTGATGACTGCTTGTTGCTTTTCCCCCTAAAATTTGCATTTTTTGGCTCTTGTAGCTGATTAAGATGCAAGCAACTGGTGTGATGAACTCTAGGCTTCAAAACATGGATTCAGAATGAAACACATGAATGTCGACATGGATGCTAAGGCCAAACTTCATTGGAAAATAACTTAAATTGCATCTGATATCTCTTTTTAAGAGTATAATGGATCTAGTTTATATTTCAGTGATCTGTGTTCAGTACCTGAGCGTGTTTTGTATAGTATTTTGCATACTGTCCCAATCCATGCTACATGGAAGATACTTAAAGTCCATTTACACAGCAATGGTATTTTTTATGAAATGATAAACTTTATCGAGGTTTCCTTTAAATCACATGACAACAGCAATTTGCGGCCTGAAAATGTAAACCATTGAAACCTGGTCCCAGAATGTAATTTTTTTAAGCTTTTTGTGGTCGCTGTGCATATTGGCAGCACACACTTCTTATGAAAACTGTGACAACTAAGCTCCACTTTTTTCTGTACATGCTAAGCTAATCATTCTCCCCAGAATTTCGCGGGTTTTTTTCAAGATTGTTGCAGCCTAAAATGCCTGAATTCGCGGCAGCTTTTCTTAAAAAATTGCGATGTAAGTTGCGATGTTTTAAACGTATTTGTTGCGATGAAATTGCGGGAGACAGTGAAAATTGCTAAAAAGTTGCATTTTTTTTCACCACGATATTGCACGGGGTACAAAACAGTTTACCTCTGCTTTCGTGAAGAACATCAGGGAATTGTTTTGCACGGTCTTTAGCAGTAATTTTTGTTGG
>JAQMCX010000045.1:7436801-7447405 GCA_029814765.1 Acanthurus leucopareius | reverse complement strand
GGAACTCACGGGAGGCTGGCCAAAATTGCGGAAAAGTCGCGGTGATTGGACAAAATTGCAAGGTCGCGCAGAATTCACGGAGATTGGTTGAATTTTCATTAATCATTGTGATCGCAACATTGTGAATTCCTGGAGGGACTGGCTAATGTCAGAAATGATTCATGTAGATTCTTATAAAGTCAGTAACAGGTAGATTAGAAACGTGTAGTCGGAACACATGTAAACCATTTCAGCCATTTGCACTCAGTGTTGCACTGTAGGTTTGTATGTGAGCGTTTCAATAAGTTCTTAGCTGTTTTTTTGTAGCAAATTGGCGCATGAAGAGTCCGGCAGTTGGTGCATTGAGCCCCTCTTGGACCATGTGCCTGTGACTGCTGAGGTTGATTTGGACTTTGAATTTCTGCTCCTGCTGTGCTTTTTTTCCCTCTACATCATCTGTCTCTACGCTACTGAAAAATGAACAAAACATCTGAGCTAGACAAGCAAAAGACGAAAAGAGAGAGGAAAGGGATAAATTAAGATGCAGTGATAGAAAATCTCTAATGAAACTCATTTCCACATGAAAAAAAAAGGTCAGAGAGAGAGAGAGTGGTAAGAGGAGGTCAGCATGAAAATTTAACCAGACAGCCATTGTTTAGTCCAGCAATGATAAAAAAGCAAAGACAGAAGAAAGCAGGAGGATACAAATGAGAGAAAGGAGAGGGAGGTGTTTGAGGGGGGGCAGTGTGGAAAATGGGGATGAAGAGAAAGAGAAAAAGAACAAAAGAGATGAAACAAAGCAAACTTGTTTAGCTGATGAGTTTTACTGATAACTGAGCAGAAATATCATTGTAACTGCACACATGTTGTGAAAATCTCCCTGAATGTGTTTGATGAAGAAAGAAAAGAAAGAAACAAAACAAAATGTCTGCAGTCATGGGTATTAATGCCTGTCTGCTCTCAATATGTGTGCACATTTTCTAAGAAGCTCTCCTGGCAGGCATTTGATAGGCCAGTGATCTGTGCTGTGCATGGTTTGAGCCACCTGTCACACACACACACACTCTCACACACACACACACACATGCTGGGCTCAGACCAAATATGGTTGCGGTGTTCTCTAGTTGGGATTCATTGTGGAAATTTTCAATGAATATGTATGTTATGGAAGTTTTTGACAACATTTGATGTTTTCCATCAAAGTGTGGAATCAGTGGAAAAATGATTTGCAAAAAAAAAAAGAAAAAAACCCTTCACAGATTCCTGAAATTTCCTTAACACTCCAGAAGTAGAAATCTAATTAATATTAATGTACGATCACCAACCATTAAAATCCAGATGTTTTAAAAAATAGATTACAGATTTTGTTGCACCTTCCTGACAGAAGACAGCAGATAACACTGCTCATTAAAGTACAGGATCATTAAATCATTAAAAGTGAAAGTAACTAAATAAAACTAAATCATTAAGGTTAGCTATTGTGTTATTATTGTTGTTATTATTGTAGTAGAGCCTCAGTTATTGTGGCTCTGATCCTTTAAAGCAGGAAGAAGTGTGAACTGTGGGAGCAGCGTTCAGCCTGCTGCCAGACCTTGGCTTCATCCTCTGTTCTCTCTCTATGTAGCATATATCACTCCATCAGTAGGTCAAGGACACAGTTACTGCCGGTAAGGAGGCCATGCCGAGTGTATCTGTCCCCTAATCCCCCTCTCCCTTCATTCCTCTTCCTCTCACACACACACACACATGCACACACACTCCCACAGAACTGAAATGATAGTCCAGTGTTTCACTTTCCCCCAATGGTCCTGTTTGTGTTTGCAAGTCATCTCATTTATTGCTGCGGTACAAAATAAGTGTGTGTGTGTTTGTGTGAGTGTGTGTTTTCATGTGTTTGTGCAATGAATGAGCAGGTGTCTGTGTAAACACACTTTTTTTCCCCCCTCTACTTTCCTTCCTCTTTGCCTGTTGAAAAGAAAAAAAAATCCTTCTAGTTTGTGTGTCTCACATACATCAATATTACCTTGCACACTCTGCACTTTATATAGAATATGAATCATGGCAGAGCGACTTAACAAAGTGCAACAGGGGAATTAGAGATGCCTAAACTGGCAGAGAGTGTGAGATGACAGATGGAAAGGTCAAAACGACACACAAAGCGTCTGAAAGGCCTTTTTCAGTCTGTTTGCTCTTCGGCCTTTGCAGGTTGTTAACGGCAGAAGCTGGAAATAAAAGTTAAATCACCGCAAACGCAGGGATGAGATTTGCCATTACGTTGAAATTACAGTAATCCAACACTTGTGACGCTAATCTGCAGTGGTAAATTTTTTTCACTGATTTCACATCCCGGGACTTTGGTAACAGTGTGCTGTGCTAAATGGATGTCATCTGTTTGAATGAAGGCCTCTCTGGCTGTTTACACAAACTGCTGTCAGAGAATAGACGTGTCGCTCGACGCCCTTTGCAGACGCAGATGTGATAGAATTGCTGCTTTTCAGGAACGCCGAGCTGTGCCAATGCTATGAAACACCACAGCAGCGTATCTTGGACGCAGCAATGTGTGTATTCCCTGCGTTGATTTGGATCTTGTTGCTGCTGACGTGTGTTTTTGTTTCCAAGACGAAGAAAAAGACATCAGTTCTCGAATCTTTTGTCACAGTTAAGGATGATGACAAATGCAGTTTGGTTTGAACGGGGCTTCACTCAGTTCGTCTTTCTTGCCCACTCTACATTATGCAGAACAAAAAGTTGATTCCAGTGTAATAATTCCATGTAGTATTTGGTTTGAACTGCTTCCTCAGGCTGCACAGATTTTTCTTTCATTCTTGTATAATTTTATGAGCCCCACCAAAGAAAGTTGCATTACACTGACTTTACATTTATTACTTCAGCAGACGCTCTTGTCCCGAACGACGCACAGATGAGGTACAATCTAAACCTCAGTAAAAAAAAGGGAAGCCTCCTGGAGTCCTTTAAGGCTAACAGATGATTATTGTTGCATCGCAAATGACAGAGAAAGAGAGGAAGGAAGTGAGAGAGTGAAGGGAAAGTGCTTATCACGTGAGTAAGTCCTCTCAAAGAGGCAGTTCGTAGTCGATTTCTAAAGGCAGAACAGGATTATAATGCTTGAACTGAGTTTGGTCACTTGTTCCATCATAGGAGAACAGTTTGGATTGAGATTTCCTGCCTTGCAGTGACGTAACTCAAGGTAGCATCATTCATTTGCAGGTTGGAGTGAATGAGAAGGCCTGTAAACCTGAATGACGCAATGCTCACAAACCAAAAGATGCTTTTGACTAGTTAGATCAGCTTATCTTGTTTCATGAAGCAGGTCACACACAGTCTTTGTGAGATTTTGGTGTGTGACCTTAGCTTACCTGTAACAACTGTCTCTCTACAGAAAGCAACAAATACATTAAGTATAGCATCCTTGACTTTAATCCAATCTGTCTATATCTGTGTATATAAATATTATACAGGATGATAAAACTATGCCTTGTGTATCATGAAACAGTAAAGTACTGACGATAAATGTTGAAACAATAGCTTGAATCAGCTTAAAAAAATGTGAATGCTGCTAGCAGTAGCTCAAAATCAGAAAATGTAAGACAGCTGAAGGCTCAGCCGGTGTGTTTAGGTTTGCACTGCAGCCGCTGGTCAGTGGCCTCTTTATTAGGATGTGTGTGAAGCTGATGATGAGCTGATATGGGTGGTGTAAGTGACTACATGTTCCTTCACAAAACTACACTATGCATATGAGCTCCGTTTAGTCCTCTCAGGTGTCAGACCAGGCTGCTATCATGTTCCTTATCAGGCCCATCCTCTCAGAGCACTTTGCTTTAATACTAAACCGTGTGTGTGTGAGAGTGCATGTGTGTGTGTATGTGTGCACCCACACATGCACACGCAGGAATCGGCCCTGGGCTTGAAGGCTGGTGGTGAGGTACAGACTGGACTCTCTGGAAAAAAATGTCAGCCTCTTAGAGCGTTGAAACATGCAGGGGGAGCAGACAGCGTGGAACAGAATGACATAACTAGATATGTTGTAGAACAGTCTGACACTGAAGAACATGCTGTAGAACAGTGGTGAATTGAAAACACAGCAGTAGCTTGTCATGCTGTTTCTGCCCACACACACACACACACACACACACACACACACTGCCCAGGTCCTCCATATAATTGATGTTTGACATTAAGAGCTGCAAGGGAACAAGACAGCTGTCTTTAAAAATGTGCAATGATGTTAACGTCTCTCAGCTGTTGTATTGGTGCAGGTTGTGGGTTTAGTTTAGAGTGTGAGGGTTTGCTATACGTTCAGCTTTGGAAGGTTTGTCTTTATGCAGAGCGCAGTAGCTGTTTTGAAACACTTCTGAGCATCACTTAGTTATCACTGTAGGGTTAATTGGAGAGCTGTTGAAATAGTGTAGTGGGAATCTTAATGGACTGAAGTGAAACAGCGTAGAACAGAGTAATAAGATGTAGTGAAAGTAAAAAAAAAATCATTTAAACATGGAATGCAAAGGCAAACAGGGTGAAACGAGCTGGAGTGCAGCATGGTGTGCTCAACTGGTAAATTGTGTGGCTGAGAGGGAGAAGCAGTTTTCTGTTTGGATTCCTAAAAATAGTCTGTAAATGTCTTTTAACGTGCCAGTGCTGTGAGAAACAAACTTTCAGCTCGATTTGAGCGCAGAATCTCACAGCGGCGAGCGACAAAACACCACCGGAGAGGGAATGATACGGAGTGGCATGACTCAACCTTGTCTGAGTGTCACCAAGCAGTCTGCTGCGTCAGTGTCTGTGGCTGCATGTATGTGCAGCTGTGAAGTTTCTTAGAAATCTTGAAGAAAAAATTTCCTGGTTTGTTGCTTGTCTCAGCTTATAGCCAGTGAAAAAATGCATCGTAACCAGAATCAGCAGAGGCAGAGTACATTAAGAGAATAGAAACATGGCGCTGAAACTGCAGGATAAGCTAATGTAAAAGAAGAAAGGGGGCTTTGGTTGGCAATGTTTATATCACTCTGCTTAAATCCTCCAAAATTGTCCAGACATGCTTTGATCTCAGTTGTTAAATCCTATTTAATCTCATTGTGTTTGTCCTGTTAAATTGCCTACAGCCCTGTATTATAATGACACTAGTGTGGGTTGGCATTAAAATGTCTGGAAAAGCCCTTAAACTTTGTTTAGTTGAGGAAAATAAAGAACGAACTTTTGAATTGTTTTTTACTGTCTTGTTTACCAGGTAAAAATCTGCTGTGAGCAGTGAGCATTTTAACCAGTTTTTGGAATTAAATGAACTTGTTTGAGAAAAAAAAAAATCCAGTTTTTTGTTTTGATTTCAGTGCAGCAGCCTCTCTCATTTCCTCAAAGAAAGTGGTGTCTATTGGAAATTGGCTGACATTTTCTTTCTTCACAGGCAGATTTTTCAGAGAAAACGATAAGGACTCAGTTGCAGACAAATGATGTCATCAAATGAAGATTGGTTTTTTTTTTAAATGTTTTGGTTTCAGGTGCTTTCTCTCTGTTTTTTCTCTCAGACTCCTATTTCCTTCCTCTTTTTGCAGCAGGATCAAGAAACAGATAGATATGGTGTAAATATTCAAAACAAAACGACTCAGTTCCCTCTCTCTCTCTCTCTCTCTCTCTCTCCCTCGCCCTCAGCGATCACAGCTCGCTCTGCTCTGATTTTAAGGGCGAGCGAGCTGACCCTCTGTGTGGGCTGCCTTGCGTGGCCTTCGCTGATAAGCACCGTGCCTGTTCATGGTGTACATGAGTGGGCTGGATGGTGGTTAGAGAGATAGGAAAAGAGAAAAATGTTAATATTACAAAGGCTCATCAATTCACTTGTTATATAACTAATTGAGGCAGATTTTTTTTTTTCTTAGTTTTTTCTAGGTTAATTAAATTAAAATTAAAAAAATGTTTCCGTCCACTTCAGACAACATCCCGGAAATGTCAATCCTGCTTTCACTCTCCGTAAGAGTTGATCATCGTCCCATTGTAAGTGGCTGCATTATAAAGCAAAGAGCATTTTCTTTGTTTTCATCTATGAGTGGAAGCATAAAGCATCGCTTGCATTGGCTCCCAGTGAATAAAAGCACAGGATTTTAGATAACAAAACAAAACAGTCACATCCTCCCACATACCAATCAGGTCTGAATAGACTGTTTCCACTTCTTTTGTCATTTTTTTAATATTCAGGACCTGTTATTAAAGCCTATGTATTGAAATCCGCTCTTGAACATGCAAATTTAGTTTTTTTTACTGTATTTTAAAAGCCTTAATAGGAAAAAACCACTGTGATTGGATCATACCGGCCACGACACCATTAACATGTTGATGACCGGCGTGTACTCATCAGTCTAAAGAACCACCACATCCATCGTCCAGTTTTGTGACTGAATCTTTCATGATTGTGATGCCATTGTGTGTTTACAAAATCTATCCAAAGACAAACAGATATATATATTTACGCTTGTGCCAAGTGATCATTTATCTCTTGCAAGCAACAAACTTCTATATATATAAATATAAAAATTCTATGTGCATCACTATCATGTTAAATGCAAAGTCATTGCATCAAACAATGCAACATTTCAACAAAAAAACAAACGTATGTCAATGAGATACGGAATAAATCTTGCATAGTTTACCTGTTTCATCTAACTTCATGTCTCATGTCATATGTTCCACTGCATCATACACACATTTTATTTGGTCTAAGCTACACACACCTGTGCCGTTTCATGAGTGCATCTTTCAGAGTCTTAAGGTTTTCACTTTTGACAAATTCTGTCCACCGGTGGACATAAAAACACCTTGCAGAGTACTTCAAAACCACTTCAGAGGTAGTTTCTGCAAAAAAAAAAGGTTTCTCCAGAGCACATTTTGTCACGACAACACACTCAGATTCGCAACTTGCTGTCAATGCCAGTAAAAAAGAAAAAAGACAGAAGACAGAAGACAGAAGAAATAGAAAAGACGACGTCATCATTACATGGTACTTGATCATGGTGAATTCAGTTTGTCTGCATCTGAGAACACCATACTGCAGACTTTCCATTACATCTTGTCTCTGGTGGTACTTAACAATAATTGTTTTATGCTGGAGTGACCTTTCTATTGCCAGTGTAGCTCATGACTTGCAGAATATCTTAATGCTTTGGGGATTTTCTGTGTTGTTGTTGTTTGGACGCTCACTGTTCAGTCATGCCGCCTACACTGTGTTGCTGCTCGATTGGAACTATTGCGCTCTTTGACAGGTTTGACTGTGACTGGATCCACAAGGCTGCTCATATCACAGGTGCATATTTAAAAAAAAGAAAACACTTGTTGTCAAGCTTTGAACAGTTTGTGCTGTCACTTTCACTCTGTGCAGTACAGAGTGTGCGGCGACGTTACAGTGAAACCATCAGGAGGATACCAAGGCTAACAGAGAGCTAGCAGCGTGCAGAGGAGTTCATAACACACTCAGAGGGTTTCTTGCTGTGCTGTCGCATCTCACTCTCTGTGCTCCCTCTCCTGTCTCACTTCATCATATCCTGTCACTGAAGAGACAATAGAAAACACTTCTTCAGGAGAGAGGACTACAGTCCACTTTAAAAGATAAATTTCAGATTAATTACTTCGATATGCAGCATTCTGTGCATTTGTTTGTGTTTGTGCTTGTGTGTGTGTGTCTCTGTGTGTCTTGTGTGTGTGTGTCTCTGTGTGTCTTGTGTGTGTGTGTTTGAGGACTGAAACAAGTTTTTAACCAATACACCATCATTTTTGGGAAGCGAGGACATTTTGGAGGCTGTGCACAAAGGGCTGCTTGAAGGTTAAGACTGTGTTGTTCCGGTGACGGTTGGGCATTTAGCTGTGATGGTTAAGGTCAGAGTGAAGGGCTGAAGAATGCATTATGTGCATGAGGGTTTCACAAAAAGGTAAAAAATACAAGATTTTGTGTGTGTGTGTGATTAGATTTGAGTGCAGTGTGGTGAGCTGCTATGATTATAAACCTGGTAGGAGAGCAAAAGCTTTTCATCTTTAAAAAAAGAAGAGGCATGATTTCCTGTTAGAGACAAATTACTGCAATTAGGGAAATGTGCCATCAAAGAGTTTACAGTGAAGAAAAGAGTTTGCATTAGTGTCAAAAAATAGGGTTTCATAGGAGGATTTAACAAAAATTCAATTTTTACAAGATTGAGCTTATTTAAGTTATAGAGACATTATGAATATGCATTAATGACAGCAATTAGTTATTTCATAATAACCGCATTGTTGTTAGAATCGTACTGTCACTGGATGGCTTAATGTGAATTTTTAGGTCTGTTAGAGTCTGATTTTCCCCCTGACAGCTGCCACAGAGTTTATGCACAGGTCCCATTTGATTGCACATTCCTTTTGGCAAAAATGATGCATTGTTTCCACAGTAAATTTACTAATGGATTACTAACATATAAAGTACAAGTATAAGTATATATATAAGCTATCTATTCTTTGAATTTCTTGAGTTTGACTGAAGCTCTATATTTAATCTAAATCTTGTGATGGGATTTTCACATTGCAGCAAGTTATCAAAAATTCCTAAGACTTTTTCTGTTGCACACAAATGGAGCGCTGCACTGTGATGTGTATGCAGTTGGTGCTATTATTAACTTATGTTAGTATGTCAAGTTCCATTGCTTGATCTTTATCAGCACAGGAGTTAAATACATTTTCTGACAACTGGTATGTTTGCATTTGTGATTCCACCATGGACATGAACCTTGGTTCTGCAACAACCCAGAGATCAAATTTCATTTTTGGGAACTGAAGAAAGTCACAGAGAGCCTAATAAAGGAGGGATGAGGAGTGATAGCTCTGTTCTTGTAGGCAAGAAACCTATGCTTTCTTCAACTTGGAAAAATTGTGGCTAAAGTTATAGCTTAAAGCTGCCGTGTGCACATGTAGGTGGAATGCTCCATTTGTGCACAACAGAAACAGTTTTAGAATTTTTTTTATTGCATCTCATATTCTTGTCTAAATGCTAAATTAGCTAAGTGGTAGTAGTACTTAAAGTTTCTGAACAAGTTTTATAACATTTGGATTTTTTATCTCTCAGCTTAAGTCTTTTGTGTGTCTCTCTCTTTCTGTCCCTTAACAGGAAGTCCATGAAATTCTGAAAGAATATGAACTCAAGTACTGCTTTGTGGACCGCAACAAAGGCACAGGTAAAACTCTCACACAACCACGCATACAGACACACAACAACACACATGCCTGTTCTCTGATACTTGTAAGGACCCTCATAAACATGATGCCTTTTCCAACCCTAACTTTAACTACCACAACTTAATACTCGACCCTAAACTCTTTCTAAGGCTAAGCTGAGTGATCCTTTCAAAGATAAATGTAAAAGAGCACACACGCTCATACACACACACGCAGCTTTGCTCAAATGAACCTGTAAACTAAACCCTGAAATACAGCCTCGTCATATCTGTCATCACACATTTGTATTAATAGTTATATGGAAAGCTGTGGAGTAGTGATATCAACAGTGTGGAAGGAGTGAGCCGGAGGCATGACTGAAATATTGTAATAGTCGAACATGTTGTACAAATAGAGCCTGGGACATGAGGACCTTAGGCTGTCAGTAACCTAAAAAAAAACAAAAGTGACTAAATAAATTCAATTAAAATCAAACTCAAACTCAAATGAAATTCAACCTAAAGACACGCCCAGTGTTAAAACTACAACAAACTAATACAACAGGCAACAACTGACAGGAGTTTCTGCTGCAGAGGTTTGTGTCAGCTCGAGCTAGTTGTACTTATCACTGGCAGCTTAACACAAGAAGCATATTGTTGTGTAGTTACAAAATTTTGTATTTCTTATGTCCACTATTTAATGTTTTTTTTTAAGGGAAAAAATTTGCACAAGGATTGAGAGTGTCACATGACACATCTTTGATATTTAGCTCTGTAGACCTCAAGGTTAGTTATTGAAGGTATTACTTAGTCACTCAAGTGTGAGGTTTTGGATTTTTTTTGTTTGTTTTTCCATATCTTGCCTTTAACTGGGGAATAAAACTACATTTAGAGTAGAACATTGAGGATTATTCTCTTTGCTGGACTGGTTGGAGTCTACAGTGAAGCAGACTTCAAAACAGACTTGCTGGCAAATAGAAGGACAACTACTACTACTAATTCTAATAATAATATAAGCAAACCATTTGCAGGGGATTTAAGCAGTAGAATACTAACAATGAGTCAATGATGGATTCAGTTCAAGTGGTTGTAAAAACAAAGAAATCTTATGATGAATCAATTTATATGTCAAATAAACATACACAAGTACATTGTTGCACAAATTCAATCCTTGACTTGACCCTAATCAATATAATCTTAAACACTACATATAGAAATCAATCCAATCATATTTTAGACAGTAATTATAGTTTCGATCTCTAACCAAAATCCCATCTGTAACTTAGCTCTATATAAAATTGAGTGTCTAATTTTAAAGGGTTTTTCTCATCCTGCTTATCTTCTGAGTACATTTGGTCCTTATAACTCTGGCATTACAAAAAGACACACACACACACACACACACACACACACACACACACACACACACACACACACACACACACACACACA
>JAQMCX010000045.1:7399623-7436701 GCA_029814765.1 Acanthurus leucopareius | reverse complement strand
ACACACACACACACACACACACACACACACACACACACACACACACACACACACACACACACACACACAGTCGACCCCCTACCTTCAGAGTGTGTCCCTTTCCAGGGAAATCTTACATAGTGCCTAAATTTAGTCTGTGCAGGCAGCCAAGCACCTGAAACATAACGCTTTCAGAAAGTAGAGGGAGCTGCAAACAGCTGAGCTATCAAAGCACCAGCATGTCCAAAAGGTTAATGGGGTTTTAGACTCTGATGAAACACAGGCCCTCATCGGACCGGCAGCAACGTACTCTACTAATTAAACCGCTGCAGTGGTGTTGGAGTTGAATTTGGACGCGTCGGTTGAGAATCCAGTGAGAAGAGCATCAGAGGTTGTTCAAGAAAGAGTTTTTTTTTTTTCCAAAAAATGCATAATGATGCAAGCAAAGGCTCCACATTCTCCTCTGAATAGTTGTATAACCTCTTTATCACTCTCTCCGGCGCTGTCGGTCCTTTACCGCTGGCCTTCACCGTCACTGTCTTTGTTGGTCTCTCTCTTACGCTGCACTCATTCGCCCTCCCTTCCTTTTTCTATCTCCATCTTTTTCCTCTTCAGTGAAGTGCCACTTGTTTCATTTCAAAGACTTATTTTAGCAGTTTGGCAAGATAAACACACAGACATCTTGACATAAGCTGTTTAAATTGAGATCGAGAACGTTCTAAATGGAATTTACATGTGTCTTCAAAGAGTCCTCTTTAGGGCCTCGGGTGAGAGTGAGGTGGAAGGAGAGGTTTCCTTTAAGTTATTTTTACAATATCCAGTGTTGTCATGACTTTGACTCTGTTCAGGCAGAACACTGCAGCAGAGAGATGTGGCTGTGGGACGATTTGTTCGCTCCAAGGCAGGAGTCGGGGGGGGGGCTTTCACAGCTTGTTAGCTTCACGTTTGAGCTTGAAGCTGATCAGTGTTCAGGAATGTGCTGATAGTTTCTGTTTAATTCTATAGAAAAAAGAGACAGGCAAGAGAGAAGGAGACACTAGATAACATAAGGGAAGCAGGAACAGAGAATTCTCAGATTATATAAGGAGAAATACAAAAAAAAAATGTAAAATTCAGTCAAATCTTTTCTTATTACTTTACATTTGTGTATTGCCACCGTTCTCGTGCAAGGAGCAGGACCGGATGGATTGAATAGTCTTGACAGACGTGGACACTTGGTCCTAGCGTGTCACATCTCTGAAGAAGTATGACTGAAGCATGAATGAAGTATGATGATCCTCTCAGACATGTTATGGTACCGACATGTAGCGGTAATGAAAACCCAGTGAAAATGTTGTCACTGACATACAGTATCTTTCTATTTCCGACAGCTCTACAAAAATAACACGGTGGTTTGATTACAGGCCATTAAAGCTAACTGTTAATTGAATCTAGCAGTCATTTTCTTGGCTGCTGTGACGACAAAGGTAATAGTAAATTTACTAATTAGCATTCATAAACTTATATTTTTCATGTTAAATCATGAGAATATACAGGAAGTAGTTGTTTAAAGGAAATTCAATAAAAGTAACTCATTCACTTTATTACAGACAGTGCCATGGGAAGACTATACTGTTTTCACTTTTTTTCACATTTTCACAGCCAGCAGCTGCCTCTTAGCTTAGCATAAAGACGTGAAATAGAAGAAACAGCTTGCCTGACTCAAAAATCTCACAATCCACCTTGAAAAACCTTAAAGCTCACATAATGTATCTTTTTTGTTTCATTTGGAAAACCTAAGTGTAAAACTGAGCATTCCTCTGGGGATGAAAACTGAAGCAAACGCTGCGTTGTCAAAAACTGCAGTTCCTTGAATGACCACTCAAGGCAAACTCGTAATGGCAGTTGATCCCCCACAAAGCACAACAGGAAAATGATGCAGCTGTTTCAAAAAAACAAAATGGCACCAGTCATAATGCCAAACTCAAGGCTTACAAACAGTAGGCTACAACACAATGAGTAGCATCATGGGTCTCTGTCCACTGTTGAGTATGCAGCCCTTTGTAAAGAAGTACAGTCTTATGGCTCCAGCATCACATTTACCATACAGGCATGAGCGACATACTGATTTTCATCTTACCTCAGGCAAAAGCAAATAATACCAACTTCACACTACAGAACTGGAGCCCTGATTTTCTGCTCGGTTCTTGTCAGATTGCAGACAGATCGTTGGGCAAGTCATCACTTGTTCTTGTGAGCAACAGTCTCTATATGTGAACTGTCCAGAGACACAATCCAATAGGTTGCCGAGAGTTTACGGATGTGATGAAGACACCAGAAGAATATGAAGCAGATATCTGGTTCTGGTAGGAGACGAGTCAGAGACCCAACAAGCTTCAGTCAATGAGGGCAGACGCTCCTCTGAGTTCAGAGGTCCACTGACAGCAGTCTACTCATGAGTCTATTTGTATTTGGCCCCTGAATATGAAACTTTTTGGGATATGATAACTTTTGAGTCCATGTGCTCTGCTGGGGTTGGGCTTCTGGCCATCAGTTACTGCTGATGTGGACAAGCTCCTACTGAAACAACAGCTTAAACTTTGTGAAGCTCATTAACTCTGCAGCTCTGTTCAAAAATCAGTCCAGTTAAGGTTGTAAAAGGCGCCTCTTCAGCAGGCAGAGTGGACGCTTTCCTCAGCTGGTACATGACTGTGTGTGTTTGTGCGATGGAAGATCCCTGACTTCTGTTAGAAGTGTAGAGGATTGATTTCAAGCTTCTGTAGCATTTCCTTTTTGTATGTGTGTGTGTGTGTGTGTGTGTACTGGCATGTGTGCGTGTGTGTGGGTGCACGCAGGAGGATTGAATATTTCGCTTTGATCCACTAACCCCTGTGGCTTGTCGCCTCTTTGCTTACTGCAGATTTAGACCTCCATCCAGCCTCAACTTCTTTGTGTGTATATGTTGGTGCTGATGTATACATGCCTGTGTGTGTGTTTGTTTTATGTGTGTCATAACATATGTACAGCTGTGTTTCTGTATGCGAGTAGTGTCGATCGTGTATCTGTCGGTCTGTGCGCGTGTGTGTGTGTGTGTGTGCGTGTGTGCATGAGCGTGTGTGTGTGTGTGTGTGTTTGTGTGTGTGTGTGTGGTAGCACAGCTTGAACTTGCCAGCCTTTGGATCAGTTTTCATGACAGCTGGATCACATCACCCCAACCAAGTGTTTACAGTCTGACTCACCCGCTCTTTCCGCTTTGTCTCTTTCACCTTTCCTGCTTCTCCAGTTGCACAGCACAGAAAAATAACAAGATTTTAGATTGCGGTTTGTTCCTGCGATCATGAAACAGTTGGAAATTTTTAAAGTGTAGCACTCTGTTGAATGCTCTTGAGTGAATGAGCAAAAACGTAATAAAACTTCAGAGTTTCAAGCTCATAAAACTCAAACCATCAACACATTCACACATATATAGGTTCTTCAATGCTCGCAAAAGAAAGCACTTGCAGTGTTGTATGTATGTGTGTGTGTGTGTGTGTGTGTCTGAGACACTTTTCACTGTACAGACCTACTCCACGTTGTGCTGAGAAGTTCCACTCCAGTCCTAATCCTGTGCAATGGAAAAATTAGCCACAAATAAAATGAAAGATGAATGATCATGTTCTTGAAAACTTGCTTCGTCATGTTCTGTTTATTTCTAAATCATTTCTGAGTTAATTTTTAAGGTGTGAATTTTGGAGCATTCCTTCACTCCGCTTCATTATTTTTGTCTCTTTCATGTCTCCAAGACCTCCTTGTATCTCACCCTCTCTGATTCATCCTTGAGATCACGATGTTTATTTGAGCAAAACTTTATTTTTATTGCGAGGTGCTCACTGCTGAGGTGCTCGCGCTCAATGATCACCCGTGAGTCACAGTGTGTGCGGCACTGTGGCATCCTCTTCAATGAACTTTAGGTTTATTTAGCTTCTGCTAGTGAGGCAGCTTTGTCTTTACTTTTGGGGGAGATTGCTCCTGCTGGGGCATATGCTCACCACAGAGCACTTTGTCTGTTTATTTTAGCAAACTTAACTGGTGTTGCTGCTGCATCTGTGGAGCAAAAAATGCCTCCTGGGAAACACATTTGAAAGCCTCTGGTGTCTGAATTGCTTTTGTGTCGCAGCAGTTGTTGATAAAGAGAAGCCAAACAACACTTGAAAATGTTGAGCATTGCTCTTTTCGTTCACAAACATACGTACACATAAATATGCACGCAGTTCTGTGTTGAATTGAAAGACCACTGAGTCATTTAGGGGGACGAAACTGAGAGCTGAAGTCCTCCCCTCTCCTCAAACTGACCCGGGTTTCACGGCTTTCACTGTTCTTGGCTAAACATTGAATTTTCCATCTCATTAAGCTCTTTTAAATATAAACTGAGATACGCAAATATCCAATATTTGATCCTTCTTTTCAGATAAACAGAGATAACATCATGATTACTCTGTTCACATTTAACAATAACATGTCCCACAAGTGATAATTAATGGTAATTTCTCTACTTACTCCAGTGTTTTTGTTCTTTTACCTGTATGTTAAAATTCAGGATAAAATATTTGGTGAATTGTAGTGTTTTGTTAAACAAAATGAAACAAAATACGGACAGAAAACTAAAGTATAAAGTTTCATAAAGGATCAAAATGATAAAGACTTACAGAAACTTAGAAAATACAATACAGTCAACACTACTTAACAAGTTGCGTGGCAGTAGAGCATCACTTTTGCTCTCAATAATACCAGGAAGTGAGAAATTTTGACATAAAAACATAGGCTTTGAGCAGAGTTCAGGCTGAAAGTGTTCAGCCCTCGTGAAGACCAGCAGCTAACTCAAAGGGCGGGGAGGTGCTTTGGCTCAGCAGGTGTTGAGGGCAAGAGACCAGGATGAACAGAGGGAGCTTAATCAATCTCAGCTCATATGGTGGCTGATCTCTCAGCAGAGAATTAGCCAGGAATTAGCACCTGGGTAATCTGTTCATCGATCTTACAGGACGTCATTGACTTCCATGTAATTTGTTCAGCTAAAACAAGAGAGAAGACAGAGCTTATCAACAGGTCAGCCGGTTCACTCACATTTCCGCCCAAGGTTGAATCATACGAAGTGTAATTTTTTTTTTTTTATGACAAAGAATTATTTGCCTATAAATCATGTTGTATGGCTGATAATCTTCTTTGTAATTTTCACCCCAGACAAACTTGTTCAATAGATTCTCTTGTTAATGGAGAATATATTGCTCATCTGATATCACAGCACTCACTGTTTTCTCATTGTTAGGCAGAACTACAGCAGAGCGTTGCTGTTATCAATCAAATTAGCTAAAAATTCAAATTGGTTTTATATATGCTTCTGTTGTTGTTGTTGTTATTGTTATCGGCCCCTGAGCTCTGCAATAAACACACAATGAAATATTAAATCATACAAAACGAATAAAAGCTCTCTATGTGAAGTTTGTTTTAAAGATTCTTTTTATGCAAAAGTTTTAGTGTCATCAGATAAATTCATCTTTTGTAATCTTTTAAGGTTCATTAAACGATATGTGCCCCAACTTGGAAACATTGTTTGTTTCTTTTGGCAATTTATAGATAGTTGAGTTTTACATCAATAGTCCAGATCTTGCAAAAAACATTTAAATATTATTGATCAAAATAAGTTTTTTTTGGTTAATAGCACTTTTGCAAAGAATGTAAGCTAAAACAATTTGCAGAGATTTAAAAAAACTGCTATTAATGGATCCCATATAGGTCAGAGTCTGCTGTCAATAAGGTATAGATCAACAATGGCTCACCTCCCCTGGTAAAGAGAAAACTGAGTCGTGGTCTTATTGTGTGCAGACCGAGAAATGGTTATAAGTGGTGTGTAATACACACATATTTCCTGAGCACGGACAGCGAGCATTTCCTGAGAGAGAACATTTCCTGAATGCTAGGATTGTCACTTGGTACCGTGAGTCTGTTTGTTTGTGTTTGTGAGGACTCTGCTATAAAGACACAAAAGTTTAAACTAATTTTACACCTGCATCAGTTTCACTGTATATGTGTGTAAGTGACCTAATCAGAGAACTCCACTTTTATTTAGTTATGAGACATATCAGATACAGTGGGAACTGCTTATAGTAATCAGGTCCCAGTGGAATTGATCATTATAAGCATATGATTATTGTAGCTGTTTCATTTATATAAATAAAATACAGCTCCACTATAAACTGAATTTTACCAACTGTTTGAAAATGCAGCTTTCCCCTCACCAAGGACCCGCACCAGGGGGCTTTACATGAGGGGCATTATCAATCCCCTTGATGAGGGCGGCTCCAAACACAAGTGCTTTCAGTGTTCGAGTCCTTTTCTGTCTCCATCACTAGCAGCTGTGACTGCCTCTTGTTGTGTGGGTAGACGACACAAGGCAGCCTGAGGAACACAGAGTTTTACTGCTCCATCCTGTTGCCTCATTTTTGGCAGACTGTCATAAGCTTCGAGGAGACGACGCTTTTCTTTTAGAGGAAATGAGTCTCTCTTTTTTCTTTTGTGATTTCAATGCCTCAGGTAGCTGACTGGAAGCAGAAAGGTTACCTTGAGGCACTTAAGTAAATCAAAATAGAATTACTACATTTAAATTTTCCTTCTATACGCTGACGTGTTTGAATGGGATTAAATTAAAGACTGTCAGCTGACTAGTTGGTGACTACTAGCAATGAATTAAAAATTCAGTCTCATGGCTTATTTATCCTGTCACTGTAACCATCATCACTATAATCAGTTTACATTGTACTGGAAATAAGGCATCGACTGAAATGTGACAGACATGAATGGTAAATACTAGTGGTGGTACTCAATTAAAAAAAATAATCTACTTAATTAGAGGTTTCGTAATTGATCAATCTCAATTAATCGCATATCAATATTTGACACGAGAAGACACATTTTTTAAAATTTTGTTGTCCGTTCTAGCTGCCACATGTTTGGTATTGAGGTGGTAGCGGAGGTTGGAAGAGCTCCGGATAGGCAAATTCTTTCTTGGACAATTTGTGCACACATCCAGATTTCCATGAGTCATTGTTTTCCGCCCATCAAACCCAGCAACGACTATTTTCTTTATTTTTTTCAATTTTATATTTTATATACACGCAGCAAATGATCAGAGCCGGAATCAAACTCACGTGGACAACGAAGCTTCCGCACATGGGACGCCCGCCCTACCGACTGAGCTACGCCGGGAACTGCAATGAAAAACGTTGCTTTCATTGCCAAAATAAATTACGTTATTTTTTTCGTCGCATTATTTTTTCGATATTAATAAATCGTAATTAACACGATAAAGTCCCAGCCCTGGTAAATACTGTTTCACAGCTTTCATAGCTTTGGCCATCATTCCTGTTATTCATGAAAAAATTTTACTAACCAGTTAAAAGTAATTTCAGAGATTCGATCCATCATATTCTTATTAATGAGGTTGACTGCTGTTCTATGTTGTTGATGCAGTTTTTAATTATGATTTATGTCAGCTGTTCCTCTCTCTATATGAAAAGATTAACTTGACATATCCTCCAAAAGCTTAATGGCTGGATTTTTTAGCGAATACCTTCTACTTTAAATATATTTATTGTTGTAAGTTAAAAAAATGTTAACATTACTGACTACCAGCTGATATTAAGGTCACAGGTCGCATTAAATTTTAGCACTTTGCAGTTTTACAAATTTATGCCAAAAACCAACATTTTTCAGGATGTTTCCTTGACTTTGTTTTTGTTGGAATGATGGCCCGGTGGGCAAATGATCTTACAATGACTGTTGTAATTATTGCAGCATTAAGAGTTCACAATAATGACGCTATTGCTATATTTATTAAAAATTTGACTCAGAAAATGCTATCAGTCAGATTCATCTTCCACTTTGTTTGCCGTGTGGTTTGTCTCTTTTTTGGTGAATGAATAACACTCAAAATATGACTGTCGTTGGAGAAACAGTATGTGACCATAACTGTGCAAAAGTAATAAAAACCAAATGTAAAATTATTTGTTTTACATCGTGTGGCAGCGTTAAGGTGCATTACTGCCACTTACTGTGACATCTTATAACAGAAAGACAGATGAGATTGTTTTAGAGGCACTGAATTATTCATACTATATATTTTTATTCATAATGTGCATTATTAACACTGCATGTAACACAGCGGTATCTAAACTACCTCAAACATCTGTTAGGAATTTCCTTACTTCAGTTAGTTATTGGTCAACATAAATAACAATACAAATATGGCTGCAGTAGGTTAATATGTACCATAGAAGCAGCCTCATCTATTTATTATTTCATGCACTCTAATTGCAAATAAAGTGGTTGTTGTCATTGCAGAAGGTTGAGATTTTCTGCCAATCCTCATACATGTTTAACAGGCTCACCTTTGTATCAGTGTTTGTAAATGTAATTAAGTTACTTTACTGTTCAAGTCCTTTTCCTCGAGGTGTGTGTAACTGGCTCCTCCTGGGATGTAGGTGTTAATTACACCAAAGATAATTCTCTGAATGGACACATTAGTAATTGACCCCATGCTAATTTACTCATGCTACACGGTTCTCGGTGCCTTCTCTCTAATTGAATTTCTTGAGTGTAACAAAAGAGATCGCCACGATAAACTGTGGTCCTCTGCCTGTCTTGTAATTCTCCGGGGTGTTTTTCTCACTGTTTGTTTGGTAACTAGTTGGCGGAACCTCTCCTGGCTCTTCTCCGACCTCCTCTTTAATTGAAACGTACTGCTCGGAACAGCTTTGGCATGCATCTGCACCTCATGACCATATCAGTCCACTGAGCCGGCCTCCGCTGTTGGACTTATTAGGTCATGCTGATGGGAGTGTTTATGTGTCCGTCGGTGTCTGTCCTGCAGCACACATATCTGTTTTAATGTGTGTGTGTGTTTAAGCGTGTCCCACTGTGTGTGTACATACCTCAGTGTCTCCATTTGTGGCTTTGCTTCGGGCTGTTGCTTCAGCTCCTCCGCTAATGGTGATTTTATTTTTTCTTGAACGCCCACCCTCTCAACACACACACACACACACACGCATACACACGCACACACAAAAAAACAGAGCACCTCTGCTGCTTCCCATCTGTGCTTCTTTCCCTCCGTCCTTCCTGCACTCCTGATGCGTCTTTTTTTTTTCAACAAAACCCTTTTTATAGACAAATTATCCACTCAAACAGTATCTAATCCTCTCTGCGTCCTTTTGATCTACACCTCCTTCCCACATCTTACTGCCTCCAGCCTCTCAAACCCTCTTTATCTCGTGTCTTTCCTTCCTTGCGTCCCACTCTCATCATTACTGCGATCTACCAGCAGCTTGCTAGCTGGCCCATGGCCCACATTCACAAAGTTAAACATCCATCATTATCAGTCTCCCTGCTCACATTACTATTGACTGGATAAAATGTTATTATCAGAGCAGATTACGAGTTGGCTGCAAATTTGGCACGGTCGTTTTTCAGCTCCACTGATGTTTGAGTTAAATGTTGCGTTTCACATGATGCCAAATGTTTCATCTCACCTGTTGCCAGAGGCCTTTGATAAATCGTGGCGTGTGCTGGTCATTTAACTGGCCCGTCTGCTGACCCGTGTTTGATTTTAATAGAGTAGATCTTAGTTTTATCAGAGCCGGCCAAACAAAATCCTGATGCAAATTCATAGCCTAATGAGTTTTAATTATTTATTCCTCATTATGTGATTCTATCTTTCATGATCCATTTCCACTGCCAATCATTGTAGTGGCCTGAGGCAGAGATCTATGTCACCTGTTTTAATCAACTAATTATTATTTATATCCGCAACTCATTTCAGATCACAGACCAGCAGAAAAGAAGTTTAGCTTTGCGGTAATTCTTGTCTCAAGAGCACATGTTAAGGATCTAAAAACAATTTTTATTTTAAAATGCAGGTCAGGCAGCTGACTTTTGGGGAAACTTTACTTTATAAATACTGAATATGGAAGAAGTTTGAGGCTTGTCTTGGTTTGGTTTCAGGTCTCTGCTGCTAATATTTGACTGAGCTCTGAATTGAAACCTCAGCCAGCCAGACTGTCAGAATGGCAGACAGGCAGCTCGACAGGCACACAGATGCACATATTTACATATGTACCCACAGAGAGGCAGATGAAGCTGTCTGCCAGCCTGTTAGGAATCTGCAGGCATCAATCCGTCCAACCAGCCAGTAATCTAACCAACAAGCCACAGTGAGCCAGCCGCTTCCACATGACGCCACCAGTCCCAAGCGTACCACAAGTCCAGAGGTATGTGTACTAATTCGGCAGCGCTGCGGAACCAGGGATCCGGGAATACAATGGCGGAGTTTATCCAGGGAATCCCAGCCTTTCAATGGGGGCTTTTGTGTTTGTCGCTGGACTGTCCAGTAATGAAGACAACACATACTGGCAAAAAAAAGCTCATTGGCCTGTTGCTTTGTGTGCGCATGTGGATACAGTACAAAAATACACAAGCCAAGGGACAAGTATGGGCTCAGTGACAGAGAAGTTACACCATCCATCACTTGTGCTGTTTTCATTGTGACTCTTTATCATTAAAACACTCTTCTGGCTCCTTTTTGCTCTTTTTACGCTTTTGTTGGTGATTATATCAATTTGTAATGTCTGGTACTTTGCATTTGTTCATAAGCACAATGTGAAAGTTGACAGTCTGAGGAAATGGCTGTTTTTTACTGCCTGGGGTTTTCTGCATATATTTGAAACAACATTAACTTAATTACCTGCAGCGTGCATCATCACTTGTGTTTGGTGTCAGATGAAGTTTTTTTTTTTTTTATCTATTCTGAATACAGACATTTTGGCTCAATTCCTTGTGTAAATAAAGAACTAAGACCCATAGGTAACATTTTGTTAACACCTCAACGAATTTAATTGCATTTAAAACACAAAGCAAGTTCAAGAGAAAGGAAGCCTTATATGCATAGCACATACACAAATGCAATTCAAAGTGTATGCAAAAGCAAAGAAAGTCTTTTAGACCAATATTAAAAAAAACAGAGGCACTAAACCATGAAATCAAACCAATCCAGATAAAAAGAATTAAGATTTTAAGAATAGATAAAATAAGTCTTGTGTCCACATTGTTGTGTTTGCTTTGCAATGATCGGGCTTCAGAAAGTATGAATCGGGTGGAAATATAGCAAAACATATAATCATGGTATTTTTTTCCCATAGCGATCAATATACATCTTTCTTACATTGTATATAATATGATAATGCTGCCAGTGCAAAGCATCTTGATAGTGACTGAAGCCTGAGGGAATGTGAGGGTAGTTTAACTTTTGAATAAAGATAAGGAAAAAAAAGAGAGAAGGACTTAGATATTTACATTTACGTATGCAAACATGGCTGGTTTAAAGTCTATTTTTGATAAAAATTTTTAAATGAATAACACCAAGATATAAACATGTATCTTGCACACATGCTTTATCTGCTTTATAGACACAGTACATGTAAGCTTGTCTTGTAACTTATTGAAATTAAGTCATTGCTTGAACGTTACCTTTGGATTTCAAATGTTTCCTGTCTTGGTTTGCACCTACCAATGGATGATTTTAAGGTCACTGTCAATCTGTATTTCATCTCTGTTGACATAAGCAGATGTCATAATACTGTAGGTCAACAATTTTCCTGCCCTTGGGAGAAAATGTGAGTTCACATTCAGAGATCAACTTGCTCAACAAGCTCTGTATTGCTGCGAAAAACAAACCAATGTGGATTGAGAATGGGAGGCAAGTTACTGCGGGAAAGTAGCTGAGTGTGTTCAGCTTGTTTGATTCAATGATCTGACTGACTGCAGTGCACTTTTTTCTGCTTTTTGATTGGCTGTTGGATCTGTTCATATGAAGTGAAAAAAAAAAGACATCCAAAGCCTATTATCATTGTTGTAAGAAATTTTATTGTGCTCCCTTATCAAAATCCTCCAGGCCTGGTATGAATACTTTTAGCATTTTGAAGATTTATTTTGTCTGAATACATCTTCAGTCTTCTGAAGACTTTTAATGACTCATAAAACTGTACTTCCACTTTACTGCACACATTAAGAGCAATTATTGAAATTAGAACATTAGTCATTTTGAGGATTGAGCTCTTCAGTCATGTGTGTTTTTGTGTTTTTGTTTGTTTGTGTGTGTTTGTGTGTGTGTGTCTGTGTGTTGTGGGTTGTTCTCACACAACTGCACAACACTAGCTAACAGAGCCATTATGACTCAACACTGCTCTTTTTCTACTTTCCACTTTTGTTCTCCATCTTCTTGTCTTAAGTGACGGCAGCCGACTCTATCTAATTGCTTCCCTGGACAGCAGTTTCTCTTGCTCTCTCTCTCTCTTCTCTCTCTCCCTCTCCCTCTCTCTCTCTCTCATCTCCCTGTTTTCCTCTCCTTCTCTTTCTTCCTCTCTGCCATCATCTGTCCATCTGTCTCCTTGTGAATCACTAAATGCAAATCAGCACAGACTACGCAAATGTGATGGGACTGTTATCTTTGATCACTGGCTACACGCACGCACGCACAAACACACACACACACACACACACACACACTTAGACTTAAACACATCCTGTACCCTTTACCTCTTGCAGGTCAGGTTGAGTGAATATGAGGTTATGTCACATCATGTTTTCATGTTGCGTGTGTATGCTTCTTTTATGTATGTGAGGTCATCGGTTTAATTTCTTAAGATTTTCATCAGACCGAATGCACTGTGGGCTGTTAATGAAGCAATAAGTACCCCGACACACACGCCTCTGCTCGATAAAAAAAACACCTCATGTTTGACACCCAAAGTGGAGAGGAAGATGATGATGATGACAAGGAGGAGGACTGTAGCCTTTGCCAGTTCTCACCAGCCTCACTGTTCCCTGTTTTTTCTATTTACAAGCCAACTCTCAGTGAGAAGGCCTTCCTCATTTGTTTTGGGACAAATGTCAGACACTACAAACTGCTTCACTGTTTCAAAGTCCAAGTATGACATAGTTTGAGATAATTTTAACATAAAGTTTCAGGTCTATGAATATTTGGGCAGTAACACATTTTTGTCATTTTTTTCACATGTGTTCCAGACTTCAGTCAGTCACTGACTTCTTAATATTTTCCTTCAGTCATTCTTTTATTCACAATTATGATAGTTTGTCAAATTACCTTTGAGGCTCTGAAAAAAGAGAGACCATATTTACAAACGGCTGTTATTCTGTTAACAATGCAATGCATTATTTTTTTTCTAAACCCTCGAATTAAAGCTCAAAGTCAACACTTTAATCACGTCTTGACTGCTGAATTTCTATTCCACTGTGGTGGTGTAAAGAGACAAAATGACAAAAAAAAATGTGTTTCTGTTCAAATACATACGGCTCTGACTGTACAACCCTGATTCCAAATATGTTGTGAGACAGTAATAAACATCTAAACAGAATCCAAACCCAACTGTGATACTCTCACCTGCTACTGATAAACCTGTTTACTAGTGAAATGTTCCAAACAGGTGATTTTAAAACAATCCACAGCTTCCCTTGCCCCTGTTGTTTCATCTGTCATTGCCTGTTTAGTTACTAAAGCTGCATGTACAACAGGCTAGCTAATACAGGTCAAGAAAATCTAAAATATTGATAGTTTTGGTACTTTGAGAAAGGGCAGATGTTTTGACATGGGAAGACCTCTATTCCTAATTGCAAAACTGCATACAGAGGATGACTACAATAAATAAAGGCCAGTGTGTTTCTTCTTGGATAGGGCTTGCAGCTGCATCATTTGAGGGCTTTTATAGGAGCAATGGTGTCAGGTGGTGAAGGTTGGTCCCAGAGCAATAAATCAGTTCAATCAATTTAAATCAAGCTACCACAACAGGGTAAAGCAGGTGTGTTCACTGACAGCTAGTTAACTTGTATTACATACTCAAGCTTGGGTTTTGCTTTGTGATAAGGATTCACTGTATATAAGTCTTAAGAAAAGTTATGATATTTTTATAATCACTTAACTGACAACACAGCTGATTTAGACCTAGAAAAGTACAGTTACGATATGGGAACACTTAGGGAAATGTAAGCAAAACCCGGAATTTCTGCTGCTGAAATCATGTAAATATCTTCAAACCAGCTGTGGAAAATAAACAGTTTATTTAAGTTTGTGTAACAATCAGAAAACAGTTTCTTAAAACAATGCAGTCATCTCTGAAATATGGCAAAAAATTTGCAGATGTCTCATTAACATAATCACTTGCCCTCAAGTTTCTCTCTCCAGTAACCAGAGTTTGTGTCAGTGTGTGTTGTCTTATCTGCAGTTCACACCAATGCACAAGAAAAAAAAACCACACACACACACACACTCACACTCACACACACACACACTCACACATCGACACACATGATCTCACTCTTTTGGTTGAAGGCTTCTGCACAAATCACGAGTGGACACAAAGATACCAACAAGCTCACAATACATACCAAGTACAGACCAAGTGAGGACAAAAACACACACACACACACACACACCTCACGTGCACACACACACACATGACGTTAACAGGAGAGTTACAGTCACAGTGTTATCAGAGCTTTCAACCTTGCCTTTTATGCCTAAGAAGAACACAAATGCACACTAAAGATAAGAAGCTGCTCACAACAGAAACACACTCACACACACACGCACAGAAATACACAGCTGCTCTTAAGTCTTCACAGCTCACCTCTCTGAGGTTTTGTCAGGCTTTGGTTTTGAATATGCATATTTTCCTGTTTGACTCAACATCTTTGTTGTTTTTGTGTGTGTGAGAGAGAGAGTGGGAGACCAAATTAGCTAAATTAATATAATTAAAGCATTTTTTCATTTGCATTCGTTTAGGTACTTTTATTATATTAATATAAGGATAAAAAACATCATCTATTTGTCATTAATAAATCCTTTATTAATGTTTATCTTGAATTGAGTCCTTTTTTGATGTGCATGCAGTTTCTGAGAAAACAGGAGCGTCTGGCTTTACTTGTGTGCAAGTATGTGTTCAGAAGTACATATGCATTGTTCCACTAATTTGTTAGTGAAAGCTGTAGATTACAATGCATGCATATTACAGAAAGGCTTTTACTTATCGAATAATCTGCTAGTTAGTTTCTCTATTCACTGTCTTGTTCATGAAAAGACAAGACAGAAACTTTGACACTTACACTTAAATACTTAATACCTGTCTAAACTGTCTTATCCTGAAAGCATATTTGTGTTACTCTCTTGCAGTGATATAAATAATCCATTGTGGGGTTATATTTCTCAAATATTAGCAACTCAATGGAAAGTGACTGAAGGGATTAAGATCAAAATGGTTACCAACAAACTGATTAATGAATTTGTTTTGGTTTTTTGTATTGAATAGATATACAAACATATCTGGCATGAGGGCAGGAGACAGGAAGAGAAGGGAGGAAAGGGTGAAACGGAATGGATGGAGGTAGAATGATAAGGAACTGAATTGATGGATGGATGATGAAGATTTGGATTGACTTAAAATGACGGATTATATGACTAATGGTCAAAAGGTAGATGGGCCCAGGGAGGGCATGGCAGAGAGAAAAATGAGAGAGATGGAACAATCTACTGGAAGGATCAATGGAGGACAATGAATTGATGATACAATGGCCAGCAGGGGAAAGATGGCATGTACAATTTAAATGCATTATCACTGTATTTACTGTCTTGCAGTATTTGCAACTGGCAAGAAACCTTTTTATGGTTTGACATTAACATTCCATAACGGTTGCAAAAAGTTACTCAGTGGTTTAAATATCCTTAGTAGGTGGTCAGCTGTGGCTCCCAAGCTTTATGAGGCTTCTCCTGCGAATAAAACTGTCTCATTGAGATAACCTGTCTACATGAAGGCTCATTAAAAAAAATACCCCGTACTCTGCCAACGCAATGTAACAGCTCGTTCTGATTCTTTTGCACCTTTAAGTAAACATTTTATAAGAATGGCAAACATTTACTCATTAAGTTAACAGATTCGTCAGTTAAATGCTCCTTTATGCTCCAGGTTAGGTACCCATATGGATACAGACAGAACCTTCTGTTCATACTCTGTGTTAATTTATATGTTTTTCTGCAAGCTTGTGGATACGGACCTAATGTTGCAGTACCTCTAAAAAAATTGGGGGCAGTGTTGAGCAGTGAAGACAATAGTTCAAATATGAAGAAGAGTACTTTGGGAAATGGCAGAACTCTTTGAGATTGTGTGAGTTGTCATGACAGTACATGCATTTCTTGACAGATACATTATCAATATCTCCTTTATCATCGCCATGTTTGTTGTTGTTGTTATAAACTTTTGACTCTTCTTCTTTGGGGTAATTTTTGACTATGAGTGGCGCTCTCTAGTGGGGGGATTCATATAACTTCCATTCTAACAAAAAACATGCGTGGAAGTATTGGGGCATTGACGATTGTAGCATTTAAAACATACGTATCTATTTTGATATGTAAGGAAAGAATAAATAAGCTTTAAGAAACGCCATGTTCAGTTGTGTTTTATTGTCTTTTCTGTGTTGTTTCTACCTAAGTTTATACTCTGGCCACCAAATATTGGTACTTGGTGGCCCATGAAGCCAGTTCTCAAAAACATCAGTCTCTATCCCAGATTTTTTTTTGATCTGCTGGCTGCTTGAGTATCTGTACTTGATTTTGAACATTTGCATTCATTTATAAAATTCAGATTCAAAACAGAATCAGTTGGCAATACTCTTTACCTCTTTCATGGTTGTGTTTCCAGTGGAATTACAAATTTTCATATGTATACTAAAAAACTGTATAAATACGAAATTATGTTTGTGGATCTTCCATTTTTAGAGTGAAATGTTTCAAAGAGGGACAGAGCGGCTGAGTGAACAATGTTGCTGTGGGCGGATGAGTGGGCGGCTGGTTGAAGAGATGCCGAGTGTTAGATCCACTCAGACTACCTCTTATGCATCTCATCCCTTCATTTCTACATCTCTCTGTCCATTTATGCACCAAACACACCACCTACCAACCTCATATATACACTATAGCGTTTCGTTATGGCTACTGCAACTACCAACAGCAAGAACAAACACAATAATCAGAAATCTTGCACCACTGGTGTTGTCCAGGTTTTTTATAGCAACTGATGCTAGATACTAACATCTTACTTATATAATGCTATTTGTTTCAGAAGTGATTTCACATATAAACCTTTGCAACGTCCACAATTAGTTTTTGGTGAGTCAGCTTTGAAAACTTTTAGTTTCATTTACGCGGGTAGAACATGGCCCTTTTCTTCGCCGTCTGCCCTGTTTCCATTGATCATAAGCCCTGCAGTCCTTTGAGCCGTCCACACCTGCAGAACATTCAATAATCAACCTTGGACTTTGTGTATCAGTGCCCTTTCTTTGTTCTTTGTTTGCTTTGGTTTCTGTTTCTGTTCTACTGACCTTGGTTCCTGTTACTTGTTGTTTTTTGGACTCTGGATCCCCTGCTGCCCTGACAGGATTTGTTGACCTGTTTTTTACTGCCTTGCATTGATCTTCATTTTTGACCTCTGAGACCTCACAATCCAATAAGCCCTTATGTTTTTTAATTTGAATAATCACTGAACCGCACCCGCTGGTTTTAATATCTGTATTTGGGTCTTTGCCTTTGTGTTCATGGTCCCTCCCTGACACCAGGGTCATGCAGTACAGAAAAAGATTATTTTCCTCCTATAATACGGAGGCATGAAGTAGAGGCCACTTCAGTCAAGTGCAAGACAAGTCCATGGTCTAGCAGTTTTGAGATCGAGTCAAGGACAAGTATAAGTGCCCAATTAGTATTTATATTTAGACATGGCCCCGTGCTGTCCTTCTTTTCATTTGTTATTGATATCTGATACTTACTACATACTTACTACTAAGTAATACTTACTTACAAAAAAACACCACCAACAACAAAAAAACCTGTAGCTCCCTTTATGTTGTGCCGTTATCTTTTTCTTAAATTTCAACCCCAGCATCATAGCATGGTACCATCATATTTTTCAGCCTTTAAATCCCCTCAGTAGTTATCTGCAGGCAAATGTTTGCCAAAAAATAAAGGAGATTAAATCATCTTAATTTTATCTACCTCTAATGGTAAAATTAAGAGATTACTCCTATCACTTAATTTTGATAGCACTTAAAGTAATACTGACTGCTGGGAAATGAAATTCTATCTTTTAAAAGACACAAGACCCTGCATGTTCTCCGAGTAGTTCAAGAACAGCTTTCATTTTACCTTTTGTAATGCTACCTTTGATAAGCATTTCAGTCCAATTTCAGTCTATTTTAGTCATAGTTTAAAGGGTTTTCTTTAATAAATAAATGGAAAAGATTTTTGGAAGACAGCTATGCTGCTTTAAGGACATGAGGTCATGAGAGCAATGTAGTTCTGTAAAATTGGCTGTTAACTCAGCTAGAAACTAATTCACTGACCCTATCAGAATGATAATTCATAACAGATTTCACATTATCAGTTGATAAAAAACATTGTGCATCCTTATTATTTTGACTTGATATTAAGCTCTCATGAAATGCAAAAGTTTAAAATATTAAAAAAAATGCAAGAAACAGTAATCTGTCAAAATGTTGCGCTAGTGGTTGAAAAAACTGATTATGGCTCAAGACAAAAAAAAGAAATAAAAGAATTGTATTGTGATTAAAATGATCTTAAAAAGTGAACATTTGGAGAATCTTTCTGCACATTTTAAACACTATGGATAATAAAATTTACTTGCTCTCTTAAATGAATGCAGACTTGGAATATATTATCAAAAGGTTTGCATTTTTATGGGAAAGTCACACTGAAAAAAGCAAAGTGGACTTGATTAAGACCAAAGACTGAACTGTTTGTCAAAATGTAAGTGTCAGCGATAAACTGATGTGTCTAAAGTGCCACATTCTCTTCTTTTGAAAAACCATTGCACAGCTATTCATACTTAGTAACTACACATTTCACAATAAATCAAATTTGTTGAACTAACAATCATTTAAGCCCTAATTTCCCTGGAATTTTGTGGAAGTGGCTGCAGGCAGAAGGACTGTGGGGGGAATTTTGATGGAAACACTGAGAGACCAGAGAGAGCGAATTGAGAGGTAGGTGGTGATGATAGAGAGGAGAGAGTGGGAGGGACGATGTGTTAGAAGACAAAGAGCTCTGAGGATGAGAGGACCAGTGGAGGGAGAGAGAGAGGAGAGAAAGAGAGAAGAGGACGCTGCTCATCTGAAGTGTTTACTCATGAAGATTCTGTAGCAGATAGTGATGAGGAATAATATAAAGACACCAAATAGAGGACGAGGGTTTATATAGAACTAGGAGGCCCAATCGTAACACTTGCCAATGATGTTTTACCACAACTGGTTTGAGGAGAGCCGTATATCTGTCTCCTGTTTTTGCTCTGTTTCTACTTTTTTGGTAATAAGCGTGTTCCAGTCATTCCAAATGTTTGGATAGCCTTTCAGAACAAAGCTGTGATCCTTTCAAAGACAATGTTTCTTGTGATCTGAGGATTTAAACACTTTGCACTTCACAGTCGAGAACATCCTTGTGGGCTTTGTTAGGGTAATTCAGAGGAGACTCAGTGCTCTCTCATGTGGGTGTATTGTTTTTGTGTGTGTGTGTGTGTGTGTGTGTGTGTGTGTGTGTGTGTCAGTGTGTGAGAGAGTGAGACAGATCAAGAAAAGCAACAAGATCCCTAGAAAGCTCATCTTTCTCAACGGGTGGCTCAAACATAAATAATGTATCCTAAATTTAGGTCAAAATTGTGGTTCTTCTAAACACCGTCCTTTGCTCCCTGGTTTACTCTTATCTTCATTTCTTTTCTAAAGCAAATTGAAATCTTTGACATCACTACTCAAGTAACTTTTTCACCTGAAGCACAGAAGAGGGATCTGTGAAATGGATAAAATTGCAATTTATCACATGATGGCCTGTAAGGGATAAAGGTATGATAGAAAGATGATAGATAGCTTGGAGGCTGTTGGTTGATGAAAATTCTCATTTAAATTGTTCCGTAATTTCGCCCTTGGATCATAATTTTGAATTATACTGATAAAATGACTCATTTTGTCAAGGTCGAAGCTCTCAGACGCAGAGAAGAAAAAACTAAAATTAGTAATTGGCTGCAGGTCAAGGTTGTGTACACTATGAAGAGCTTTTAAGAGACCAGGGGCTGATTGATTTTCAGCCCACAAATCCAATAACCTGAACTAGCTTTTATTATTATTATTACTGAAATTCAAAAGAAATGTTCAACAAATTGAAGATATTTTAGAAAAAAGAACTGATTCCATTATTCACAATGATTGTGTTTTTCCTCCAAATTAGCTCTGGTGCTTGAACTGGTTCCAGCCAGGATTCTTGGGCCCTTGATGCTATCAAACAATTCTAATTAATGATAAGTCATAAAGAGAGGAAGTGCTACAGTGCACGTTGACCTGTAGAATTTGACACCTCCACATCGATTTCCAAGAAAAACCTTCTTTGGTTCCAGTTGGGAACCAACTTTTCTAGTCTACAACCCCTTTTTTAAAAAACTTTTGAACTTCAAACTGCCTCAGATGGTTCAAAATTAGGTTTGCCTGAAACTGGTGAATGTTGAGAGACCTGTTAGTAGTGGTCTTAGCAAAATGCTAACGTTAGCATGCTAAAATGCTCAAAATGACATTACTAACATAACAATAAATAACAGCTGAGATTTTTACCTTCAAAGGTTAAACCATGTTTACTGCATATGTGATTTGCAGTTGTACTAACGGCTTGGATGTGAACTCTGTTAGAAGTTGAAAACTTAGCACCATAACTCTTCTGATATGATGTCAGGGTGATGCTGTAAACATGCTAGCACAGCTGACTCTGATTAGAAGATCATTAGTCTTGCTGGTGTTGGGTCATAAACAAAAGCACTGGACATTTTTCACATTTTACCTCAATGATGGCATTAGAGGAAAAGAAACAAAGCTTTTAAATTTCCTACAGTTAGGAATGGTAATGTGTGCACCAAATTTCGTGGTTATTTGAGTGAAAAGTTGCTGAGACTTTTCACTCAAAACCACATTTGTGAAAGGCATGATTGTGCCAGAGGTAAAGTTGAGGGATAACATAAAACAGGAGGGCTGTCTCTTTCCGTCTGCCTTTCTGCCTACAAGCCTGCATGTCTGAGGCCTCCGGCAGAGGGATCATAAGAAGACGACTTATGTAGATTGAACTTAGATTCTGGAGCGTATTTGTCTGTCAGCCCACTGAGTTGTTTATTTCCATGAGCCTCCTTTCTCCACCTGAGACTTTCATCTGAGCTCCGGAGCCAAGATGAAACAGAAGTACCACCTTCCGCGCAGCATGAGGACCGGCCCCTTGAGTTTCAGGGGTCCGTCGGGCCGTTTGTAACTCCCCTGTTTTTAATTAGCTCCTTCAACAGGGAACGTGGCAGCAGAATTGCAGCCTTGGAGGTGATATTAGCGGATGATTTCTTTTCTTTCCCTGTGCCCCCACGCACACTAGAAACATGGGGGGAAAATCGGCATGTTCACAAGCAGAGAGCCATAATTAAGACGTTGGCGCTTTTGTGCAATTTTTAAAAAAAAATGTTTTCTCAATTTCTTTTTTTGACGAAGTTCACTTGGCAGCCCACTCAGTGATTGCCAGGCTGTGAATTATAAGATTATTTTGTGAGCTATTTAAGAGTCTTAGAGCTCTCCCTCTCACGGCTGGAGAAAGTATTGAGCACGATTTGACGTCAGCCCCCGCTGTGTCATTACAGGCAATAGATAGAGAGAGAGCTTTAGCATAAAACCCAAACCATATTCCCTCCATCTCTCCGTAATGCCTAATGTTAGGTAGCATACTTAGCGGGTTAAAACCAGATTAGACTCTCAGCTTAGTGTAAGAGATCCATTACACAGTGTGTGACTGTGTGTGAGTGAGTGTGTGTGTGTAAGAGTATTAGATGGGCTTTGAGGTAATTGATTTGGGTGGAGGCGGTATCTGAAGACAGACAGAGGTACATGGAAATGGAGATAGAAAAACTGGGAGAGTAGAGGAGACCAAAAGGACAGACAGGCATAAAGCCAACACATATAAAGAAATACAGCAGTCAGAGAGGAGTGTGGTGGGAAGAACAGAAGCAAAAAGACAATACAGAGAGATCAATAAAGATACAGATGCAGGTGGGGGTAAAGAGAAATCGAGGCAGGCTGAAGACCCACAGATACAGAGAGGTGGGGATAGATTTTCTATGTGTTAGCCTGATCCTGACCTTGCATTAGATCTGCCTACATTGATTGTTCTCTGTGAAAACTAAGACGCCTGTGGAGCTAAAGTCTCAATTGTTACTCATTTCAACATTTTTTGGTCAGTATTTTCCACCCAATCCTCCTGCACCTACCAGATCTGATTGTGCACTCAGTCATAGATTCCTGCACATACAGAGGAGCAGTTTTTTACTGTTGCTTTGTAGCCTTTATATTGTATTTTTTTAACCCAAAGAATGAACACAGGTCAGTGGGGGCATCTGGCATTATAGCTGTTTTTTTACAGCTGACTCCAGATCTGCTCTCTGCTCAATGTATGTTTGACTGTGAAGTGCGTTTTGATTTAATGGCCTGCAACAGAGTTTACAGGGAACATACACATGGTGACAATGCTGAGACATTGTCCAGACTGATCATAGCTTCCTCCTGTATTTTATTGCTAAAATGCACATTGTGTCATTTCTGCAGATAGAGGTCTTTCTTTATTTTACTGTTAAACAGCCACCATTGTAAATGAAAATCCATGTGCCTGATATAGGCCGAAATGTTTGCAAATGAAGTAATGTATTAAAGTTTTATGTAAGTAACATTTAGCCATGTTTGCAGACTGTCCTCTTCACTATCTGACAGTTTAATCAGAAGTTAGGGACAAGTGACAAAATAAAATACACCATCGTCTTAAATAAATTCAACAACAAAACAAATACGCATTTCCGAATTTGAAAGTGGTTGGTAACATACGCAGTAGTGTAAGTATACAATTCAACAAAATATGTATAACTCTAACATATGTACAAATATGTGTCATAGTTGTTTTTAGACATTTTATCATGGAAATGTTACATAATATACATTTTTTAATGATTAATTCTTAAAAAAAAGTGATAGCAATTGGGATTATTGATTGAATCAGTTGTGAAGGAAAAATTACAAATATTGTCTGTTCCTAGCGTCCCCCTTATGAGAGGGTATCAGTGTGGTTTAAATATCTTTGAGTTTTGGACAAACAAGCAATGGAAAGACATCCTTTTGGGAAAATGTAATGACTATTTTTTACAACTTTCTCACACTTTATAGCCTTTTAACTGAAAAAAATGCTGATAATACTAGTATTGTATTTTTGAAACCCAGCAACATTAGTTCCCAGAGTTGTTTTAATCTGCTTTTTACAATGCCATTAAAAACATTAATGACGGCTGCTGTTAAACTTGCCTCAGGACCCAGATGATTTCAGCTGTAACTTATCAAATAAAAGCAAAAAGCCTGCAAAAATTATTAGAATATATATATATATATACATATATATATATTTGGGGTAACTGAAGAGGATTCTGCTGAAGTCTTGAAACTCTTTTTGCTGTGCCTTCAGCTTGTGGAGGGGCTGAACAGACTGTCTCTTACTGGAAGCCGCATGGATGTAAGCAGCTTTGGGTCATCACAGTTTGCACTGCTTGTGATTGAAGCAGCATTTTTTAGCATCGAAAATCACTCATCGTTCTGATGGTTCTTGGCTGTGTTGACTCCTCTGATGAATGGCAGAGACACCAGCTGTCATTGTTTTTTATTTGAATAATTTAACAAACACTGAGTAATTCGTGGGCCTGGAACCTGAAGTCCAATATTCAGATTTCATTTCCTGTGGGGTCGGACACTCTGCATCAGACATGGAACTTGTCATCATGCGGTTTCTTTGTCGCTGAATCATTCTGAAGGTGTCTGTGGTGATTAAAGACCTGGAAAAGCAGCCAAAGAGTATAAATCATCTCCATATTTCCTTACATCAATATTCTCTGCTCTTTCTTGCTGTTTATAGGGGTTTTTGTTATTCCATCATGTACATTTTGACAGACAGCATATTGAACGTGGATTTTTGCAGATTCATGAGCAAATGCTGTAAATGAGCTGTTGTACAGAGTGTAGCACATTGAGGTCAATCCCAATACAAAACATATCAGTGAGTACAATATCGGCATAGTTTACCTTGTGCTTGTATTCAGTCACTAGAAATATATTGAAATGTTCACATACAGCACATTTTACACCCATATAATTTAATTTTGATGGCAAGATGTCCCAATTTCACACTTTACTTTAGTAAATGATCTAAATATATCATATTGTAAAAATTTGACAGTGAGAACCTGGATGTAAAGAGTTGGAGGTGCTCATTCTCCAAACAGGTGCCATTAAACCACAGCAAAAGATGGAAGCACAGTGAGAAAATGCCATTGAAGAGGTGCTGGTCAAACTCCAACCAATGTCAAACAATGTAGAAAGATGATCATCAGTCATCTTTACTCGTTAACGGTGCACTTTAATGAGTCTCTCCTAAAAAAAAAACAAAAAACAGAAAAACATAAACTGCTTTACCTGCCACACTTTGATTAGACAACCTTGTCCTGTTCTTTTATACCATGAATCAGTAATGCACTTTCTTTTAACATGATGCTTTACTAACAAATGATGTAACTCATTTAAAATTTGAACACTTGGAGTTTGAGAGAAGTTGCTCAGCACAAAGCGTTTTAATTTCGTCGCCATGGTTACACTGGATCTTTGACAGCTCAGTACTAAACAGAAGTTTTGTGTGCTTGTTTGTGATGGCCTTGTGTGGTTGTACTACTGTAGCACGGTTCCATGTTTACAATTCAAAGAAGTCAGTTAGTCTTTTGACGCTTTGGGGGCCAGAAGCTGCTGTAGTTTCTATTTGTAATTACAAGTAAATGCGTGCTCTTTTTCCAGCAATGCCTGCTGGTTTAAAATGGTCAAATCTGGGTGCTGCACAAAGCAGTTATTACTGTTGCGCTGACCTGAATGGTGTGGCAGCAGACACACTGGGTCTGCTCAGTATTTCCAACACAAGTCACTCAGGGAGGTAAAGAAGTCTTTTTCCTCTCTGTCTGTATAAAGCTGGCTGTGATGTTTAAATCAAAGATTCTCAGGAAAGAGGTCAGAGCTGTTTTCACAGCATGTCATAAAGTAGTCTTTGCTTGGAAGTTGCATTCGACTTATTGGATAAATGAGTTCAGTGCACCTTCCCTCTCAGCATGTAGTCAGTGTGTTCAAGCGATCGGTGACAGGTACAGGTCCCGGCAGTTTCTCCTTACTGAGTTTTGTGGTGGTTTAGTTCTGATTTATATTTTTTTAATGTGTGTATTTGGTTTAAAAATCCATTAAAATCTGTTGTTTTTTTACATATCACATGCACAACGTGGAGAAGGTCGCTTTCCAGATTGAATAGGTCAGAGATTACTAGTTATTGGTTTATGGTTTATGATGTGATAAGTTATTTAACTTTTTCCAAAACCTCAACAAATAATGTTGCCTATTGCATTTTGTCGACTTTTTAAATACTTTGGCCATAAAAAGTTTTAAACTGGGTTTTAAAACTGTATTTAATGTAACTGAATGCGGTTAACTTTCTCTCTCTTTCACACGCACATACACACACACGTGCACACACACACATCCAGATCAGTTTATTATCACCTCATTTCACAGTCTATTAATCTGTCCAAGGCTGTTTTGATCCGAGGCTGTTTAGGGCTTTATGGGCGTCCAATATTTTATACATTCCCACTGCTCCTCCTTTAGCCTAAAAACAGATTTTTTTAATGTGTCTGTGGTTTAATAATGGGTCTTAACACAGCGTAACTTTTTATAAAGCTATTGCTACGAGATCTACTAAATATTCTTATTAAGGCTCCGCTGACCGGATTGTAGCTTAACTTGAAATATTAAAGCCTTTTCATTAGGCTTGTAAGTACAGTATAAATACAGTCAGTTACAAAACAAATACTAACCTCCCTGGAAAGAATGACTGCCTCTTGAAAGGTGATAACCTCAGTTGCATAACGGAAATAAAATAAAATTGGACTGTTACTGTGAAAAAAGCTGATATTTTCAGTTTTATGAATAGAAATTTAATCATCTCATTCAAAAAAAGAGACCAAAAAAATTAAAACTCAGGCAGTGAGAGGTGCCCTTTGATAATAAATATATAAAATGTAAAATTAGGAAACTAATCACTTGAATCATTATCACTAAAAACAGACTAAGATTTCTCTTCATGTATCAGAGTAAAAATAGCAGTATAATTTAGTTTAGTGATGCTAGCTTCACCGTGGTCTTATTCACCAGTCAGGCTGTTGTTTTAGATGACATGAGGTGTGTGTGTGTGTGTGTGTGTGTGTGTGTGTCATAGTGGATTCCCCCTACACAGTGGCTCCCTATTGGCTTTCTGGCTAATGTGTTGTCTTTCTCTCTGTGTATCTGTCTGTCTGTCTTTATGACTGTCTGTCTGTGATTTTTGGTCGTTTGTGCTCAAAATTTGTATCTTTTCTTTCTGCCTGTTTTTTTTGTGACTTTGCCACATTTGGCCGTCATTCGTCATTTCTTTTCTTTGCTTTTCATGTGACTTGTTTTTTTGCATGTTTTTTGACTGTGTGTCTCCATTCTGCATTCCCCACAAACTGCTTTCTGCCTGTTTTTGAATGTCTGCTTTGAATGTATGTTTGTGTTTGTCTCTCACATGTCCCCGTCCATTTCTGTCTGTCTGTCTGTCTGTCATCTCTTTCTTTGTGTCTGTTCATGTCTGCGTCTGTCTTCTCCTCTCGTCGCTGTCTCCATAATGTCCCCTCCTCCAGCCTTTGTGACTTTGCTGAACGGGGACCAGGCTCAGGATGCCATCCGCTCCCTCCATCACAGCACTGTCCGTGGACGCCTGATCAACGTCACCCTGCAGCCCACCGACTCCCTGCTCTGCCTCACCAACCTGCCCCACACCTTCACCGCCCAGCAGTTTGAGGAGCTGGTACGCGCCTATGGAAACATCGAGCGCTCCTTCCTGGTGTACAGCGAGCTGACGGGCCACTCCAAAGGATATGGGTTCGTTGAGTACATGAAGAAGGATTCTGCTTCACGGGCCCGTTCTGAGCTGCTGGGCCGACCGCTGGTATGTGAGAGCAGCTGTTCAAAAGATCCTGTCATGTTTGATTATCGATGCTGTTGCTACATTGATCCACACCACCGAAAGATGTTTCCTCCTTTTAACCTTCAGAATGCACTTTAGTTTGATGGGCCAAACCTGGGCTGAACCTTGAATTCTGAATTGACTTAAAAACACACACATTACATTTTATTTGAGTTACCCAACAGTAACAAAGGATTTCAATAAATTGGATTGTAGTGAGATTTGGACTACTAACTCAAGTCAGGTTGAGTAACATTGTTTTATGTAAATGCCAAACAAAACTTTTACCAGATGGCTCGATTTGATTCAATCACAAAAACGAGCAGAAAGAAGAATTACACATTTTTGTCTTCTGTGACATCCTCACATTGTGTTGTTTACTTGTACAAAACTTGGCAGAAACTTGTAATCATCAGTTACAGTTGAGAAAAACTAGTCTTATTATGGAAAAAAGAAATTATCTGCAGAAAGATATTGGGTTTGATTTGATACTGATACCAGTATCTGTGAGTGGGAAGCATTGGTCTCTATTCTGCCTAAAATGCTGGATCTGGTGTCAGTTGGCAGATGAATATGCTATGTTCCAATAATTTATCGGGACACTACTACTTTAGATCTTTACTGCATCTAAATTGGGAAGAAAAATATGCTGTCAGAACATCTCCAGAAGAAATGCTACAAAAAAAAGGTCAATCTAATTTCAGTGAACTAGAGTCAGTTTTCATTTTTCATCTGATGTTGTCTGACATTGCATTTGTGGTCAAATTGAGCAGTAAACTGCTTCTGCTGTCGTCTTTACTGGGAATCCCTGAAAGAACAGAACCTTCCTGCCTAAGTAAAGGATTAACAAATAAATAAATAAATAGAATTGAACAAGACTGTAGATGAAAGTGCGGCTCAGCAGCTGACAAGCTTTAAATCAGCTTTCACAGTCACTAGGACCAATTTATAATGGAGAGTAAATCCTATTTTGCATAAATGTATTGATAATAAATGCAGAATGCTTATGTAGTGATCCTGGAGTCAGGAGTGTGAAGCCTGTTCAGAGTCTTGGAAAAAAACCTGACTCAGTGTCACATTGAATGACTGCGCAGGGTGATCGCTCGCTGATGGTGCAATGGATGGACGTCAATCAGCTGAGCCAAGAGGAGAACCTGCACTCCAAGTGTCTGTGTGTGAACCGGCTGCCGCTGGACCTCTGCGACTCTGAAGAACTGACCCAGCTCTTCTCTGAGACCTACAAACCTGTCTTCTGCCAGGTCAGTAATGATGTGTGTGCTGTTTGGATTACAGGTATAATGTACAGAAAGTCAGCATTTTCTTACCATTTCACAACATGTTGAAAGCAGACACACCAAATCTGACAGGCAATATAGCAAGTATAATTGCAGCCTCACAAAAAAAGTGACAGGGCATTTTAGTTTTCACACCTCGTACAATCACATCTGCAGAATTATCTATCCAAGACTTTACGGCTCATTTATCACGTCCCTGCTGTGAAATAGACGTCTGAGAGAAATTCTCCCAGATTCATTTTTTTTTTTCAATTTTCTCCGAGCCTCGTAGTGAAGCCGCAGCTGTAGAGAAGTTGTTATTCATTGATAATGTCACTCAAACGCCTCAGAACGATCTGCTCTTCATAACAAGCATCACGCACTCGCATTGAACCAGTTCCCTCCCTCCCTCCCTCCCTCCCTCCTCACACACGGATTTATCAAACAACAGCAGGTGAGAGGTGCTGCTTCAGGGGTCATCTCTCAGCATCACCAGGCAACTGTTTCCATGGTGAGGTGTGGCTGCTGTGAAACCGGCCCCACCCTTTATACTCCCTCCCTCCCTCCCACTCTGCCCTGTTCTCACTCACTCGCTCACTTCAGCTGAGCTAACACCGCCCTGCCCCATCACGTCCCCTCCACCCCCACATGCCCGCTTACACATCACTCAATGGGCATCTGTCATCTAGTGTATTTCCAGTTTTAGCTCCACCCCTCTGCCCCACTCCCTCATAAAAATCAATACACCCACATCATCCTGCTCCCATGATGCTTTGTGGGTGTTTAGCTCATGGAGCTGCGCTGTTGCAGAGCCAGCAGGCTTTGACCTATGGTTCAGGTTTTTTTATGTACCATACAATTGTGTGAGTGTGTGTGTGTGTGTATTGCTTTATATCAGCATGTATGCCCTAGAATAAGGCACAGGGCTTATGAAACCCTGTGCCAATGAACAAGATGCAGGACAACACGTACAAAGACATGAACGTTCTACGTAGCATTGCAGTGATCACTCACTTTAAAATATGAACAACCTGCCTGAGTGGGTGCTGGAAAGCCATTTTAACAATTCCTGCTGCTTCATCCTTAAGCTGTTGAGTTGAGTTGGGTCATTATTGGCTTACCAAGCCAACAGAGGAGGATCAGCATGTTGGTTTATATCTTTGATGGTAAAATAGATGTACAATGGTTCTTCACTTCCTCCACTGTACAAAGATAAAGTCAAAATGACCTCGATATGAGTTCGGCCTTCTTGCCCTGGTGACATCATTTCCAGCCAGTGTCTATGCAGTAGTAATCAATGGATGAAGCCTTGGTATCAACCTCCAGTCCATACAGCCGCCAGACTCAGCTGTGGGTTAAGTTTAGCCGTCAATCATAATATGACATCCCTGTTTTTTGGCATCAAATAAATGATATGGGCTTCACAAATCTAATATAAGTTGTAATAGTGATATAATATCACAGTGCAATATACTAAAAGCCTAAAACCAGACCACATCTTGGCTGATATCACAATTTCAGCATCATTTTTTTTTCCAGTGTTCTCTGTGCACTTTGGTACATATAAACTTTCATACTTTAATCTGCTATCTGGTTTCTGTCAGGAAAAGAAAATTTATTCATAATAAAATGATCAAAGGGGGTTAAAATGGCTGAACACTGCAACAATTCAATTTTCTGTTCTTCATAAATGGCATTTATTTTTTGTAATTTAAATTAAATACATCAGCTTTTTTTTCTTTTCTTTTTTTTTTTTTTTACAAATTTTAGCTTCATGTAAAATACACAGTTATACATGAATAAACATTTGCACATTCCTCCATGAGAGCAAACATGACAGAGCTGTTGTGGAAGGTTTTGTAGAAGTTTGCATTCGTTTGAAGCACAGCAGCTGATGTTTTGTATGCGGACACTGTTCACGTTTGTCAGTCAAGTGTGATACCACTGTGGATACACTTGATTTCAATGCAAGAAAATATAAAAAGTGTTTGAAAAGCATTGCTGCTCGTGCACTAGTCCTGTTTTAGTGGACATGCATTCCCAGCTGAGGTCACTGCAGTCTGTCTGGTTTTCCATTTTCCCCCATATGCTTGTAAAGATTGATATGTTCGTGCATTCCGCAGGCTGAGGTTTTTTGGATGCTGACCATATAAACAGCTCTGACACCTAAAATGAAGTTGGTCTTTATTTGCAACATATTCTTTTGTCTTAGATCATTACCTAATGTCTCACTGTCCTCAACTGCAGTCTGACTTACATAAACCTTCTTCTCACTCTGTGCACATGGGTGGAACTCCAGCCCTTGTCACTTTTCCTCTGTTCAGAGTGCACTTAACCTGTGGCCTTGGCCCTGAGCGCTATAATTCTGCTACCCACGAAAGGGCCCTCCAGGCAGCACTTTAGCTTGACTCAGCCAGGAGAGATGGAGGGAGGAGAGAGTAACGAATGTCAACTGTATTAGAGGGAAGGACAGCAGGATGGAGACAGTAAGGAGGGATGAGGTGGAGGGAGGACAGTGCTGAGAATGCCAGGCTTATTAGAGAGAGGATGGAGTGAGGGAGGAGAGGGCTGACAGCATCAGGCCTAATAGAGAGAAAGATGGAGGGAGGTTGGGAGAGATGGAGAGCTGAAGTGAAATGGTGAAGAGACAGACTGTCAGTCACAGTAAGAGGACTGTTGGCATGTTTGCAGCTGTAAATGTAGTAATGATGGCTGAGAGCAAGTTAAAAACTCATGTCAACTTTGAGACAAAAAACTAAATTTGGCCTGTAAATCTGAAGTAAGATAAAGAGGTTTTATAGAGATAATGAGGAGCATACAGATTGATGGATGTTACAGAACGGGAGCACGGAGGGAGACAGGTTAATGGAAGAAATACCCTCCACTCTTTACAGGCCACAGGGCAAACTAATGGCAGACTGAGCAGACACAGTAACTGTTGTCTGGCCCGAGAAGGTCGTCCATGTCATGTTCGAACAATGACATCCAGCACAAATAGAGCAGAAGACAGAGTTCACACCATTAGGTAAAAAGTGGCATCTGTATAATGTGATGTAAAGGTACTTAAGGTGAAAATGAGAGGAGGGAGGATGAGAAAGCCCATCTTTATGTAAAGTCACAGACAAGGATTTAAAACTGGACTAAAGTACAAATTTGAGACATTTGTCCATCATTTTGGTTTTTCTGCTTTTTCTCCGCCACATTGAAGAGGGAAAAATTGAAGTTCTTGCTGCTCTACATTTGTCTGACAGCTGTAGTTACTGTTAAGTTAAAATTTTTGCACACAAATACAAGAAAAGTCAAAAATGGTAACAGTACAATAGTATTCACAAAAACAGCTTTTATGGTTATCAGATATATTTTATCAATAAAAGCAACTATTTTCATAAAATAATTATTCATTGCAGTTCAATACAAAATATGATAAAACATGCTCCATATCAACCAACTACAATAGTAAAACCCTGCTTTAACATTAATGTAAGAGTTATTAAATACCAGGCACAGGTAACATTTTTATGCATTTATTTACTACTTTAATGTTTTGAGAGAGCATTTTACTGATTTTACTGAGATACCATTGCATAGATAACGTTTTTCATCAATACTTTTACATGTAACTAAATGCTTGAACGGTGGTATTAGCACTTCAAGAAAAGGATTTAAATATTTCCTCCACAACTGACTGAAGGAGACAGCACTGCAAAACAAATCTCAAAATATAGATGGATGAACTAATAGATACAAAGACTGATTAAAGATAGATACACCACCTCAAAACTTAGAATTTTATAACAATGAACCAAGAGGCTAGAAGAGGAACATGTGCTGCTCTTTAATTTGCTGTCAGAAAATGGAGGCAGTTTTATTCCAAAGCAAAAAAAAAAAAAATCTTGATTTTGAATATGTAATGTGATTTACTCTGGAGAACACGCTCCTCACAATCATGGGCACTGATTGTCACACAGCTAATTAAAATCCTTCCAAGTGCTCTCTAGATGCTTGACACAGTTGCTGCCCCCCTTTGGTGAAACTTGCATTGTTTGCACAGTTTTATTCGAAGAAGGAATCTAAGACGGGTTCATGTCTCATTGAGCAATGATGCACATAAAGGTAATAAAAAAAAACACAAAAATTTGCTGTATTGTGAATTTTAACTTCAGTTCAGTAGAATTGATTTATGTGACATCATCCAAACAATAGACTAATGATTTCTTGATGATTTTATCTAAAGTCTTCCTCTTTTAAATGGTCAATTTTCATAAAAGTCACACTTTAACCCTCTGAATCTCGCACACACACGCACACACATTACTTTTATCTTACATTTATTTCCAGGAGACTTAACCTAACTCCATTTAAAACACACACACACACGCAAACACACCATCTGCTCATTTCATCCAGCTCTCTCCATACAGATCTTTACATTTTAAACTCATCACTGTGACGGGTCATGCACCTTTCCTCACAGACAGCTCTGACAGGACTGTCGTGACCTCATCACTCAGACAGCTGAAGTGGCCATTTAAATGCTGTCCAACAGACACACACAGGCACATACCCACCCACACACACACACACACACACATACACAAGCAGACTGACAGGGGCGATCCACGCAGTGTTCGACCGTCAGTAACTCCGTCAGCATCTCTGGGCTGGGGACCACAACTCCGGGTCAGGAGCTGTCAGACACACTGATAGCTAGCTGAGCATCTTTGGTTTCTTCACTCACTGGTCTTCCTTGCACACAAACACACACACACACACACACACACACACACACACACACACACACTGTGCAAAACAAATTTGGTAAAGGAAATTTGGTACACAGTTAATAAAGTTTCCATTGTTAAGGCCAATATCTACCAAACTGAGACCTGTGATTACTGACATATTGATTGTTTTCTCCTCACACTTCTGCTGTCCTCGAGTAACTATGCCATTCAAATTTAGCACAGCAATTAGTACCTTTAGACTTGTTTGAACACCCATCATGACCTTGGTGTCTTTGTTGAAACATTCTCAATTGTATTCCATATTTCTGCTATTTTACCAGTCACATTTTCAGATGTTGGATTAGGATAATATCTAAAATCAGCAAATATATTTTATGGTCTCTTGCAGTGCAGAAACACCTAAAATGCTTCTTTCCTCAGGCTGTAAGACTCCTCAACTCATCTTCCACATTCTACCACAAAAATAGTTTTTCTCTTGTGGCATACAGGGTCTACAACTTGCGTTTCTTGGCAGCCCTGTGAATGAAAAAGGCTGCAAGTTACTTGCATAGGTTAGATGCACTCAAATGCAAGATCCGCTAGCATCTGTAAATCACATCTGCATAAACTCCAACATCAATCTAAATGAGACAGGGACAACAATGAGGATGTCTTGTGATTTGATCTTCAGCTTTATTAACTGCACACTCTTTTAAACTCCTCTGCATTCAGGGTTTTTTATCTTTAAAACTTAAATGAGATTTTTTGGCAGGCTGTCATTCTGTACAAGCACAAAATAAGGGTTGTCAACTGCTGTTAATTATGCTAAAATTAAAGTTGCTTGACTCATTTGGCAGAGATGTTTGATTATGTATGTTGTCAAAGAATAATGGTCTAATATATTCACATTATGAAACAAGTCACCCTTTTTTACTTTGCATGTACATCGCATGCAAATGTCTGTGTGCAGCACATACTGACACAGAGCACTGTGGACAGTGTAGGCCTTATATCACCGTTCTGGAAAATCTAGAAAAAAACCTCTACGAATAACTCCAGTGCACACAAGTTTACATCAGTCAGTTCAGTCTAACTCTGCTGAGACAGAGTGCAGCTGCCATCATGTCCATCACATGAACCATAAAATACATAGTGATCACAGGTGTTAATGATGCAGTATTAAGTGCTGCACCAGAGGCCACAGTTTAACACATAGACTGCTCATTTTAGATGTTAGCCACATCCATCATGACCTGCTGTGATGGAGGCATCATGCCACGGAGCTCATGGTGCTGTTGGTGAGTGAAGTCTGTTACTTTAACCTCACCACCTGTTGGCCAAAGCATGAAAACCGTTTTCTGTAACTAATGATGAAACGTTGTGAGACTTTCCGTTTGTTTTTGATATATATTAAGGGTATCACATATATATATATATATGTATATATATAATTTACAAGGTGAAGCGAAAATTTGTCCAGTTAAATACTCTAATTTTTCTGAGCTTATACCTTGAGGACAAGGAGGAGCAGCTGCTGTTCATCACAATAAAAGGTAGAAGATGTCTGCAACATTAAAGAACTTCCAACTGAAAAACTTTGACATTTTTTATAACACCATAACCTTTCAAACACAGTGTTGGATGTTGATCAAGAAAGAATTAAGCCGTTTTTATGGGCAGTCCTTCAGTATTTAGACACCATTGATTTCAAGTTTATGTGTGTTCTGTGTTCGACATATTTTACTCCTCACACCATGTTGATAATGTCAAGGCTTATTTGTAGTCACAAAGAACATCACATGTTCACTCTGTGCCCCAATCAGTGTTTCATGTGTGAATAATACAGACAGAAACGCCTCTATTTTTTTTTTTTTGGACAAGACACGTAGACATGAACACAACAAAGAGGGAACCAAACGACAGCTGACATATACAAGGCTCACATACAAATATTTGGTATAGTGTGAGTGAGAGAACAATTTGAGTAAAGAGAGGCTCAGTTTTTACATCGTTACTCGGGCATGCACATACTCAGATAGTTGATGATACCTTGCATACCGTTTGCACACAATCCAATTTGAATCCAATGTGAAATATAATGTATTTTGCCCAATTTACACACTTCTGCTGCTGTCTTATTTGTTGTGTGTGTGTGCACACAAAATGACGATTAGCAAGTTTTCATCTGTTTTCCCCTTCGTCTTTTCTGGCTTATACCCTCCATCAGACTCATCAATCACTGATGGTTTTCCTTCATCACTTTTCAATCCTCCTCCTCTTCCTCCATCACTTACCCTCCATCACCTCCTTGCTCTTGCCCCCCCCGTCCATCCATCCATCCATCTCTCAAGAGGTAGAGTGGTTCACGTCGTTTCCATACAGTTTGCTTAATGTATGCTGATGTTAATAGCCTATCGACCTACTCCTCCACACATACATCCATTTTCCTCCTCAGTTTCCTCCATCCATCCATCCACTCTCTTTTCAGACCGGAGGGAGCAGCAGATGGATGAGAGGAGGGAGGGAGGAAGTGGAGGGCCACTTGATTGAGCTCTGATGGTAACAGGGAACCAGCGTTCAGGCTGGGAAAGTATAAATACACTGGTTTCCCACTGATTGGTAATATGTCAATTTTTATGGTGAAAATGTCTGATATGATTGCACGTAAGTGTGATTATATGATTGTTTTTTTTAAGCTCAATTGCAATAACAACCCTCTGATATCAAGTGCTTTTACATTCACACGGAAAAGCAGATTTTTTTGAACTTGCATTACTTGCACTTCTCTGGCCGCAGGATAATTTGAGCATTTTAGTGGGGGGGGGTTTGTAAAAGTTTTTTAAGTCAAAATACCTAAGTTTCTGTTGGAGAAGCTTTTAAAGTGAGAATTTGTTCCATGAAAATTAGCTGGAAACAACATGCACTTTGAAGAAATTACTTTGGCCTTTGGGAATCAATTTTCTGACACTTTACAGACCAAGCAATTAAGAAAATATTGGAAAATGACCCTGTAATGAAAATAATTGTTAATAGTTTACGTAATATACTTTGAGAGAATCGGGAAAAAGGTCTTTCAAACAGACCCACAATAACACAACATAAAGACAATAGGATGCTTCCTGATTACAGAAGCAGAATTGTAAGCGTTTAATAAGTATCTAATTTGCCTGTATGTGTGTTGCTATAATCTCTCTGACTTTCTGCTTTAAAATAAATATTTTCACCTGTCCTGCTGCTTATGGAGCATTATGATCTTCAGGACTGAGCACTGAGGTCATAGTCTGGAGCCTCTGAAACACATTCACACTCTGTGAAAAGAAGTAAGAAGGACTTTAAACCCATTAATTTAGCTGCTTCAGTTTCTTCTTGCATAGTGTTGAAAGTATTTTTTTGTGCATCAAGCTCACTGACTGGAGTTATTTCAGCTGCACACTTGACTGTGTATGAAGCTGCCGTTCTGACTGCTTTGACTGAACCAGCACTTTATAAGTCTAACAGCAGCACAATAGGCTAGAACGTCCATGTGCACTCAGCTTTTTGCAATTAAAAAATAAACTTGCTTGTCCTTCTTTAACAACAAACATGTAATAGAGCTTCTAAATTACTTCAGACTTCTTATATTTTGTATATCTGATCTAAAATCTCTCGTTAAGGCCACCATATCACAGATAATGATGTGTCTGCAACAATTTTGTATCATTGAAATGTTAACCTGGCCAATTTACCAATCTAGCTGCACTCTTACTACACAGAATCTCCACCAGAGTTTACAATGGACAATTAGAAATGCCTGGGGGGGGGGGGGGGGGGGGGGGGGGGGGGGGGGGGGGGGGGGGGGGGGGGGGGGGGGG
>JAQMCX010000045.1:7337413-7399523 GCA_029814765.1 Acanthurus leucopareius | reverse complement strand
TTATTTTTTTATATCCCTTTAAAACAAAAAATCTTCACAAAAAATACAAACAAAAAAAAACACCTTTTAATTATTATCATATTTTTTAAATACAAACCCCCCCCCCCCCCCCCCCCCAAAAAACCCCACATACAGGCGTCATGTAAATAAATAGATAAAGTAGTGCAGTATTGCAGTGACAGCTACATGTGATGTCTGCACTAGATACTTAAAAGGTCTCAGACAAAGGAAGCATCCTTTAAAAAATCAAAACTGCTCATGTAATTTTCTAGTTTTTTCTGATTGACTTCGGCCACAACCATCAATAGGTCAAGTGGTGTGTTTATAGCCATTGTCATTAGCTAATATCATCCATTAGCCTAAGACCTAGCCGGCCTGCATTATTTAGCTGCTCCTTCTTGACAGAAAAGTTTATCCTCTGCGGAAGTAATGTTACTGGTCAGCAGTCTGTCTGGAGAGATCCGTTTATTGACCAGCGACCATTGACCATTTTGACTGGTTACTTTTCCTAGATGTTTTACTGGATGCAGCCAATGAATTGGTAGCAGGAGATTATCATTAGGTTTAGATCGATCCCTTTTTCTGTTGCGCCTGTACATATTGGTGCAACTGATAACATATGGTGTGTGTGTGTGTGTGTGTGTGTGCAGATAATCGGTCCCTGAAGCAGTGCAGAAAGAGAACCTTCTGACATCATGTCAGTATTTATTCATCCTTTTTTGACAAAAGAAGCTGAGACAAGCTCTTTTACCTCCACCACAACATACAGTCATCTGTCATTTCCTGTTTTGTAACACACAAATGTACTCACAGTTGAAAGTGGAAGTGCATCGGTTCTTGTTCAAAGTTAAACTTGTAACTTTCATCCTCCCTTTAGCTCTTCTTGGCTCATAAATACATTTGATAGCCTAAAGTCTCATGAGGGAAAGACAGATGTAGCAATAAGCTAGCAACTTTGGACTTTTTGCTAGCTTACTGCAGTCTATGTAAGTCACTTTTAAGCAGAGTACATCATGATGGTAAGTTTGGTGGCATAGATAGCATGCTTGGAAGGATACTGCATTTTTTCCATTGAATCCAAATATGTATTTCATAGTTTTCATTATGTATGTGTTTACGATTGTTAGACAGAACCACAGACTCGATGCAGAAAGAAAAAAGAGGCTGTTTGCAGGACGTTATTTGCTTGATAATTTATTAAAAGATGGAATAAATGGAAGGAAAGTTTCCATTTTGTCCTGTCTGGTAATAGGAGACTAGAGGTTTATACTAGGCAGCATGATTACAACCGTCAGTCTATACATTTCCTTTTGCATTTTGCAGAAAAAAGCCACACTAAAACACACTGACTCTAATAAAACATCTTTTGGCAATAATAACTTTGGTTGTGTGTCCCTCGCTTATTCCTGAAGATAACAGGCCAAGTCTGGGAAGAGAAGCGGGAAAAGAGGTTTAGGTGTCAGCTAATCAGAGCGACGGTCCATCGTCAAGCTTCAACAATCTAACAGTCACTTCAGTGGTTCAGCAGCATTAGCATTGCTGTTTTCATCCACCCACTCGCTCCTGTACATGAACGTCTCCAGTGAGGCACTTCAGACAATTCATCCATCTATTATCTCTGCCTGCTGTGGTGTAACAGTACACACAGGTCCTCGCAAGATTCTTACCTTGTTTAGTGGGTCCTCTACCATGGAGTCTACCAAAAAAAACCCCCAAAAAACAAGCACTGGCTCTGAAGAAGGCCTCTCTGCTTTTTGCAGGTTTTTCGGCAACTGTAGATTCTCCTACACACTTGGAAAGGGAATATGAGCAAAGAGATAAAAAGATAGGTACAGTCTGCAACTTTACTGCTAGCTGCCACTTAATCTAACACACTGGACATTTGGCGGATGCAATTAAACACTGGTCTTCCAGCTCCAGTGTTTAATTTGCAATCACCAGGGTGTAACTGGCTCACATGTCTTGCAGCGTGCTTTGCCTTACTCAGCCCACGTTACCAGAGGCGTACACATGTCGCAGGTTGATACCGGACCGTCATGTTAAGCATGAACACATAAGCCGGGAAGACGGAGTACTTGCTTATCTCGTTCAAGGTTGCATGTTGGGTCCAATAGAGTTCTCTGGACAAATCAGTGGTTTTTTGCATTCACTCCTGAGGGCTGTTTGAGGGATTCTAGTTCACTAAACCCACATGTTCTTGGATTAAGGGAGGTCACCAAAAGCCAAGCAGACAAATGGAAACTGTGGATCCTCCCTACAGAAAAACCTCCTGCTAGTAGACTTCTTCAAACCAGGACATGTTTACTGTGCGGAGAAAAGGTGCTAATGACAGAGAAACAGTAAGTTTTTTTGATTAAAAAAAAAAGGAGGAGAAACATGTTTTTAACCACTGATCAGTTATGCCTCGAATGGCATTGTGTATCACATGTTAGCCAAAGCCTGAGTAGTTTTTGACATTTCCTGTGAACTGACAGAAGCAGCAAACAAACGAGAGGAAACAACCAACATCCTTTCATTGTAATCAGACACTTAGACAGAGGAGGAAGTGACAACAGGCACCAGCTTGTGTACATAATCCCAACAATTAAATGAATTTTAATGAAGTAATAATGAGATTACTCTGTGCGAAGTTGAACACATCACACTACAGATCTGGAGGAAGTAAAGGAAAAGAGGCTATGGAATAATGGAGGCATAATTAAACTTTTCTTGGAGCAAAGCTGCTGCAGAAGCATAAATAAACTAATTGGTTAAATAAAATGGTCAATAAGTGAAGTTTTTCCTGCCCTGAAGGACCACAATGCATCGTGGGTGCATACTGTGTGTGTGTATATGCGTGTATGTGTGTGTGCATGTGTGTGTGTGTGTGTGTGTGAGAGGGGTTGAGAGAATAGTCAATACCAATTATTTGACTGTTTGCTGAGTTGTCTGACTCTGAAAACTCACCTTTCAGCCTCTACTCCCCTGTCATGACAAACGAGCATTGATGTTGGTAAAATGTGTTTCTGTATTTATTTACTGATTTGTTTACTTCAAGTTTGATGCCTATTTACATGATCTGTACCGTTGAGTTTATAATTTAAGTTCCTCAGATGTGTGATTTAAAAATATATCGCATATAAAGTATTAAAAGCTGTAACCTAAATTATAAGTTAGTTGTTTAATTTAATGCTTTTTTTATTTTTGGGTCCATCATCCAGCTTGCTCAGGATGAGGGCAGCCCGGTCCGAGGCTTCGGTGTGGTGGAGTATGAGAGTGCGGAGCAGGCGGAGGCTGTGCTGATAGAGATGGACCGAACACTGGTGGGAGGACAGGAGGTCCGTCTGTCACTCTGCACCCCCGGCACCTCAGGGAGAAGCACCCTGGCTGCGCTCATAGCCGCCCAGGGTATGGTGAGTATGATGCACACAAGAGTGGCACAAACTATTAAAGGCACTTAACCACCAATACACATAAATGATTCCAACTATTCTGACACTCATGCAAAACCAAGTGTGTGCTTCCCTTTTAACAACTGAATGGTTTTTGCACCATGAATTCACTCAGGGTCGGATTGTTATCCCTGAGTACTACTCTGACTTTCTGGGGCCTCTGAGAATATTTTAGCGCAAACGCCTGAAACTGTGGCTGGCAACTTGGCCCTTACCAGTTGTCTCCCTTCATCCTCCCTCCAGTCATATTTGGCTTTCTGGAACTGATTCCTGTTCCTACACGTGACTTTTTTTGTCTCTGGTTCATAGCCATAGCCCCAACTTTTAGGCCCATGGCAAAATTGCAAATGCCCACGTGCAAGTGGTACAAAAATACTATAACTCAGGTGCTTGTGATGATCAGTGAAACTTGTAATCTTTGTAAAAGTGAACTCTTTTACCTGCTACATGCCAAATATTGTGCACAACAGGAACATCTGTGCACAACAGGAACAGCTGTGCACAACAGGAACATCTCACAAGGCGATACACACCTCGTATCAATGTGTACTTGACTCCTCAAGTTGGTCACTCAGTTGCTGTTGCTTGTTAAGGCTGCATTTAGACACAATTTGGCGTTACAGCAATCATTGCAGGTTTGCGCAGAGGTGTGGGAATGTCAGCCCGGTTGTGAATGCAAATGAAGTCTTTGTATTCCCTCGTGGCAGGGTTGTTCAGCTCTGCTCACTCTGAGCAGCTGATTGGCAGCTGCACCGTGACATGGGGTTGTGTTCCTCCAAAAGTTAACTCTGCTTCAACTCTCCCTGCCTTCAGCTCACCACACCAGACTACTCACATCAAAATGAACAGGGGGAACTTGTGTTTTCTGGTGCCGCATTTATTTAGAATTTTATATTTCATAAAGTGAGAATTATTCTTACAAAGTTCACATATTCACATTTGTGGTATGTTGCCAATAATATACAAGTTTGTATATTGTAATTGAGTTAGCCAAGCTGATGATTATGTCCTTCCCAGAGGATTTTAGTGGTAGAGCCCACAGAGGACATGGTGCTGAAAGGCTGGAGGTGGAGCTTATGAAATGCTGCATGAACAGAAGTGGCTGCTGCAACACATTCTGGTGGACATTGTAGCATCTGGCATTAAAAAGCAAAACAGAAACACGAGCAGAACCACATGGCCAGCTGCGAGGGAGTGTGATGGATAAACTGAATGTTACAATGAGAGGAGTTTTTCCTCTGTGAGACCTCACTGCGTATGCACAAAGAGTTACAATGCAAACTTACCTGAACCGCTCGTCATTAAGCTATTAGCTGCCACCTGCATGTAGTGCATGCACAGCAGTGTTAGCTTGGTCCAGCTCTACTGATAAAAAATAAAAATAAAAAACATGCACTAAAAAAACAAATAAATCTCTAGGAAAACAAATTTCCAGAAAAAAAAACATTTCCTCAAGTCTGGACTGGACTTCCCAGACTTGCTTGTGACACCTGAACAGCCTCGCGTTGTTGTAGAACCAGTGGCAGCTCGTTATTGCACATGCAGCGTTCACATGCACTGAGGTTTGACATGGTGAACATGTATGGACACTCTCGGGCTGAAATAGTGTTTGTAGCTGTGGTATCCCTCCTACACAGCACTGTGCCAGCACACAGGCACTGACATGATAATTATAGTTCTATAGGCTGATTGGGCTCCTCCACTGTCTCCTGCTGCCTGAAATAAACCAAACTCTCAGCCTGCGACACAGTACAACTCTCATACAAACACGCACACACACATACACACAGAGGCATTAAAATAGATACACACAAACAGACTTACACACATAAAATGTAAATAGAAGAGAGTTCCAATCAGTTGTGGAAAAGCAACAGCACTTGTTAACCTTCCTGGGTGCATGGATTTATATATAATTACATGCTCACAGGTACAAAATTTAGAAACAAAAGTGGGTAAGTAAACATTTCAAGCTGAGTCAAAATGCTTTTGCAATCAAAATCTGAGTGCTGAAAAGTTTTTCATGTGAACGCAAGGGAGAGCGAGAGACAGACAACTCTGTGAATTGTTTTAGAAAACAGTTGTACTAACCTAAAATAATAAATAATTTTAGTTTTTGTGGAAATGAATTGAAACTGTGAGTTTGTGTTTTATATTCAAGAACCAGACTTAAATGTCGTGATGCGTTCAAACTCTTCTTACGTTGCTTGTGACTCTTGGTCTCTTTCTCTCAGTGTTTCCGTAGATGAGTGTGGTGGTAGTAAAGAGAGAAACTACTGATTAAATGAATCCACAGGTGCTTCACCAGCTGGTTAAATCAGTGTTGATGATGGTTGTTGACACAACAGTCAGCTGGTAAATGCTGCTTACAGTACAGCTGCAGTAGACTGGAGTACACTCAATAACAAAAAAATGATCTTTATATATATTTTTTTATCTTATTGAAATATATTATAGTTAATTATTGTGAATTTGTTTCATTATTTTTTATTTTTATAAATGTATTTTATGTGTATTGATTTTTTATTTTATCGATAAGATGTTAAAACATGCTGTATTAGCTTTTTATGTTTTCTTATCTACAGATCTTTATACAAAAGCAAATATTGTGAAAGCAGGCTATTATAATCAGTGTAAACTTACTACTGACTCTTTAAGGTACAATATGTGAGACAATACAGTAAATCCATACATTAAAATGTGCATTTTGTAGGTTTTCTCATTTGTTTTAATATGCCTTAAACAGTAAACTCTAATATTCCAAACCTAATGGTTGCACTCATTCACATTTCACAACAGTACTAACTTGAGCCGCATTAACCACAAAATACAGCATGTTGTTTCCGGGAAACCTCAATAGTATTTTACCAAATTTCAGGTTTATGGTTCATTATTAGGTACCCATGGGCTCTGAAAAACCATTATAGCTTGCTGCATTGCTAATCTGATAATAAATATTTTAGATTACACTAATTAGGCCTATGGAGGGATACAATTTAAGCTGTAACATACAGAGACCCAAACTGCAACATCGTTGATCCTGTTTTCACAACATTCTTTGTCCACACTGACCAAGATAACATCTTGTCCAGAAAGGATGCCATCATTTACTCTACTTAAATTTCAAACTTCTACACCACCAATTTAGGTTTTTTAAAAATCTGACGTTGCTGTCAGCTGTCAGAGAGCAGCAGTTATCAGGTGCAGGTAGAGAGGTTGTAGCCTTGAGATGGAAATTACAGGTTGAAAGCGAAGTAGCAACAGTACCAGTACCTGAATTACAACAAAAGAGGCTGTAAAGACATTGAGAGAGAATGTGTTTCTGAATAAATTATTTGCAAAAGATGAAGCAGACATGACAGGGAAGGAAGGAAGATGTAAACATGGTGGTGAGATTGGTTGAGAGGAAAAACAGAAAAGAGAAGGAAGAGGTAGAGATAGAAGAAACCTTGAAGCCTGTGAGGAGGTTCACATTTGTGCCCCGAGGCTTGTTCGAGATTATTGCAGTGAATTTGAGCAGCTGGTAAAAGAAACATCAGACCTTCAGAAAAAGATCAGGACCTACTCCTGGCTACGCTCCTTCTCCGAGGCAGTTCTCTCATTTTTCCAGTTAGTGAATGTGAGTGTGAACGCTGAGGACCAGATGGCCTCCTCCTCCCTCCTCCTTTCGTCTCCCTCCATCCCTCTCCTTACGCGCTACTTCTCGCCTTCCCTTCTTCGCGGCTTCCTTACCTCCCTGGCATGTGTGTATGTGTGTGTGTGTGTGTGTGTGTGTGTGTTGATGCGTGGGTGGGTGGCTGGATTTTGTGCCAGTAGCCAAACAGACTGATGCATAATGACATTTTCTCGAGCAGAAAGGGAGAAAAAAAGGAAAGAGCTCTTCTCCCTCTCCTCCTGTCCTCCTCCTCTCCTCCTCCTCCTCCTCCTCTCCCTCTTTTCCCTTAAAAGACGCTGTCAGCGATGACTGGCCTTGTTCAACACCAGCACACACACACACACACATACAGACACACACACTCAATTTTTCCTTTCCATAACACACAAATACACTTACTGTATGTGTGCACCAGACTCTCCTCTTCCTCTCTGGCTGACAGGCTGGAGTCAGACCCACTCTATCCCCCCCGTCAGTGAGGCTCTTTCTCCAGGATGTGACAGGGAGGAAACAAGGTTGACTTGAGCTGAAGTCATGCTATAGCTCGGGGCAGACGAGGAGGAAATATCACCATCCTCCTAATGTTGTTTTAAATAGCCGTGTCTGTGGGCCAGCCAGCGAGTACACTGCCGGCACACTGTCAGGATCTACGAACACTGCGCCATTCGATTTGACGCAGTCTAATTCAATAGGATTTCATGTCAGTTGGATTAAATTTTCACAGCGTAATGGGTGGTTTGCATTCTTCTTTAGGAAGGAGCCGTACAGTATGTCTTCTGATTAAAAGCGCATCATTACAGATCTGTTTGCCACCAGGAAATTCAGCTCACGTTGAATGAAATGAAAGCTTTACTTTTGACGTTAGAAACACAAAGTGGGACAGAATTAAAATGGAACATGCAGCTAAAACATCATTTGAAGGCAAGATAAATGCATAACATGAAGTAACTCAAATCTGAGGATGAAACAAATCAGTGAGCCGTGCTAAATAGACACATACTGTTGACTGACAGGTGGAGACGGACTGCAAGCTGTAAACATGCGTCAGTAACTCGAGAAGCAGCAGCACAGGCACATATTTCCTCTTCCTACTTAGGACCCCATAACATTTTTAAACACCTCAGCCTTCTGGTAGATGATGGGTAAGACACGAAATCACATGCTGGCTTCAGTTCAAGCAGGAAACTTTTGTTGGATTTAATACCTGCCCTTTTTAATTTTTTCTTGTTTCTATTATTAAATGTACTCCTTACTCTTCATCTGTCCCTATCAGCTGTCTAATCAAAGTGAAAGGTGAATTAAGACGTGCAAATAAATTAAAATAAAATCTTTAAAAACTGTGGATGAAAAAAGCAACTGTGCACTGAAAGTATCAAATATTATGTTTGTCCATAGTGCATTAATCAGTCATAAGAGACGGGATCAAAGATAAATGCTGCACCTTGATAACTGAGATTGGCTCATATAACACAGCTGACAGCAGAGACAATTCTAAACTGCATGAGCTACATTGCTTTTGTGAGACTGGCTCAATGCAAAAATTATCAAACTGCTCCTCCTCTTAAGTTTTCATTGTCTTAAACGAGAATTTATGACATTTTTAGACTTTTCCGTCTTAAAAAGTTTGGTCCTTGTTATGTAGTTTTCAGAATCCTTTTGCAACATGAGCAAGACAAAGTATTTAAAGTTTCTGAAAACATCATTTTGAACCATGACATGCTTCATAAGCCTCTTTTTCTTTTTTTTGCTCATCCCTATGGTTTAAAATTTGTAGGACTAGAAAAGGGTGATGTTTGTATACTGCAGGAATCAGAATTCAACAGTATATAATTCGAAAATCAAGGTTGTTGTTTAGTTGTTTACTTGAGCTTCCATGCAGCTGTCAATCAAATCCCATCCACCCACACAGTCCTTCATGAGGAAGATTAGATGAGTTTTTGAGTGGTATGCTCCTGATATATAAAACTTTTTTTTTCTTTTTTTTGGCTTAGTTTAGCTTGAATAGTAAAGAATTCGTAACAATCATTTGATCAGAAATACAGTCTAAAAAAACTGTTTTAGGGGTTTTAACCTGTTTACATCCATAGAATAAGCAGTGATCGACTGATTTAAACCTTTTAAAATGTTTTCACTCTTTTTTTTTAACATGCTCTTCTTTTCGCTTAGATAAAAATTATTTTAAAAAAATGCTAAATGTTAACATTTAAAGCCTCACTTGCTTTTTATGATTGGTTTGCAAACTGCACAAACAATATCTTGTGAAAGATTGTTTTGTGTCTTTACTCACAGTGTGATTTCTTTTCTTCACACCTTCAGAGTGTAAAATTGCAGCAGATTGCCACAACTTTTACAGAAAAATGTCTCAAGGTTTATTCTTAACATGTCGACATGTAAAATTGGCAGAGAACCTAGAAATTAGTGCATGTCTGAAAAATAGCCTCCACTTTTTTCCCAAGTTTTCACCTAAACTTTATCCTCCCAACTGTTCTTCCTCCTTTTTTTCTGCATTTATTGCCTCTTTTTTACCATCCTGCTCCTTCTCTGTTTCTCAAGTGGCTCCGTCCCTCTCTCTTTATTTCTTCTTTTTTGCTTATTTTTCTTTTGTCTCCCAGATCGACTCCCCTCTGCTGAAATTGCAGACATATCCTGATGATGTAAACTAGTGTAATGATTTCTAAAGCCGTCAGGGACTGCAAATGACAGGATCAAAACACAAATTGTACTACACACACACACACACACACACACACACACACGCACAAACACACACACACACACACACACACACACACACACACACACACACAGTCTTACTTTTCTTCCTCTAACGTGTATGTGGATGCATTTTTTGCTCTTAAGATTCTGAGTAATAGGAAAGGTCTGCTGCCAGAGCCCAACCTGGCCCAGCTGTTGACCAGTATGACCAACCCTGCTGCCCTGCAGATCCTCATGAGGCCGTACCACACCGGGAAAAGAGGAGGTATGACTGTGACTGATAGCAGGTGCATTTCCAACCATCTGTTTTAATGCATATATTCAATTCATGCAAAAAAAATGATCCTACTGCAAAACATGCTTGTCTGAGGTGGAAAAGTTGCTGTATCGTTTAAGTAAAATGCAGCAGTGCAAAGAAAACAGACTTTACAAATAAACCATGATCTACATGAAGCAGGTGACCTCAGTATCCTCTGAACAGATGAATGAGAAGTGTGGAGCTGTGAGGAGAATATATCCTTCCTTAAATGAATACATGAAACTAACATTAAAAACCACATTTGTGTGACATTTTCTTTATTTGTCTGCTGATCTTGCATCATCTTATTGCACCCTTTTTCTTCTGCAGTGGTTTAATGCCACCTGACTGGAGAAATAGTGTCGCCTTCACTGTATCAGGATGTGTTAAACTTATAATAGTATGAAAATGCTTTTGCAAATTTTCTGTAAGCTTCTGTTCAAATTTGCACACTGTTTGGATGGAAACCTGGCTACTGACAACTGCATGATGATCTGCTTTTCATTTGGTTTCAAGTCTTACATCTAAACCCCACAAGTTATGATATACAGACATTATTTTAACGTAGTCTGAATTTGTAATATACCCTATCATTTTTTCATGATTCCTTTAGCCCTCTGAATTATACATAATGACTTTAATCAGCATATGTAATGTAGTGTGCAGCACCTGGGGCTATTCGTGTAGATCAAGTGCAAAAACCCTGTGCTGGCAGAGTGGTTATCTCATGCTCGCCCTGATATACCGTATGCTTCAAGAGCTAAAAAGAATGAGAGTGGACTAAAGAGGAGTGTTAATAGAGATCGACAGGCATAATCGGAGTTAAAGATTTGACAAGAACAACACTTGTGCATTGAAGCGACAGCATGGTGATTGTAAGAAGATGAGAACAAAAGTCACAATGTTTGGCCTCTTCTATCTTTGTCACTTTAGTCTGCACAAGAATACTTAACTTAATGATAAAACACAGTTCTACATAAACACTAAGCCGTCATTAATACATAGTTCAAAATACAATATAGTCTAGAATTTAGAAATTTAAACAAATAAGAAAGAAAAATTTTACATGGCAGTGACATAACATCTACCTGTAGTTGATGTTGTAAGTTGTAGTTCTGTAACTGAAAGAGCTGGTAAGTGAATCTGAACATAAAACATGATTCAAATTTTAAGTTATGAGTTAGAATCAAGATGCACAGTATATTTTATATGGACTTGCAAAGTAAAAAGGGCTGCTGGTTTCTATAATTTCATTCTTTACAAAGACACACAGGACTCTCCTGGATAATGTTATGATCCCACAAATTTATGTTATGACCACCTGTTCTAATGATTTAGCTTTTTTTCCCCCTGAAAAAAATGGTTTTAATTCATCACTTTGTGATGGTTGACGGGTCTCTGTACTATGAACTTTTTACAATGAACTTTGGCTTCTGTTGCTATGAAGAGAAACCAGCCAGAGGCACAGAGCATTCTTCCTTTTTTATATCCTTTATCAAAGAAGCACAGTCTTTAATCTTATGTGCTGCTAATTCAACAGGGAGGGTTTAAGTGCTTCAGATATGAGTCATGTTGGATTAGCTGTGGAAAAATGAATGGGACCTTTTTACCCACATCTCCTAAAATGCTTTTTGGTTACTGAATTTTGTTAGCAGCTGTTACAGTTCACTTAGTAACATGCAGCTAAAAACTTCCAACTTGAAAGCTGCAAATTAGATCTAATTTGCCTGAACACTGAACACTTTTGAATCATCTTGGAGATTTTTTTAAAGCAAATTGACATCCTGAACTTGTTCTTTCATGCTCCTGAGAGGCTGAGAAGACAATCAGAGATCCACTGCACAAGTCCATCCCTCCTATACAGTATACTGTAATCACTTTGTCGACGGCTTCATTATTTGATGAATGGCTAATCAGGTATTAAAATGAAATCGTGTGACATTAGTGGAACAAATGAGAACAGGAAGGAGAGGAGATGGGAGAGGTGGGGAAGCTCTCTTAAAGAAGAGCACGCACAATTAAAGTCTAAAATTAGGGCCTTGATTAAATGTTAAATTTTCTCCACCTATTCTGGTGGAAGCTACCATTAGCATTGACGCCTACATTTATTATGAGGAGACCTTGCAATTCAAAGAAGTAACACACTTGCACTCAAAAGCCAAAGAACAGTGAGGGGGATATACTGATGTAGGGTGGCAATCGCCCAAAGGTGAGAGACACCTCGTGACCAATTTTCCTGAACTAGAAAATATGTTAAATGTGTCTGTGTGGGCCAACCCTTCTAATTCTGCAAATCTATACACCGTTTTTGCATTCATCAAAACTTAAGTTTCAAAACTACCGGTACTAGTCAGTAGAAAAGAAAAATACTTCTTTCTGTTGTCATAGTGACTTGGTAAGAAAGAGGGTTGATTGCTCTGCATTCAGCTCAAATTATTCAGAACCACACAGGGTGTTAACATGATTGTAACAAACCAAAAATTTGGCAGTTCTTCTTCCTCGTCCCCCAGACTTAATCAACATAAACAGCAGAGGAAAACTTGGTTACATCTCTCATCAACCAGGTTGCCCTCATCTCAGCCACACTGCGAGCTAAACACGCCTTAAGCTAAGGCTGATGAAAGCAGCTGGCCTTTTGAGTTTTTCAGTAGATTTCTATTTTTTATGTCTACTGCACTATATTAAAGAGGCAAATATACTTTTTTACTCCTCTTGTATTTATCAGACAACGTAAGTTACTTAATTTTTTTGTATATGTAGATTAATAACCACAGACAGTGAATGTTGTAGTTTAAGATAAGGGGGAGAAAAGCATGCAAGAATCTGTTCAACCAGTTACAAAATTGGAGAAATGTGTACACTTTTATGTGTTTATATTAATGTTTAATTAATATTCATATAATGTGATATAAGTTATTCTGAAATAGTATGTATGACTTTGACTGTTGAACAGTAGTGTCATTACAATCAGGTGAAAGCTCATAGCATTTCTTCCACCACTGTAAAGTAAATCTAGCAAAGAAACACAGAGGGAGGAGTAACATGAGACTAAATACAGAACTGACAGTAAATTAACCGATGCATTAGCAAAACATCAGCCTCTAGCTAGTCTTATAAAAATACACGCTAACATTAGCAATAAAGTAAACACAAGCATATCATACTTCAACAATGTCAAATTATTTACTTTTTGACAACAAAAGAGTGGACAGAACTCTGACAAATAAACCCTTTCAAATGACAGAATCACTCGTGGTTGTTATTACATGGTGAATGACAGGTTTTATCAGGATGCAGGATAATATCAGCTCTATGGATAATAATACTATATTTTGCCACTTCCATCCCAAGATGCTACTGCAAAGAGAATGAAACATCCAGCATCATTTTGCACTGAGGTTGTAAGCTTTATAAATGTGAATTGTAAAGTTCAGTATATCTCAGTCATGGGATTTTCATTTTCTTTAATTGACTCATCTATACATCTGCATAATTCGAATTTTTGCATTTTGCAGACACAGAAAAATACTTTTTGAATCGTGAAAAACAATCAGTTGAGGTTGTGAAGCTTGAGGCTTTTATTTATGTTTCTAAGGAAACTGTCAGAACCACTGACACATAATGAAGACTCTCTGAACAAGTTTGAATTTTGATTTTTTTTTTTCAGCTTTTCTTCTATTCATTTATTTCTCTTTGTCATTGCTGTTTATTCAAGCTTCTTTTCAAATGTGTCGTCTGCATAGAAATTAATTTAAAACTTAGAAAAAGTTAAAGTCGTGAGGGAGGGAATTGGTTTTGTGTTAACCCAATAATGTGCTTGTTATAAACCAGGAGGCTGTGTGAATGATGGAAGTGTGCTGTAAATGACTGATGGATGGTTCGACTAATAATTCTGCCTGTGTATGCCCGTTGTGAAGATGAGTGATTTATGCATTAGTGGAAGCTGAATTTCTTTTTTTCTTTTTTTTCTTTTTTTAAAAATCACTGACTGATGTTTTATTTGTTGTTTATCTGGGTTTTTTTTTTTTCCAGGGAAGTACGGGCGTCACAGCAGCCTGCCGTTCCTCAGACCTCCTCTCACCACGGCTCTGCTCACATTGGGAAAAGCTCACCAGGTCACAATAACAACAACAGCTATGTGGTGTTTATGGTTTTTTTAAGTGTGTGTGTGTGTGAGAGAGTTGATGTGTTTGTTACAATAATGTCTGTTTGTTCTTCTTCACCTTGCAGAGTGCAATGCTCGGTAATGGACTAGTTCTGCAGAACCTCTTGCATATGCAGCTCGCACAGCAACAGCTTCTACACATCAAAGACAAGCGCATCAGCAGCGTAAGGCACCTGTGTGTCTGAGGATGTGTGTCTGAGCGTGTGTGTGTGTGTGTGAAATTTGAATAGGTTAGTGGTTAGGGTTTAAATAGTAGTTGTGGGCTTGTGTGTATGTGCTCTTACATTTTTATCTTAAGCACTTCATGCATAATGAAACCAAACAAGCCTCAAATCACCCAACCTAATTGCTTCTTTTCTGTTTCAAGGAAAAACCTTGAGGTGTTGAAATTGTCCTCCACATTTCGATTAGCATATTTTGAGTTAAAAGTCACAGTGACTCATGTTTGGAATATTTGATGTTTTAGATGATGACAGTTGAGAATCCAGTGAAGGAGAATACTTTGCATAATTTTCTCTCTTTCCCCTTTTTTTAACTCACCTCTTGTAAATTCTGTGTTTGCTTGCTTGTTCATTTTCTTTTCCTCCTAATTTTTTGCGTGTGGGCTTCCAAGTATCATACTTTTACACTTGTAATAGTGCAGAGGGGGATGTTAAAAAGTGAAAAAGATACCATCCCTTGCACAGTCACTGCTGCAGGCGTAGCTGCTGTTTTCATGGCCTGTATTCATAAAATTGTACATATTACACTGCACAGTCTAATGTGTTTCTACCACAGACTACCTTCTATTTTATTATTTTCTGTCTTTCCCTCCTGGATTCTTGTTCATTTTTCTTCCTCATCTTTGCACTAATCTCCATCTTCCTCCTTCGTTGTCCCTCTTTTCTTTCTTTCGATAATATTTCCTGTTTCTTTCTGTCTTCTTTCTGTCTTCTTTCTCCACTGAAGTCTCCTGCATCTCCTCCACAGGTCTCCAGTCTGCTCGGGGACCCGTCCAGGCTGCTCATGCAGAAAGCCTTGTCTCTGCGGCCTCCAGGACTGGTGCCTCTGGGAAAAGGCCTCCTGGGAGACTCTCCTACAGGTGAGCAGGGCTGAGTTTCAGAACGCCTGTGTCTAATAACTTGGTGTTATACCTTTAAACTAGCGAAACCACATGGAGACATTGAGTAAAACTCTCAGCTGTGTTTTAAAGGCTGGGCTAAGCAATGTATCATTTTCCTGTTTGTTGTTCGGTCAACTGTGATTGTAAGAGCTTCTTAAAAACTTTGATGAAAAACAGCACCTACAATTTCTTGTATAGGGGGCGAGTGGCACAGACAGTAATGTCGGATCATTGCTTGTAGCGGCTGTGCTTCTCAGTGAAGCTCTCAAAATGAATTAGGTAATAATTAATTATAAAATGATAACATGAGTCGGTTGCTTTTTTAAATTATGATCCCTAAAAGAGTATTAAAAAGTTTTCTAACACCATTTGACATTATTTTTTATTATTTGCATTTTTTAATGGATGTTTATATGCCCAATCTCATGTAGACCGACATGCAGCAGATAGCAGAGCGCTGTGCTATACTGAGAAACACAAGTATTTATTTAATGTAAAAGTGAAGCAGATGGAATAAAACGATTCAACATCTCACCTTTACCTTTTTCATTTTACCCTCATGATTAAATCTTGACACCCCGCTGACTGAAGATGTTTCTCAACCTCAAAGCCAATATCCTGCTAAGGCGGTTAGTTTAGCAAGCTGTGCGGATATATAACCTTATATCAACCTAATCAAATAATATACTGTATATCAAATAATTACATCAACGTAAATAAAAAAACTTTGCTTTGAAAAGTAATCTCAACATTAACCCAATCGGAGACCATCTGTTTGAAATAAATGGAAAGCACAGGCCTCAGTCTCCCAAAGAGGATTGTCTTTCTCAGGTATTTGTTGTAAAAAAAAAAAAGACTCGTTCTTCTTGAAAAAGTGTGAATTTCCTGCTCGTTGTGAATGATAGCTGGTGTAAAAATGTATCTAAACGCACGAGGCGAGGGTGATGTGCAGGTTAAAGGATATGTGAATCGCTCTCAATCACGATGTGTTGATGTCAGGTGTCAGGGTTGCCCTTCTGCCATTTCCTGAATGTCTCACAGTCGTACATTACTGTACAACACATCCGCCAGGAAACCGCAATGCATTTACAATTCGAATCCCCAGCTGAGAAAAGCTGTGTTGTTTAAAATGGAAATGATATATCACACTCTGTATGCACAAACGCCACAGATGTGTGCATGCTGCGTGTGTGTGCATGCTGTGTGTGCGTGTGTGAGAGAGAGTTTGTAATTTGGTGTGTGTGTCTGTAATGTGAAGCTTTTATCAGTGCATGTGTCTGCTGGGATTGTTAGCTTAAGGCTTGTTAGAACTGATTCTGTTATTGTGCAGCGGAGGCCATTTGTCACAGTAATATTGGATTTATAATAAGTGCGATTGTGTGTGTGTGTGTGTGTAAGTGTTCACCTTTAGTGTGTGCGTGTATGTTCTGATGTTTGTGTATGTTCTTTGTGTGTACTGTTTGTATGTGTGTGCATATTTGTGTTTATTAAAGCCTGGAGTGAGTGGAACATTGGGAGTGTGGGGCAAAGTGCTGCGCTGTAAATAAACATGGTAAGTGATGATGTATGAGCCGCTCACAAACATCACAGCTGGCTCTGCAGAGACGCTCGGCTGAGCTCCGACTCTCCAGACGTCTGAGGGATTCATCTCCGTTTCAGAGGACACAGAGACACTGATGGTCATCATGAAAAAAATGTTTTTTCTTTTCTCTCCTTTATTTGCCCTTTAGTTATTTTAATTAATTCACTTTTTCTTCCTTTGCTTCTTTTCTTTTCTTTTTCTTTTCTGTCCTCCTTTCTCTCCCATTGCTTTCCATTTTATATTTTTATCTTCCATGCCGTCCCTTCCTTCTCTTTCTCATGTTGTTTGTCAAATGTGTCCCTGTCTTTAATTTTCCTATTCTTCTTTTTCTTTTTCATTTTCTCTCTGTTTCCTTCATCATCTCCTTTACTCTTACCTTTGCTTTCATCCCCTTTCATTTTCTCTTTTCTTTTCATTCTCCACTTCGTTCTTTCCCTTCCTTTACTCTTTACCCTTTCACTACTTTTCCTTACCTCTCCTCTTCCAGAGTTGGGTCAGGAGTCAGTGCCATCGTCTACCCACAATGCCACAGTGGTGGTTTCAGCAGCAGGTGTGATGCCATACCTCCAGGGTCGAGCCGGAGGGGGAGAACAAAACAGCACCCATTCTATCTCCACAACCCCGTCTGCCTCCTCCTCCTCCTCCTCCTCTTTCTCCTCCACCTCCTGTGACAGGCAGCCAGCTCCTCCTGGGACCATGGTGAGCTCCCATCCGCAGGGACAGAGCTACTCCTTGGGTATAAGTAACTCAGGCCTTGGTCCGCCTCCACCCAACCCCCCCGGAGGAGTTTTTACATCAACAGGCCAGCACAACAGCTCAGATGGCTGCCCCCTGGCAAGCATGGTGAGCACAGCCAACACAAATCCCAACACTACTGAGCCATAAAAACCCATTCTCTCCCCTCCAGTTCTGCTTCCTGTGTTATTCCTGTTTTTTTATGAAGTTCTCCATGTGTGGTTATCAGTCTCTGAATCTCTTCGGCTGACAGAAAATTAATTGACAAATATTCTGTTAATCAGCGAAGTGTTTATTCTGTTTCTTAATGTTTAAAAAGATGGTAAATTTAATATCTTTGGGACTTTTGATTGGACACAACACAAGGAGGACTGTGGGAAACTGACAGAACTCCAAGTCCTGCACTATATTTTTGTACATTAGGGACTTTTTCAGTTAATAGTGATAATAGTGACAGTTTTTCCACTCAAAGTTATTAGTAAACTTTAGATTAATCGACCTTTTATGCCAGACAGCGGTAGAGACAAAAGCAGCTTGTAATTCGACAGTGATCTGGCCACAGTGACATCTCTGACATCATCGTTTTTTTGTTTTTGGTTGTTTTTTGGAACCAAAAGTGATCATATTTAGATTAGAGGGTGGAGCTTGGGGAGATGAATATTGACGACTGTTTGACAACCAGTAGAAGTCTGGCAGCAGTTATGAGTCAAAATCAAAATTGAGCCATGTTCTCAAAAAAATAATAACTTTGAACCCTAATCAAAATTTAAATGAGTTAGTTAGATAACAAGTCGCCCTCTGTACAGTTGTTGGGAATGAAGACTGCAGAGGCAGAAATGCACCAAACTGTAAACATGTTTACTTCTGCTGTTGGGGCTTTTCAATATGAGACTCAAAGGGGATTCACTCTTTTGGCTTCATTTATCAGCCTCAGAGGTTTCTGCTTGCTCAGAATATAAAGTGATAAAGAAACAGCATTATTTTGCAGTGTAGTCGTTGCATAATATTGTAAGTAAAATAAAGACTTGGACCAGGTGTTTAATTTGATTCCAGTTTTACTGCTCAGGTTGCACTATGGCTCATTTTAACTCTCCACACTATAAAAGGAGGACTTAGCAATGTGGTTGCCAAACTTAAAACTTTCCTCAAGTTGAATCTTAAAATTCTCTAATTTATAGAGCCTGATATGGAGGAAAGACTGTATGCTGAGCATGCTAACTGTAAATGGGGTCCAAGTTAAAGCAAAGAAATCGTTTAATCAGTGGCTGTGTGTGAATATTTACAGTAGATAACAATTAAAAAGAAAAACTAAATAAAATTAACAAAAAAACCAAGAAAACACATTCATGGATAGTAAAAAGAGCTGTTTGTTGCAGTCTGTTTCCCTCACGTCTCTCTACTCTCTGTGCCCTTTGTGTCTCTGGTGGAAAGATATTTATTACTAATTTAGTGCCATGAGGTTTAAACGTCATTCAAAGCACACAAACATACATTTAAGTGAACGTACTTATAAACAACTTCAGTTCCCCAAGGGCTCCTCCTTTTGGACATTCCCATAATGCACCTCTGTCTTACCCTTATTCACTGATACAGTATGAACCTTTCTGTCTGCCTCACTGCTCCGTGTTTATACCACCTGTTCACCTGTATCTGTTTCTGCACTCTGCACACCTGTCTGCATGTGTGTTCCTACACACCTCTTTGTCTAAGCCAGATTTAAAAAAAAAAACCCCCCGCTATACTCACATCTTCATCCATCGTAATTTAGCGTACAGAGATAATCACAGCACTGAAGTTCTTCGGGGAACTGACTCCAGACTTTGCTCAAGTCTCGTTAATGGAAGGAAAATGTAATTAACAGAGAGTAAAATCCCTCCAGGTTTACTCAGTCTCTTCAGCACTTAGACAAAGTCTTTCACAACATTCAAAATTTTATGTAGAGGTTCATATGTCGGTGCGCTTGAGGCTAATTTCACTTTTGTAGCTACATAGCTAGCAGCACAGGCCACAGCAGTGTGTTTGCAACCCCAGATGTCATTCAGATCCCAGTGAAGAGTGAGGATGCAGGTGGTAGATCAGAAAAATATGCTGTTTAAATCTCATTCTCACTCTTTAGGCCAGCAGTGGTCAGAGCTCTCTGTTGGGCGATCCTCCTAAAGAAGTCAGGCTGCCTTCCAATCCTTACCTGAACCTGGCCAGTGTGATGCCAGGGGTGGTTCTACAAGGTGAGCACACCATCACACAACAAGTAAAAGCATATTTCTTATCCAACTGTAAGAGCAATCAGAGCCAAATTTAATGGCACAAGCAGATAGATTTCTGTCAGAGTTTTCCTTTGTGTGTTTTTTGTGATGTTTGAGCCTTTGTTAGTGTGATTACACACAGTGTTATCTCACTCTTTGCGCCTCCTCCATGACTCCCCTCCTGTGCTGCTCAGGGTCAGTGGGGAGTAAAGCTCAGGGAGGACAGGCCGGCTCTGGGCTGTACAGCACCTCGGTTGCTCCCGTCGTCTCCCAGGGCTCCGGCACCTTCTCCCACAGCGCGGCAGCTACAACCACCGCTCCATACAGCACTGATACCTCCACTGACTACAGCCAATACAACCAGGCCTACACACAGGTACTGCAGCACGCACACACACATGCACTACACAGGAATAAGAAATATTACTATTGATGCATGTATGGAAGTGTGTCTGCTCGATTGTTTTAAGTGATACTTGGCCTAGAATGTGAAAGAGAGAGTTGCTGGCTGGATGGATGATTGATGGACGGATATTTAATGAGTGGATGGATGAGTGCAGCAATGACAGGGTGAGCTGTAACTATGGGAGGCAGAAGATGAGGATGGGTATGAATATTTAGACAGACAGAGAAAATGAGAGGATTTGGCAGAGAGCGCCATCTTTCCATCTGTCCCTTCTCCCTTCCTCTCTCTCAACACTCCACTCACTGATCGAGTCATGGATCCTCCCCACAGGCCGTTTGTCTGCATCTCTTTCTTTTTTTCTCTCTCTCTCTCTCTTTTCACTCTTGTCACTCTGTTTCTCTTGTCACAGTTCCGTCTCATCCAGCAGCAAGTGGCACATCTGATATTTGCAGCGCGATACAAACTCAATTTTAAATGTTAATTACAATCTACTCATCCAAACAAATGAGTCATGATTAGATAAAGCGTTTGGTTTAATTTGTCTGGAAAGACGAGACAAAGGAGGAGAACAGAGGGAAGGCCATCGGCAGGAACAAAGGTTAATGAACGACAAAGAGAGAGAAAGAAAGAAGGAGGCAAAAAAATCAGAGAAGACAAGAAAATTACTAAGCAAACATTAATCTGTCTGCTCCCGCCACTCTTCACCTGGTGGTTGTTTTTGTGTGTGTGTGTGTGTGTGTGTGTGTGTGTGTGTGTGTGTGTGTGTGTGTGTCACAGGAGGCCATGCAGCAGTGGTACCAGCACTACCAAGCAGCACAGGCTCACACCTACAACACTGCTGCTCCACAGGACGGCACGGCCACCGACTACAGCAAGGAGCACACACAGGTCACACACACATGCATGTTCATTTGTTCCTGCAGTTACGTGAGGCTGTGTGTACAAAATTATGGACTGTTATTTTAATTTTTTTTTTCTTTTTTTCTCCAACAAAAAGTAGCAGATTGGTTAAACAGGTTTTTCTCATGTTTTATGTTTCAATTTTGGCCACATAAAGTCATAGATAACAGCTCTGGTGTGATGGCTGCTCAAAAAACACTCAAGACAATGCAAGTCTAGCAAGCTTTATTTCAGTGGAATTGCGGAATGTTTTTTTAAAAATTCTAATTTAATTCTATTTGAATTGGCTGCATTGAACCTTTAATTTGTTAATCATTTATTGTAAATTAAAATAAACTCCATTAAATTCCTGGATCTGTACTGAACTGATCAATGAGCTCTGAAGCATTTGTGAAATATCATTCTTGTGTTTCAGGCTCCACCAGTGTCGACCTATGGGGATTACAGCACCTACATGCAGGCGGTCACTCAGTACTACTCACAGCCTGCAACACCCAACCAGGCCTTCGCCAGCAAGGTACACACACACACACAACACACACAGTGGGCCTGACCAGGACAGAATCTTAACCCTTAAAAACTTGTCTGAAGAGATAAAAGCACAAATTCCAAAATGTCTGCACTCAGTCTTAACCTGCTTATATAGAGTTCATACATGTGTTCGCCTCAGTTATCAGTGAAGCTATAGAGCTCAGCATGTGCCAGGAGCCATTTAGTTCCACACTAAAGAGGATAGCCATCAAAGAGCACATTACAGCACCCTTCAGATGTGGAGCATGTAACATTGATCGCTTTATTCACACGTGACAGCTGAGCATTCACAGGTGCAAAATTGTTACTTTGACACAACAATTCATCTGCAATAATTAATTCTAGCACACAAATTACTAATTATTTTGCACAAATTATCAGAACAAAACAGAAGGTCTATAAAACCTGTCAGTATTTGTGTCAAGCAACATGTATACACAGTGTAAGTGATCTGGAGCAGCAGTATGCTGGTATTTACATGCAGTTTGTCTCCATGTTTATTTGGAGAGAGTGACCTCTCTATGAGACACTGATACCCTGTTAGAGTGGACACATCACTCGGCACCCAGCAGCTGATACGGCACATCTCCACACGCCGTGAGCAGCAAGGCCCAGGCTTATCTGCTGCTGCTGCCTGAGACTGTATGAGTGTGTGTATGTGTGTCTGTTGTATGTGTGTGGGTGTTTGTGTGTATATGTGTACGTGTGTGCTAGAAGTGTTGCTTGAAGAGGCAGCCATTGATCTCGCTGCAGGGCAGAGTTATATTCTAGTCTTCTGAGCTCACCGGAGAAATTGATATCTAGGAGAAAATGATCCGATGGAGATCTGACGTGGAGTTTTTTTTCCTGGTATGAAAATACATTGACACGACACTGTTTGAAAAAGGAAACCACACAAAGGAAAAAGAACAAGCCTGTACAAAAGCAGATATGGGGTGAATGTGTGATTGTGGTTGTGTGTCATCCTTAAATAGCCACTAGGGGGCAGAGAGGTGAATGTGAATCAATAAATGAATAGATAAAAGAGTGCGAGTCAGTTGCTAAATCATGAGGTCCAACAATAATATGCCACTAAGAAACTCAAATATAATACAAAATGTCCCTCACAGGAGGTGGATGTGTGTAAGCCTCTGGGAGTGTCCCTGCATGCGGTCAGTAACGGCGCGGCACCTCCACCGGCTGTCCTCCCAGCTGCCGCCGTGCTGCCGGCCTACAGCACCCTGCCTTTAATGCCCGGCTTCCTCGGGGCGCCACACCCAGCGGCAGCCACGCCAAGCCCCGTCACACACGCACACACTGCCGCCACTGACTGGAACACCTACTACTATGTGAGTAGAGACGATTCACGCTGTTATACCGGATGTGACACTTTAATCTGAGAGTTAAGCTGCTGAAAATATCTTTTTGCTTTTGCACTGTTTTTTTTTTTTTTTCCTTATTTTTTCAGGTGACAAAATCCAAACATTTCATATTGCAACTAATGACCTCAGTGTTTCCCCTTGTCCTCCTGATGTTAGTGGGCAGCCTTAGTTGTTTACAGTGTGGAGCTGAAAGAAAGCATGACTGTTCAGCCAACAGCACTGTCAGTGTCAGACAGGTTGTGGGAGAATGAGCAGGATAAGAAAGCAAAACAGCATTTTTTTTTTCTGCCACACAGAATTCTGTTAATTTTATTCATATTCCCCATGAATGTTTACTTGTTTTTTGTAAACTACTGAATAATGTAACCTATGCAGGAATAATGCAACTTTATCACTCTTGGGAGCTGAAATGCTTATAACTTTGTGGTACGGGGAACTGAAAGGTTGTACAAAGGGTCACAAGCCAATCTTTTTTTTTTTTTGAGGTGAGGCAGTAGAGCCACAGCATGTCCTGATAGTTTAAGGCTGTGAAATGATTTGATAGAACAAGAGTTAGAGGAACTCAGAGAGTCGGAGAGCATGATGATGTCAGCATACTGGATCCAGATGCATGAAAAACCTCACCTCCTAAGAGACAGCTGTTTGTACAGACAGATCATGTGACCCAGTCTTACTGAAATAGATTGTTTAACTTAAAATACACACACACGCAGGATGTTTGCATTGTATTCATTTAAAATAAGAATCCCACTCAAATTACAACAATAACAACAACAAAAAATGCACAATATCACTAAATAATGAAATTACAAATAATAAGAAATGAGTAAATAAGTAATAATTAAGATTTAAATTGCACGAAAACAGAGAAACAGTAATTAATAAGTTATGTAGCTTTTGTTAAATGCATTTGCTGTTTAAATCCTTGATTCATTCTTAAGTAAGTTTGAAGTTCATTATTTTTATTGTATTTCTGTTTAAGGGGGTTGAAAAATGTAAATTTTCTGAGAAAATGAGCCTCATGTGCATGTAACAAGCAGAACATAATGAGACAAAAACAATACGAGAAACAGGCAGTGCATTTACTTGTACTTAAAATAAGTGATGATTTCAAGACTTTTCTGTAAAAGTACGTGTTGTTGTAGGATTTAGAGGAAATGTTAGATCTGCTTCTTTACATTGATAAGGGCCTGTGTCAGCTAAGCACTTCTTCTGGGCGCCAGTGTCTCTTTTAAATTGTTCTCAATAAGGAGAGATTGTATGCGGCTGTCTAAAGAAAATGTGCTTCACTAAGTGTCTTTTTTCAGAGCGCTCCAACTTGTTTGTGAGGCTGTATCAAGTGCTGCTAGTTGGAAGTCTCTGACCTTGTGAGAAAAAGCGCTGGGTTTTCGTCACTGTCGCTTCGTTTCAGGCCATCGATCATATCATAGATAACCCAGGTTACCAAGGAAATAGAGGAGAAAGCTTGATCTGGCTGTGTCTGTCTATGCTGAGCTTTATAATATGTCAGACAGAAACAGCAGAGCAGAGACAGAAAAGGCTGTTAGTGGAAGCAGATCAGTCAGATACTGAACGCTGCCGGTGGATGTTGCGCTTTCATCACCCTGCGCTTTGTAAGCTTATTGATAGCTGTGTAGTCATCCCTCCGGTAGCATAATGAAACAAACTCACGTGCAGCGTTTTTCCTGTCTGCAGCAGCAGCATTTCATCCCAGTGCTCCCCAGCACACCGACAGTGCTTTTCTGCGTCTGTGTTAACTCACTCGGGAAGAGCTTGAACGCAACACACATTTATGTATTTATATCTACAAGCCTGGTGCTGTATGTTTTACATGTGAGCATGCACGTGCCCTCTTCACCTCTGACTCTTCCCTCTCTTCTCGTTCATGTCTCCTCAGAACCAGACTCGAGGCCATAAGAGGGAGTACCCTCAGCTGGCTGTGCAGGAAGTGACATCATCAGATGGCACCTACATAGGGCAGCACTCCCAAGGCCTGGGGGGGCAGTATGCTGACTACTTTAAGAGGAAGAGGCTCTAGTATGAACCAAACCACCTTAAAGCCTAAAAGCTTATGGAGGGAGGCGCGCGCACACACACACACATACACACACACAGTCTGCTGGATGTCACAGCCCCCTCTAGTGGCCTTTCTGTGGCAGCCATTTTGCATCCCTACAGTAGGTATTGAGTTTAATAGAATTTTGGTGTTGCAAATGGCTCAAGTGAAAGTAAGCCATAGTGCTCTTTGATCCTGGCACTTGTGTACACAGACACACTGACACACACACACACACACACACAAACACAGACACAAACATGGTGTTGCTTTTGTCCTGTTCAAGCCTTAACTCTCTACTTAACTTCAAACTGTTGTTTCTCAGTGTGTTATCCGTACTTAACTAATATTATCTTGTACATTTTTCTAATATAATGTAAACTTATGTACACTGTATCTGTACGTATAAGCTGCTTTTGTATTTGCAGTCAGGCGACCCGTCTGCCTGCTCAAATCTGTCTTAGGACTGCTCTTACAGTCACATGTCTCCCTCTGTCGCTCCTTTGAAAAGAAGAAAAGTCTGTTGTTGCACTCACACTTTGAGTAGTCAGTCAAACTGACATCTGTTTGTACTTGCTTCAGTGTCTTTTCTCTTTTCCTTTTATTGCCCAGGTTCCCCTTTTATAGTTTCTCCCCCTGTGGAGAATTAGAGCGCGCGTGTGTGTGTGTATTTCTGCGTGTTGATATGCTGTTTCTGTAGGAAGTGTCAGCCATTTTAATCCCAACCTTTGGGAGCACATCAGGAAATAAAAAAAAGGGCCTGAACCAATCAAAGCCCTTGATTGTGGTGACTTACAATAGCTTCCCTCAATGAATGGACCTTTCTTATAAAGACTGGACGGAGAATAAAAGGCTGGTGTAAATACAGTGTGTATCACAGACTATATAAAGCCATGCGTAACAGACAATATCATATTTAATGGACGTTTCCCAGCTCTTTGTGAGCGAGTTGTACAACATGAATGACAGAAAAAAAAACATTTACTACATGTCTAATTTTTGCCAATGTACTGCTGTCTGTTTGTAATATAATATAATAATAATATTCCAAGGCAATTCAACTCATTTATTAATACTGAATCAAATTGTGTTGACTTAAATGTAGTTATCTGCTTTGGTTTTTAACATATGAACCAAATATAAGGACTCAGTCCTCCCTCTCCTTTCTGCTGTAACACATTAAGATGTTTTGTTGGGTTACTGTTACCGGAGCTTTACTTCCATTTCCAGAAGCCATTATGACATTAAGTTTCAGGACTGTAAGTGGGTTCTAAATCCAGACTATATATTTAAATTAAAACATATTTGCATTGGTAGTTTGTCTGCATACTCAGATCTCTCAGTATGTATTTGGAAAAAAAAACATTTTTTTGAGTGTGTTGTTGAGGGAGGAGCTGCCCACAGATGGAACAAAATTCAAATTGATGGCCGTTGTTGAATAGGCTCCAGAAACGCCCTCGAATAAATAACTCTGTGTCTGTCTCTGAAGTTTAATCACAATTTGATTGCGTTTGCATGGTGCACATATTGCATCATTTCCTATTAAACTGTCAAGTATGTTCATTTAAAAAACGAAAAAAACTTAATATTGATTGTAAAATATAGTTAAACTGAAAAGATGATTATATACCCTGTGCACTTGGTATGTAGTTTGAGATTGAAACACAGTCTTTTTTATTTGAGGGACAAAACTAAACTTTTTTTTTTTTTGATCACATGCTACAGTACCAGGCCACTTTGCATGCTTGTTTCATGGGTGCAGGTGGAATTTATGCACCTTAATTTAAGGTTTTTCAGGAGAAAGAGGAAAAAAAGCAATTTGTTCATATTAATTGTTGGAGAGTTGATTTCTTTTTACAAATAATAACGGAGTGATTTTTTCTAGTCTCAGTGTACAGAGAGACTCATTTAGGATGTATTGTTTGCTTTTTAAAAACTATTTCTCTTGTTGTTTTAGTCCATTTGAACCACTGCAGCATTATTATAAGAGCACAGGCTGTGAACTGAATTACACGTAATGTCCAGGAGGTTTGTGTCCTGTTCATCACTATGGAAAGAGGGCTTGGCCAGAACATTATGTTCATCATGTGCACAGGCCTCTTGTCTAACAGACCGGCAATAACTAAAGCTCCTGCTGCTGAAGAAAGATGAATGTAAACTGTTTATTCTCGTGTGGAAACACTGTTCACCCGGCGTCATATCTTCCCAAGTCAAAGCTCACGCACTCAGTAAAGGCTTGTCGTTTTTGTTTGTTTGCTCGCGTCTTTGTATTCCGCTCATGACTATCTGACTCGACTTTATCGTAGCAGATTTTTTTTTTTTTTTTGTCGCCATGGCAACCGCGCTCACACACTGTGAAGCCCGATCGCAAGTGAGATCAGATAAAACATTAACATCAGTTTGGTCTGGATGTGTTGTGAGTTTCAGGGGGTGTCTATGAACAGGATGTGCAGACACATGAACAGGAGAGTATCCGTGGTGATGGAGGAGTGGCTTATTTAATGCTAATAAAATAGCATTTTATTGCATTACATTAAAGGGCAAAACATACATCCTTTCTTTTCCTTGCATTTCTCCCATGGCTTCTTTGTTGAATTTCTTGACTTGACTGTCTTGTTTAACAGCATCAATTGTGTCACTTCCAGTTCATATTTATCATATTTAACATGCAGCAGAGACACACGCTGAAAGATGCGTTTATGGTATTTTTTCTGGAGAATGTGAATGAATCGCAAAACAGGGAGGGCAGCATTAGAATTCGAAAAAAGCAGGAGATTTTTTTTCCTGCTAAATATTTGCACATATACAGACAGGAGGAGGATCAGCAAGCAGCAGCACATCAGAGCCTTTTGGTTCTTTGTGCTTGTATGTGTGCTCATATTTTATACATAATGAATCTACTCCTCTTTTTTCAGTCACTTCCTTTGTTTTCTTGTGTTTTATCGTTAACCTGTTGAGGAAGCATCTCTCCACTGTTTTCTGTGAATTAATGGAGGATCTGAACAACATACCTGTATACTCAGAGGCTCTTCCTGCTTTTACCTTCACTCTCTTCCTCTTCCACTCGCAGCTGACTCTCACCTGAACTGTAAAGGCAGAATCTATATTCAGACACTTGATGTTTTCCTGCTTTCCCTCAGCTGAACTTTATGCGCATTGCATAATAGATTGATCGTATATTTAGCTTGTATGCATTTTAGAAGTTCATCATGTTTTACTTTTTCTTCAAAAATTGTCATAATCTTTCTATTTCCAACTTCCATTTATTTGAATTGTACTTTCTTATCTTTGCACTTTTGTGGCTGATGTCCCGTGTGTTTCATGTATGAGTGTGACTGTGCCTTCTGGTGGCTGTGCTGGTTAAAAATGCTTTTATTTTGAGGATTTGTCTTTTCGCAGTGCGCCACAGTACTATTGAAGTCAGACCAACCTAAATGCAAATATTTTTGCTAATTTGCTTCATCTAAAATGACCAATTTTGACTTAAAATTATTACTTTACAACATTGCAGATTGCTAGTTTGTTCTCAATCTGTCATTTTAAAATCATATCCTTCAATAATGGGGTTTAAACTGTTCCGTCAGACACAAGTGTCTACTTTGGTCCAGCATATTGAACGAGCACAGGAGTTGTCAAATGTCAGAAAGAGAGCGGGGGTGGGGGGGTGGGGACAAAGAACCTGTGATTCAAATGCAGCCGCAACCTCTGCTTTAATTCCTAATTTCTCACCTTTGCTTTGTTCAGGCAGATAAAATACCAACAGCACATGTATTGGTAGCTGTGTGCCTCTGTAACTTAAACATCTTTATGGTTCTTTCCTCACCTTTTGTGCTTTGCTGCTCTAAAACCTGAACTCTGTTTGTTTGCTCAGTCTGGTTTGTTGATTTTTCTGTCTTGACATAGCAAATAAAACTCATTTCGGGGAAAAGGCAAGAGATCCGGTTAGTCATTCTGCTAACATGGGGAAGTTTCTGTGGAGAAAGAAGCCCCACGGAGTCTGTGTCTGTCGTCAAATCCACCTTCAAATGACATCTCTCGCTCCATCTGTGGCTGTTTGAAGAAGCCATTTTTGTTTTTTCTCCTCTTAAGCAGTTCTTTTAATTGATTTTTTTGAAACCACGCTGTACCAAGCTTTTATCTACCTGACCCCCCTTGAATCAACCGTCACCACTTAGACACATTTTATGGCGATGTGCTCCTCTGGGCCACTTGGCTGTCTGCTCTGGCTCGGAGCCACAGTTTGATTTGCTTCCCAGTGTGAGTGGATGAAAAGGAGCCAGCTGGACTCCAGCGCTCTCTTTCTGCTCTCACCTCCAACTCTTTATAAGGCAAGATAGAAATGTGTGTGTGTGTGTGTGAGAACGTGTGTGTTCTGACCAGAGATGGGGCCTCTGTGTTTGTGGATGTGACCAGCTGAGGCAGCAGATTTTGGACAGCGCTGTCTGCCTTGTCTGTTTCCCCGACTGTCTGCCAGTTAGCTGAACTCCAAAAGATGTGTCAGCTTTTTCTCTGCATTTTGTCTCACTAGAGTTTACGTGGAAGAAGTTTCTGGACTCTGTGAGGACAGAATCAGGTGTGTAACAGATGCTTTGTCACTAGACTTGAACAAGCTGCGTGGCCTCCATTGATTTTTCAAGGTTTCACACACTCAGTTTTAACCGTTAACACATAAAAACAGACTGAGAGCAGAACAAGAAGTGAAGTGTCACCCTGCCGGACTCTGTCAAGCTTTTTCCAGAGTGCTTCATCACCTTTAACATGGTTCAAAAAAACATTTTAAGGTACAGGAAGCTCAACTGATATTTTATGCTGCTATCAAGTCTTTAAAATGCCACTAATTAACTGTTGATTGCTCCTATTCTGTATCTTTAATGTGCAATTAACAGTTCATTAATCTAATTGGCAGGTTAGAGGTGACAGAAAGCTTGTCTGGCAGCTTTTAAACAAAAATATCCATGCTGCTTTTTCACATTGAGGGGGGAGAATAGGATTTCAGTCAGAACTGCACACACAACAAACAAAATGTAATCCCTGACTGCAGCCGAGCTCAGCAACAGGAGATTTTATGTTTCCAAATGATTCTGGTATTGGTGGTAATAGCTGCATTTATCCGCTCATACTTTAGTGTCAAAGCTGTAACTAACATTTAACAGTTTTTTGGCACCATTAAGGTAAAAGTCCCCATTTCTCTCTTTCTCTCTCTCTCTCTCTCTCTCTCTCTCTCTCTCTTTCTCTCTCTGGCTCAGATACAGAAGTGAATGCAGATCTTTTCCATAAGGTTGGTCATTATCATCAGCAGGCAGCACAAACACTGTTGGTTTGGCTCTGCAGTGTTTCTAGTTCAGGTTGTGAGGAAGTTCATCTGGCTCAACCTACAGTGGGATTCTCTTTTTTTTTTTTACCGTCACATGGTTCATGCATTGCCAGTAAGACATATGGGTCTGTTGTTGTGTACAACCTTGAGGTTGTTCTTCTTGATTTTTTTAATGTGATAGAAATACCATCCTGGCGTCCAGGTTGTCGGTTTCTGATGATTTGTAGTCATAAATCAACTCTGCTGAACCTGGAACTGTGAGAAAGCTATGACGGCCTGTGATGTGCATTTCCTGCTGCAGTCTGCATGCCAGGAGTTGTTGATTGGAGATGGTCTTATATGTAAAATGAGAAATTTGTGCTCCAAACATGCTTTACTTTTTCAAAACGGAACCTTGTGTGCTCTCTCATCTTGACCTGCAGGTGGATTGAAGCATCTATTCCTTTGTGCATTTCCTCCCAGTTTCAGTTCCCAGTTTCTTCCATGTTGCTGCTGGATCGCAGAGAGTTGAGCTGGCGTTTACTTCAACTAGTCCTGTAGGTGCGTGTGTGTGGGTGTGTGTGTGGGTGTGTGTATGCGTGTGTGTTTGTTTGAGTGGGTGTAGCTCTCGAAAAAAAATGTGCTCTTGGCAGGTATTGTTGGTAAAGAGAGATGGGCTCAAAAAGAGAGGAATGAAAAAACAACTCCAGCTGCCTTCAGCCGCTCACCCTTCAGCGATTTCTTTTCTTAATTTTTTTTTTTTTTTAGTTTTCTCCTCGTCTGTGTGCTTGCTCAGTGAAGACGGTCGGTTATGTCTGCCAGGCTCCTTGCATGCTGCACGTACCTGCGGAGCTGTCGCACACTCACTCCAACACAATGGAAATGTCTCCTCTCTGCTCTGGTATTTGTATTAGTTGGACTCTCACAGACCATTTCTCCCCTCCACTCTCATTCAGCTCTCCTGGTATGAGTCAGATCCCTTGAATACATTATTGCCTTTCCTGTTATTATGCTTATTATTGCCTCCTCTGTGGAGCAAATCCTCCAGCCTCTTTCAAAAATTGACTGACAAAAACAAATGCAGTGTGCATTTCTGCCACGGGCCAGCTGACAAACATCATTCCTCCCTCCCTGGTGAGCAGATATCTGACAGCAGTCTAATTGTAGACGCTCAAATGCAGACACATAAGGTCACAGTTGGCATCAAGCCTCCAAACCTGTCAGTCACTAGATGGTAAAAATGTGACCACTCTGTGCGGAATAATCCCACTAAATCTGCCCCGCATCGCATTTGAAGGAAAAGGCTGGTAATATTATGTTTTTTTGTTCTTTTTTTTGTTGTTGTCGTTATTGTCAACAAACTCAATGAAAAAAGAACCCAAACAGTGTTGCAGGTTTTCAGCCCTGAGGCCTTTTACTCCTGCTAGGGACACACAACTTTTCAAAATCACTGTAATTATGTAGTGCCATTTTCTTAAAAAAAAAAAAAGCTTAATTATCTCATTAAACAGCCTAGCATTTCAGATTTAGCATAGGCTAACATAACAGGATAAGTAGGATTGTTTGGGACTACTTTTAGTTGCGGATTAATACATATTTTGTGATCAAGAGAGTGCTTACATTAGCAGTGTAACCGCTAAACGCTTAAACACTTAACTGTGTTTACGGTACATTTTGCAATAAAAAATGTGTCCGATTTATCATTAAAGAAAAAGAAGATATGGCCATAACATCTGGCGGACAGCTGCATCTTTATGCACTGGTGTTAATCCTGTCAGAGAATGTTGGCATTGTCCTCTTCTGAAAGCTGCCTTCTACAAAGTCTTTCTGTCAAAATTTAAAGGAGAATTCTGATATGTTTAAACCTGGGCTGTTTAGTACAGGTTCTGATGTGCAAATGACTGGTGTTTAGCAAAGTCTGTAATTGTTCCAGAAGATCATCTCCTGACGGAGCAGCAACATGGCTGTGATGACTGCAATGGAATCCTTTGGGGCAACTATGACCTTTTACTGTGTCCGCTAAAGCATCTTTTTTGCCACTCACAGGCTGTGGTTGTTCTTCTCTATGATGATCAAGTTTATCTTACAGTACAAATTTACTGACATTGTTAAATTTATCTTCACAGAGAAAGACGTTTTGGTTAAAGAGCAAATCCCTTTTTGTTTAACTGGAAATCCCACAAGTTTTGTCCCAAATCTTGCAAAATTTCTGAGTCAGACTTTCCCCTGATTGAGACATGAGTTCTCAGTCTACATGAATGATTACAAAACTTTTGGTTAGTACCGGTCATATGCACACCAAGGTTTAAAAATACCGGAATACCCCTTTAATTTTCTAGTTGATCTACAATCACGAGGGAAACTTTGTCTTTTTTTTCTTTTTAACTTGAATTTTTTGTAGTTAAGCAAAGGTGAGCAAAAAGTCATTGCAAATCAGTCGGTTATTTAACTTATGAATTCTTATAAGTTAATCTGGTGGGCAGTTGTTCGTGAGGATGATGAAGTACATCACATGAACTGAATCGATAAAGATGCCCTACAGGGTGTAAACAATAAAAGCCAAAAATAAATTCTACTGCTTCTTCTTGCTAGCGGCCAGAACATGTTCTCAGTTATATAAATATAACTGATCATCGGTCTTTCATTCTCGACCTTGGAAGTAGCAGTCTGATGGTGACCCCTGTCTCTGGTGTCTGCAGATGCTTTGAGCAGATTTGCTCTTGTGTTTCATAGACCACTGATTTTCATCCAGTCTGTGTGTAGTCCTCCTTTAGGGGTGTTTACTTTTTAGGATGTACCAACACAGATGTTACGATGTTCATAAATATCTGAGATCTCAATCCAGACATGTTATCATCATTCTGACACGTGATTCGCATTGTGTCCAAGTCAAGTTGTGGCCTGAAGTAGGTTTAAAAACTGTCTCTGAAGCTCCATTATGGTTTTTTTTTGTTTTTTTTTATCATGTGCCATCAGTCAGGTTTTAAAATGGAGGCTCAGTTTGTTTTAACAGGTGCTTTTGTGCCTGCAGCTGTTAGAAATCCCACATGATGAGCTTGTCCTGATGCACCTTTGCAAATGTGGTTTTAACCTTTTAACAGAATCTCTGATCTGTATTGTGCTTGGTTTTTTTAAGGACTACTTTAACAGATTCCTTCCATCCTAAAATGTGGATGCTGAAAGAATCCATTTTGCAAACCTTGATTTTTTTTTTCAAAAGATAAATATTTATCATTTAGGAAGTAAACTGATGTTGCAATATTATATTCAAAACTGCCTCCTTGTTTCGGTTTTATTGTATAAAAGTAATAGTTTTACAGCTGGGGAAGAGAACATTTTTAAACGTATGGTCAGTTATCTTTGCAGAGTTTTTAAACCCTTTTTTTAAAAAATTGGAGAAAGTTGTGTATCCTCGAGTGCTTGAACTGATTGAGAAAAGGTTTGTATCTCTTTTTATTTTTCTGTGCCTCTCTGTGCCACCAACTAGGCGTGACGTCCTCATGATGATTGTACACAAAGGGGCCTGGTTTCCCCAGATTAGCACAGCACAAACAAAGCCTGCTCGTACACACACCGAGTCGGGGGGATGTTCTTGAATCTCTTATAACGCTGGTAAGGTGTCAGTGAGCCAGCGCCAGTTTGCACCTCGGAAAGATCAGGATCAATTCTGTTTCTGTGTGAGTGCAGCCTCAGCTTATTTTTGTTGGTCTTTAGGATATTGTTGTAAAAGCCTTTTTTTTATTATTATTTTAAAGTTCATTTACATCAGAACAGAAATGTTGTGTAGTTATGATTTTTTATTTTTTTTTTGTTGTAATATTAACACAAACAGCTGAGTCACTTCAGGTTATAATCCAGATGTTTCTGTTCTTGTGTAAACAAAGCCTCCTCTGAGCTTCAGTGTGTTGCCATTGTACCAGTATGTATTCTGCATATTACATGAGGTCAGTGGTGAGGCTGGACTTTGCAATAGTGAATGACTCTGCGTGCGTGTGTGTGTGTGTTGATCACAAAGCTTTGCAATACTCAAGTATTTCTAATTTTTGGAGTCATTTTAATGGCTGTAGATAAATCTAGATTTGCTGTGCTTTTTTGCTTTGTAAACAGTTTTTTGCTTTTTAAGTATGTGGATTTTTTTCTGAACTGAAATATATACTGTAGATTTTGCAAAATTTTATATCACACTGACATTGCTATTGTTTTACTGTGAATAAGGTATTTCTAGAGCAGTTTTAGCATGCCTACTTACAATTGTAATATATAGAACAAACTGTTGTCAGTAGTTAATATATTGCATTTGGACTGACAGACAGAAACACAACAAACATTGATTTTATTTATTTTTTCATTGTGTATTTATGGACACTTTTAACTTCCATAAGTCATACTTTCTGTCTTATTTTTTGAAAAATATATATATTTCTTTTCTCTGATTTTGAGCAGAAGGATTTGTCTTTTACATTCCTAAATAAAATGTGGACTGAAGCGCAACTTTGTCTTCTTGACCGTACATTTTTTTTGCCTTCCCTATAACATTCACAGTAAAAGCCATACAGTTGCGATGAGAGGAACCAACCACGTACAAAGTCACAATAACATCTGACTGTGCAAGATTTTATGGCTACACCGCTCTCGTGAACTTAAGAGAAAAAACCCTCTGCTCAAATCGTTACACATACACACATAAAATACAGTTTTATACAATTTCTGACATATGGATGATTAAAAAGAAAGTGATACAAATAAAATGCACATACATAATTCTTAAAATTTCATATCAATAAAAGAAATCGTATTTTTTAGAACGAGTGAACAAAAAAAATGCCATGTGGTCACTCAGTGACACGACTGATTCTCTCTCTCACTTCAAACCCTGTTCACCATCAGAGGATCTTCCCTTAACAGTCTGCAATAATGGGCCTTGGCGCTTTCTTTTTTTGCAATATCATACATAGTATATAGACATTTTATAAAGTATCTGTGGCCTTAACAGATTTGAACTGAAGTGTAAAGCAACAGGACAGTAAAGAGAAAAAGTGAAGTGATACTGCCCTCAAGTGTCTCTCACAGGTACTCATCTTAATCTGTCGCTGCTTAACTAACAAGTGCTGCATATTTGAGGACTCATCAGATGCATACAGACCCTCGATAAAGATCCACTACAAAGGAAGTTTACATGCATGAAAGATTCCAGTTTTTACACTTACTCTAAAAGGAGACAATATTCCTACTAAGCTGGTTACGTGGCTAATGTTGCACTAAATATGCACCTTTACGAGCGGCTGCTTTTCTTCATTTTTCCACCAGTGGCTGTCTTGTTTAACCATGGGAGCACAGCCTCCTTCTTCCATCTGTTCATCCACCTTCTTAAAACTTTTGAAAGATGCTTGCATGTCCAAAAATCTGTTGATATGCAAGTCTTTCATAATGTTTAAAATGAGGTGTTTCTTCATCCATCTAGAAATGTGGGCTCTTGTGCATGCATCCATCCATGCCTTGAAAATGTTGACCGTAAACAAGCAATTGGGCAGGTGTCACAAACTGAGTTGAAAACCTTGATTATGTCCAAGAAATGCTGCTGGGAAGCTGAATACTGTCAGCACATTCCCAATGTCTCTATCAGAAAATGCTACATTAAGAATAAAGTCTAATTCCGATTCTCCAAACAGGATATATGCCTTTAACGTGACCCGTAACAAATACAGAATATTTTCAAAACAGGAATCATACTGGGAAATAAGTGTGCATGTAAACATACTCCATATTTTTGACAGCCACTTCTAACTGTCAGAGGATCTTACTTATCTTAAAATTGGGGTGTAAAAGATGAGATTTTTTTTTCCCAGGAAAAAAATCTGTTCATGATGATTTGAAGAGGATTAGACCACATGAAAGAAGATTAGAGAGCCATAACCTGAAAAAGAAAAAATGTAGATTTTCTGTTTCTGTGCAGATGCAGCTCAAGCAGCTCCTTCACAGAGAAAGCATTCTGATTGGTTTCTGGTTACTATGGGTAACTCAGGCATTTATCAAATATTTAAACAAAGTATATTTTAGATATTTGTCAGATATTTTTTATCGATTAATCTGTGCATAATTTTGTCTTTTTTTTTTGGTCTATAAAAATGCCTGTCAGTTTCTTAAAAGCTAAACGATTTCTACTTGTTTGTTCAGTCAAACCAACCGCCTAAACAAGAAACGCAGAAACTTCTCACAGCTGAGAGGCTGAAGCCAATGAATGTTTCAGCCTTAAAAAGAACCCAATGACTGAAACAATTCAACCCTTTCTCATTCTAAACAAAGGACACCACAGCAGTGAGAGGAACACTGCTGCCTGACTGCTGACATCTGTACATGATGAACAGAGAATCATTTTACATTCCCACAATTCATTCCATGGCTCTCTGAAAGAAATAATCTGTTGATTTTCTTTTCCCAACAGAGGAGTCCATGAAATAAACGGCACTGGCACAAAATGCTGGAAAAACACGTCTTCAGTATCGGTGTTAATGCCCATGTGCCATCTTCTTTATCCCATCCGTCCAAGCTCTTCTTTACTCGATGTCCATCACATAGAAAGCCACACAATCGTTTCATTGTGTGAAAGTGATATTTTAACAGTTCCTTTCTGTGTTTACTTTCCATTTAGCTTCCATAAGCTTCCTTGAGTCAGAGCAAAATCCCAGCCATCGGTCCACATGATTATAAGGTCTTCAAAGCACATTATACGAGCAGCTAGTCCACATGAGTTGACATTTCTCGCAATGCACACAGCTGAATCTGTTAGACACACTTGGAAGTCCGTTGTAAGATATAAGGTCACATTAACCGGTTTCATCCAAAAAAGTCGCTCAAAAGGAAATATCAGAATTATACGACAATATGAGAGCATCAAATAAAAATGTTAGAAAATAGGCAGACTAATATGACAGGTCATGACAGGACTAAAAGCCCTTGAAGTTCTAAAAGCTGTGGAAGGTTTATTAGTGAGTATGAATGGACATGGCCTTGCGTGGAGCTCTAACCCCTCAGGACTGTCTCTCAGTACTGTGGAGCGGCATGAAGCTGATGCAGATCTGGGATCAGTTTGGCCTCCAAAGCCTCCAAAAGTCTGAGATTTAAAAGTCGTTTTTGTGGTCGTTTTGTTGCTGTATGTTGCTCAGCTCCTCAATCAGGCTTTCAAAGGTGATTCTCTTTTCAGGCATTTGCTCCCAGCACTTGCGCATCAGCTCGTACACCTGTCAAACAAGGACTGTTTTAGACCACAGGTGGTAAAAATGTAAAGCCTAACAAAGAAATGATCTATAGAATAATCTGTACATGTGTTGCCTGCCTAAAACTGCAGCAGCTTTTCCTTTCTCTGCCTGTGGTCAAAGACATCAACATGTTTACATCAGCAAGTAAAAAAATACTGTGGCTATAGTTTTCCTTCCATCTAAGTGGCGCAGGTTAGGTGTTGTTAGCTCAGATGTGGTTTTGCATCCTGTAATTATCTAATGTGCAGGACAAAGTTTATGAGTCTTCTGAATCTGAATCTTGATAATTGTCAAGAGAAACCATCCACTACTTCATTAAAAAAAAAACCCAACAACACCAGAATGCCTCTCCTGAAAGGCAAACTCTGATTTACTCAGCAAAGCTCGAGCTCAGGCTGGGACTTCATTTTATCTTCGGACAGTTTTTTTTTTAAATATTCTTTGGTAAAAAGTAGATCCAATTCAATCTGCTGCTCTGAACCTTGAGAATCCCAAACATTTTGACTATTGTTGGTATTTTTTCTCCTTATGTTTGTTTGCATTTGCTTTGTAGATAAAGACAATTCTACTAAGCACATCTAAATAAACCTGTGTGTGTCATTATTATGTTGGTTAAAAAAAAGACAGTTTCTCACAGTCTCTGGGCAGCTGTCCGGACGTGGCAACCTCTTCCCTTCTGTCAACACCTTCACCAATCGGATGACGGTCATCTGACCATGAGTGCGACCAATCATACCAAGGAAGAGCTGCATGGACAGGACAAGGACACGTTACAAGAGCCAAAAACTATTACAACACCATCCAATACTGGCACCAATTACAGAATACATAAAAATAGATTACAAAATGAATTAAAAAATGCAAATATAACTCAAGTGAAAATGAGTTAAAGACCATGATGAGTACAAAGCTGTAGTGACTTTTACTTGTTAGCTTTATCACAGCCGATCCTTTTATCACGTCCGATATTCAACATTAAAGTCTTCATTCGTAACTGCCTTTTAGCAATAGTTTAAGGTCAATCAGCACAACAGTGGCAATTAAAGGCCTGATGTAAATGTAAGATCTTCATGATAAACTCAGCTCTTTAGTGTTGGCACAGGCTGCAGTTTGGACACAGCTCCTGGTGGAGTCTGTCAACTGCCGCTTTGGCCCAAGACCAACACCATCTGCCATTTACAAATGACTGTGTGTGTGTATGTGTGTGTGTAATGCTGTAATAAATTCAGTTTGTTATTTCTGAAAGAACGGTACAGTATGTGTTTAACGTGTTTACTCTGGAATTTTTGTACAAGCTCAAAGTAACCGAGGATTAGGAGAACTTTTTAAATACCTCTGTGAGGCTAAATATAATCATAATAATATAAGTGTGGGGCGTACTGACCGTCATGGGGCTTTTGGAGGATTCACAGTAGGTGATGAGTTCATACATTGTGACCCCAAAGGACCAAACGTCTGAAGCAAGGTAGAACTTGCAGTGAGTCAGACACTCTGGTGCATACCTGAAAAACAAAGTGTTGAGCATGAACACTTGTCCATTTAAACTGATGGTTGCACTGTAAGCTTTTGTACTGACATGAGCATGTTTTCTTTGTTACACAAATATATTAGAGACACATATTTGCTTAAGAAACATAAGGAGAAAAACCATTTGTTGATGTAATGTTCATGTTGAATAATGTTGAATAAAATAAGAATTTGGATTGAAACAACCGAGTTCATGCATTTTTCCATATTTTTGTAATGACTATTGCTACCCAGCACCTAAAAATAATTTATGGATTCGTATGTGTTTGCTTCAACATATAATATTGGTTATTAAATCATCAAAAGTGGGCCAAAAAAAGAAATTGTCTGTGCATCATTTTACAAAATACTGATTTTTAAATATTGAGTGAATGTTTATTAACCAGTATAACTCAACCAGAGATACAATCTATTATAAATATTTGCTGTAGTTATAATAATCTTGCATTCAAGCTCAATTAACACAGACCCAATCCCATCTACTTTACCCACCTGATGCAAAGTACCACACACTTTTCTCACTTTCTTTCTTTTATTTCTTAGTTCTTTTGTCATCTAAATGTTCCTTTATCCTACAGACTCAGTTCTTCAGTTATAAACTAAAAGCAATTTTCGATACTCTTTCTATGCAGTATTTCTCTCTTAGTTTAATACTGTTTGTCAAAAAACAATTCCTTTCTCACTTCCTGTTTCATTTAGTGACCACTTCCCTTTTTCTTCCCTCCTCTCCTTACAAAGTTTCTCTTTTAACAACAGAATCTAAGCTATTGAGTCAGAATATAATTTTTTTTATTTTCATCCTACCGTCCTCTTGACTCACCAGAAAACAGGGCTGTCATTTTCATCTTTGACAGTGTAGTATCCCTGGTTGTCTTTGATGCTCTTGGTGAGACCGAAATCTCCGATCTTCACCGTCCTCTCGTTCTCCACCAGCACATTTCTGGCAGCCAGGTCCCTGTGGATGTAATTTTTGGATCCCAGATATTTCATTCCCTGAAAAAAAAGGTTTAAAAGGTTAGAGTAATTGAAATGGAGTCTATGGCTTTGTGTGATTTTTAAAGAGTTGGATGCGCTATGCAGACAAAGAAAGCTATGTCTGCTGGGAGAAGATCAGTCAGTGACCAATGACACATACATGATAAATTATCTGTTTCTTTAAACATTTTTTGCATGGCCAAATTTATTAGAAAACAAAAAGTGAGGTCTTTTTTCTTGGGGTGTTTCTAGCCATTAAAAAAATAACAGCAAACAACCAACAACTGCTTAAACTCACAAAATCCATTTTAAAGGATCCTGTTCATATCTTTATTAAACCAAAAGACATCATGTGACTACTGTTTTGGAAGCCATTTTGCCACCAGTATCTCAACAGAAAGTGTTTTAACATTTAAAAAACATTTTTAGCCTGAGTGCCAAAATGACCATCTCATTTAACTAAATAGCATTTAGGTGGTAAATGCTCAAACCCTCTGGTATTTTACTGTTGATCAATTAGATCCAAATACAATCCAAATAGATGAAGTAGAGCGTGATGGTACCAGCTGATCCAAGAAAACATCTGTGGAAAAAAAAAAATCCTTACCTTGCAAATCTGGATTGAGTAGCTGATCAGGGTGCTGAGGCTGGTGTCCTTTTTGTGTCTGGGTAGATAATCCTTCAAACTTCCCAGCGGAACATACTCCATGATCAGCTTAATGGCCTGACCACCTACAATTATAGATATACACATAAACATATAGAAACAATCAACCAAGACCTGCATTTATCAGAAAAAAGCAGTATTCATTAGTTTTTACTTTTCCAAAAATATTTATTTTAACTTGAAAATCCTAGGAGGCTGTTAAACAACACTTATTGCTGTTCTTGGCATATTTTCAGAAATATTAAGGAGGGAATACATATTTGCAGCCTTCTATATTAGAAATAGTGTCACAACTTGAAAATCAGGCCAAAGAATTATTCTTCCTTCACTCAGCAAATGAAGCACAGCATTCAGCCTTCAAGAAATGTTGAATTACAAGCAACATACATGTATGATTATATTTCTTGGTCAGTATAACATTGGATCCTTGTTCAATCAGTAAAATGCCTGCCTGGAAATTGAGCGGAAACTAACTTGCACATTAAGTGACGCCTACAATTCAAGACCCCCCTTGCCCATCTCTGCATTAGCTGCTCTACAATGAACATTTGTAGTTTGCATGACCAATAAACAGAAAAAATCATGAGAAGTGAGGACTCTCAATACAAGTGAGTTCCTTGTGCTTCAAACTACACTATTAACTATATCTGGTGGCATCCAAGATTTCAACTTTTTTTTAATGGAAACCTTTATTTTTTACATGTTTTTATTTTGAATCTAAACCACCAGAGCTTTTCTGCTGATTTGCTGCAAGAAAGCACAAAGCACTGGTTTAATATATGAATACAGATAGTTGGTTAAGTGCTTAAATGTACTTTAGGTGAATGTTGTCAATGCTGAATTTCTGCTGAGCATGGATAAAAAATAAATAACATACTGCTGAATTACATCTGTGGAAAATAATTCATGGATGGGTTTTGATTTCTCTGCAACTGAATATGCAATTGTAACTTTATGCGTTTCTTTTTGTATATGCACGTATTCTACACTTACCTTCCTCTTGGCAAATGCCCTTGTATTTGACAATGTTTTCATGGTAGAGTGCCTTCAGGATGTCTATCTCACGCGAAAGGTTGGTGCTCTGCTCCTCTCGGTTCTCAGGCTTTAGTGACTTCACTGCCACCAGCTCGCCTGTTTTATCACCTCGTGGATCATAGCGGCAAAGCTCCACTTTACCAAAGTGGCCCTGCAGGATGAACATGGTCAAAATTTGTAACGAGGACAATTATCAACAAGTTTCAGTCTACTTCCTGTGAGAAAACAGTTGTTTCTTAACATTGTCTAAATAACTTCAGATCTATATCTGCTGTGCTCTTGATTATCTTTGATCTGTAGTTAATACTGTCTGTTAAATGCCCACAGCTCATGTCTGCTTGCAGATCATGCTCCTGGTGAATTTTTTTTAATAGTAGTAAACTGAAGTTATCAGATTATATAAAAACTTCTATTCACATGGCTGGACACATAACAAAATGCTCTAAAGAAGCAGATTTAATACAAAACAATCACCCTTGCAGGTAACTTTAATGGTCAAGTCATTTTATTTGTTCATTTGGAAAATTTCAGTTTAATTATCCTTATAAATGCTAAGATTTGCTATACAAAGCTGAACACACAAGCTGTGTACAAACAGCAGGAAGAGTTTACCTCTCCTAGTTCTCGGATCTTCCTCAGGAATCTCCTTTCAAACACAGTTGGGTCCACCTCTGGTGTAGGCTTGGGTTTGATAGATGGGTCTAAGAGATGGAAAAAGAAACATGAAACATGAAACATGTTGGGTAAGATCTGTGTTTTCTTCAACATAAGCACACTTGCGTCATAGGAAGTCCATTGTGGTTGACGGTGTCAAAGTTTTCACCAGATTTTTTGTGGTTATATAACTGTTCGCTTGCTCTCGTTTCTACACAAATAGCTTCTTCAGAAGGACAATTCATCATTAGATATGGACTAAATGATCAGTAATTACAAAAGTGTTAGTTTTGACATGAACAGTGCTTTAAATCTGGTTTTCAAGCCTTTATGGATATTTAAAGTTAAGGCGATCTTGTGGCTGTCTTGAGACTTTACATAAGAGAAAAATCATAAGCTTAAGTTTCAGTAAGACTGGCTGCGGTATCTGATTCTGGCCAGCAGGTGGAAGAGTAGAGTCTTTTCTCTGGCCATGAGGCCCAGATGGGGGGGGAGTAGTGATAATGCACCTAGTGAACTTCCTCATGAACATCTGAGTTGAGTAAACAACTCTCTCTCTCTTTGCACTGTGTACTAGACTGCTGCTAGGTGAGATACAAAACAAGAAAAACATTCGGATCATATTCCAGCTGTTAACAACCGTCCTGAATTTTTTTTTAACAGTACTTGCTTTTTTAGCTGTTCTTTGGTGTAAACTAATTGTTTTCGAATTCTATCAAATTTTGGGAACACAGTACATGCATTCAGCTCATACATACTCTTTTCCTCTAGCATGTCTATGTCTCTGACGATAGCCCTGAAGAAAGGTCTCTTCTTTGGGTCGTAGTTCATGCAGTGGGTCATCAGTTCAGCCAGTTCTCTGCAGTCTGGGGTGGCCAGTTTGCACTCAGTTTCATAAAACCTCTCCTTCTGCTCATCAAAAATACATATACATGAATGAGGCGAGTTAATGTGATCATTGAGGTGTGATCATGCAGAGGAGGTTATAAAGAAAAAGAACAACAATGTGTGGCCCATACCTCTGTGGGTTTCTTCTCTTTGAGGGGAACCTCTCCATCATAGCAAATCTCCCACAGGGTGGTACCAAAGCCCCACTTGTCAGCTGCAACGCTCAGGGAAGATACACTCTTAACACACTCCGGAGCAATCCAAGGGATACGGTGCACACACTCTGCAGAGGCAAAGTGATGTTGTCATATTTTTTATTCTTTATATGGCATCAATTGCATGTCTGTCCTTCTCTAATTTGGTTAATTTTGGGTTAAGGGTAATGGGGTAATAAATGTTGCGCATATTGTATCTGTAACTGTATCTGCCTACATTTATATTTCATTATTGGTATCACAGATCAATCACTATCGCATCGTTAACAAGTTCTGGTATTTGAAGACATTAAAAAATATACATTAACATACATAAAAAACAAACCTTCAATGCTAAAAACATCTAAAAAACACTATGTAAAAGTAATTAGTAGGCATGACCTCATGGCTCTGAGCCAACATACTGTCATACTCCAAATACCAGGAAACTAACAGTAAAATACTGTTCAGGTTTGTCATGCCAAGAAGCTGGTTCTAACTGTTGACTGACTGCATCCACTGAATCTAAAAAGCCTTGGCATCAGCTGGCTGAAATATATCACTCTGACTGGAAGACGGGCTAACTGACTGGCCAAACTCTGTGCTCCGCTTTTGGCTCCACAAACTCATAGCATCAGATGAAAGGTGTATGTTAGTGAGTGCATGCTGTTGAGACTGGACCACAGGATGACTGACTGGAGGAAAAGAGGAGGAGTGATGAGGGGAAGAAACATGGAGGGGCTGGATGGAGAAAAGGGGAATGATGGAGGCAGAAACGGGGGCAGAGGAGGGGGTAATTGAGTGTAGAGACAAAACAAAGAGAAAAAGAAATAAGAAAGTGAGGAAGTAATAAATGGATTTAATGGTTTGAGTAAAGTAATCAGAGATTGCTGGGAAGAAGGGGAATAGCGCTCCCCAGAGGGTTTCTCAGCACTTTATTCACCATATGTTCCATCAAATCTATGTAAAAGGACATTGATTTGCAACTGGACGACTGATCGCTCTGCAGAGTGGTGGAGATGGAGGAAGAAATGTTAAGAGTGCTGGGAAAAAACAAAGAGGGAGGAGCATCCCCAGGGATGTGTGGCAACAGACATTCGCACGGAAACATTTCTAGTCTGTCCTGTGGTTGGTTGATCCATCTGCACAGCCACACGGTGTTATATCACAGAATTTTTAGCTGTAATAGAAACATGACGCGGTCATTTGAGAGAAACTGTGCAATTTGAGAAATGTCCTTGTTGAGCCATCTTCCCTGAACTTAGATCTGGCTTTTACAAAACAAATTACAGTCTGAAAAGGCAATGCGCCCAGCGTCTATTGATTGCTTGACAAGTATCATTCCTACAACTAAAAACCTCTGCTTGATCGGAAATGTTCCTCTTTTTTACATTTTTACTGTATTTTATGAGAAGTTATGAGGGTAAAGAAGACAACATTGAAACAAAAAACAAAAGGGCAAAACAAAAATCCAACTCGAACAGGCCAGCGCTAAAAAAAAAGGAAAAAAGCTTCAACAATAGTTTAACTGGTTTACACTTCTTCGTTTCATTTTAGTTTCAATGTCATTTACAGCTCAATAGAAAAGAAAGTGGAAGTAATAGTTACATTTTCCATGTTACTTATTTTGTAACCACTTAGCTTTCATTTTGAGTAACCCTGAGAGTTAAGGGTGTGTGAATGACTACTCACCCTCTCTGGAGAGCACTGTAATTGGTATTCCTGGGTCGCTGAGCTTGATGAAGGGCCCTCCTTCATCAGTGCCCAGTCCATCCCTGGCAAGCAGGATGTTTTTAGCACACACAAAGCCATGGACCAACTTTTTGTCCTCCTACAAACACACACAAGATACAAAAACTCTGTTACATTACAATCAAGAGGGGAAATAGACAGATTATGTCTGATAAAATTAACCTTACATGGTTTGGGTGGTCCCATGGATGCAAAGAGGACTTACAAGCATTTAGTCCCATAGCTTGTGTGTATGTATGTGTATGTGTGTGTTTTCATGTCTCACCAAGTAGCTAAGTGCTGAGGCCAGCTGCTTGGCCACTTGAAACTTCCAAGGTGTGCTGAGTGGGCTCTGCTGTCTCCTCATAAATACGTCCAGCGGTCCAAGCTGGACAGACTCCTCAACCATGATGTCTGTTCCACACAAACACAGGATAACGTCAGTGCTCAAGATGTTGAAGAAAAGAGTCCTGTTCTGTCATACATGTGTACAAATAAAGTTTTCAACGTGCACTTACTCTCCTGATCGCGGACACAGACTCCATACAGCAGCACTATGTGTTTGTGGGAAACTTGTCGCATCATACTAGCTGTTTCGAAGAAGGCCTGTCAGAAAAAGGACGAAGATGAATAAATACACAGAACATTACAGAAACTTTCCCAGTCTGATTAGATGTTGACAACTTGCTGATAATAAGCATTAGCACATCAGTGTGGTTAGATGTTACAGAATGGATGTTGTGAAAGTCTTCAGGAGAGGACATGATGTGAAAGGCTGTATAGAAACATGACTGTCTCTCACCAAGGAGATGTCCCTGTGTCCAGGACCCAGTACCTTCAGGACCACCTTGACCTCCTGGAAGGATGAGTAACCTGCATCTTCCTCCTCCTCACTCTTCACCCTTAGTGTGCCTGAGTAGATGTTGGTTCTCGTGCCAAGGCCAAGGTGCTCGTCCTGGTTAACACAGGAAGCAGCAGAGACAAAAAAAAATTACATCTAGAGGCCTAACTGTGGCTATTGCAAAAACAGGGCCTCTGCAGTCAAACTGAAGGATTCTTACAATTTCAGCTGAACACAGTTATGAAGGCTCTAAAACTACTGCCAAAACATTTTCTGTGGTCCAGAAAAAGGAGTCTGTTTGTGTCACGTGTAAAGGAGAATGAGCAACATCTGCTTGGTATTCTTATGGGTCATTTTCATGCTGTAAAACTTTTAAAACAGAAGCCTTGAAATTGAAATGCAAATGCAATTGCCTGTGACAATGCTACAATTTTAGCTTAGTTTTTAAATGCATTATACTTAGAGGCTGCACTTTATGGTGATCTGGTATAAAACTGCATTTTATTACGAACATTTAATGCAGCACACTAAAGTGCAGTGTAAAGAAGTGCATGTACAATAATTTACTTTGTAATACACTGTATGGATGTATTTATAATGTCATTATTAACTGCTGAGTTTTACATCTGCAGACACTCTAGAACAGAATCACAAAATTAGATGAAGAAGCAAAGATGGCATGGTGAACCTGTTCAATCTCCTCCTTGAGAATGCGATGGAAGCTGAGCTGACTGTCCTGCATTGGGGTCTGAGGGGCTGGGGCTCTCTCTTTGGTGACCACCAGCAGGTTAGATATCTCTGCAACACAAACACAAAAACATATGCTCATTTAAAATGGCCATACCAGGGTTTCTGTATCACTTTTTGCCAATTATAAAGCCTATATACCACCATTTTCAAAAGTCTAATAGGGTTTTAGTATTCAAAACAAAGCTGCAGAGACAACTGTGTGGGTTAGATAATTCCTCACAAAGAACATCATGTCAGCTTGCTTTGTTTCTCATGGTCATGTTTTTGTAACACTGTCAAAACTTAAGATGTATTGAAAAGTCTGCACTGCATTCATGCAACAATGATGAGTTCACAGCAAAGTAAACTCAAGCGGGAGTGCTGTGCGTGGCACACGAGAATGCCACACATTTATCGATGCTCATATATGCTCATATATTCTGCATGAAAGCATAACTGTGTTTACATGTGGTAAAACAAAGTCTCAACAATTACGTCAATGTGGCAATCATGTGAACAGCTATTCAGGTCAGGTTATACTGATTTAGTTTATTTTGTGTATGCAGAGCAGTGTGTGGGAGGATGAAGTCAAAATGTGTCTTTGTGCCTGTACTATAAGTGTACGTGTGTCAGAGAGTGTGTGTGTGTCTGTGGGTGTCTAATGTTGTGACAGAAGCAGCGCACTGTGGTTTTAAGAGGGAAAAAAGTATCTGCACTACATCAGCATCGCCCTACATTCACCGTCAAAGAGTGTCGAGAGCCTTGTTCAGTAATAAGCAATCTGTGTTTTCATGCAAAACTCAAATACAAATGCACCCACACCTACCATCAAGTACTGCATACTGCACTGCACACATACACACACCTTAACCACTGATCCACAATAATTGAGGCCTAACCTTTATCATTTACTCTGAGTTTAAGTCATCTGCCCACTCTTAAAACCATGCAGTCATCCTTTCACTCATGCACAATCGTATAACAAAAGGAAAACAGGTTTTGTCAAAACAACATGAAGTAAAAGTAAACTATATCATCATCTCAGTATGCGGGCATGGAGTGTGTTATCTCTGGCACAGATGTTGTATAATATATTATAAATATTTGAACAGGGACAACAACACCGCACTCCACCCTTTTATCTTCCTTTGAAGCAAAACTGTTGTACCTTATAACAACACCACCACCCATCCCAACAAACAAAAACAGCATAACACACTCATGCACACATGCAAATATGGCTCCACCTTGCTCTGTGTGAAGTAAACACAAGAGTGCTAGTTTGATACAGGAAACCCACATTTACAACTCTCTTCCTCCCTGACACCATTTCACACAAACACACGCATTGTTCATGTCAGCCTCTCTTATCCGAGGTTGGTGACAGACACAAAACACACGCACACTTATAGAAAAAAGAGAAAGAGCAACTCCTGTCTAAAATGTGTATGGAGGGAAAGTTTTTCTTCACCGGCCTCAAATAGATGTAAGATTCAAATCTGTTGCACTTCTGACCTTACTCCACATCACAGCCAGGTGTGGTCTTCTGTACCTGTTACCACACCCAACTGTGATGTAGCACTGCACACAGTAGTGCATCGAGAAGTTTTGTGGTGCAGACTGAGGAAGCAGACTGCTAAACGCCAGAGCAAGCAGAATTCCAGTTTGCTTTGCCATCTATCAGTTTTAAAGAGTCTGTATACTGCAGACTTGTCAGAGTGTTTTTCTTTCACATTTGTTGTTGATTCTGCAATAATGATCTTGGAATCAAAGTATCCATTAACCTCGGCTGTGTGGTGCCAATGGTTTTGAGGAATTTGTGTCCACAACCATCATAATAGACAGATTTCCGATGATATAAGATAAGATATTCCTTTATTAGTCCCACAATGGGGAAATTTGCAATATAAATTAATGGTGCATGTGCCGCAGGCATATAAAAAAAACATTATGTCCTGAAAGCTTTTAAAAGACATTTTCAGTATTGATTAATGAAGCTACTTGCAGTAAACAAGCAATATTACTTTTAAATAAATCTGTATGTGCTACTAGTATATTCCACTAAGTACTTTATGGCATGTCTGTTATGACTGATACCTATTGGCTCTGGTTTGTTAACATAACAAGAAAATAAGCCCACTTCCTCATTAACTGTCACAAAACATAAGAAATATCTACTGTTTATCATTAAAGGTTCTCTATCATTGTGGTCACTTTTTTGTTTTCTATTCCTCTACCTATCTCTATATTTTAATTATTTCAATGTCCTTATATCCAAGTTAACACAAATCACAAATCACAGTGAACAGTCTTTTATGACATCTGAGACTTCTTGTGATACATTTTACCACAACTGCTTCAAGCAGCTTTATATGTACTTCAATATGTTGCCACATCGGTGACAAACTGAAGTCATATGAATGGTGATGTCCTTGGATTCAATAGGAACTTTCACTTTCCATTCAGTTGTCAAGACTTCAGACATTTCTTTTATCTATTATCTCCATTGTTTTCCATAAACTCAATAACTGCTGTTGTTTTGCAGATTCCTGTAACACGTTGATAGATTTTTTTTGCTGTCGAGCGAGTCCTTTTGTATCAGTTTTTTTTTCTTTTGAGTCTTTTATAAGCAAGGCTTACCGAAGAATCAAGACCTGTGCTGAGCCTTTTCTAGCTGAGGCAATCTGCAGTGCCATGTACATCCCTTCATTTGGGTATGAGCCGTCAGTGCATTAGCCATTGAGACTCTCTATGTCTGTGGCAGTCATTAGGCTTACCTCTAGGCTGTGGTGGGCAGCAGCGCAACAGCTGGAAGTGGAGGTTGTCGGTGCGAAGACTTTGACCCTCCAGGTGCTCCAGCAGCTCTCCAAGAGTGGCCCTGAACGTCTCAGTGCCGTGCAGGCGGAACCCATCGGAGGTGGCTTCAACCTGGAAGTTTTTGTACTGACGCACGGGACGAGACTCCCTCAGGTCAAGCTGGAAAGAGAGAGAGAAAAAAATTTGAGCGGAACACAACAAAATGGCAAAAATGGAAGAACATGAGACTAAACTAGAGATCCAATGACCAAAAGCAGCTCTGATGCAAATTTTATATTGGGAGAGCAGAAAACATGAAATTGAGTATTAAATTGAACGGGGAGAAGCAGTGAAGAACAGAGAAAGTGAAATGCACTGGGAAAAAATTTTAAATGAATTAACTTAAAGCTAATGTCTATCTTAAAAACTAAATAAAACAGTGGTCTTAAAGACCCCACTTTTCAAAACAGGTTTATAAATGTCTTTTTAAGCTGTACATCCGTGAAAACACCACAAAAATGTGTCACTTAGTGAATATCCTAATCAAAGCTATCTCTAAGGATAAGCTAATCTAAGGATATATAAAATAACAAAATAAAATTTAATTTACGTTAACACATGTAATAACTATAAGTCACTCATTGTTAAACAATAATGGTTTAAGTACACTTAGTTTCTCCTGTTACATGAATCCCTTTTTTTCAGTTGTGATTAGGATCTGATCCATCAGCTTGAAAATCTGCCATTATCAGAGCTCTTTTTACTTGAATATATCTATAGTTATTTTAGGTATTATTATTGTAATTATTGTTGTTGTTAGTGGTGTAATTTAAAAGGTAAAGTGAGGCTGTAGTATAACACAACACTCAATATCAGCACTCAGTAGCTGGACGTGATCGGTTCAACTCTCTACCTCAGTGCAGACCACAGTGATGATGATGTACTGGTAGTCAGTGCAGCTCCAGCGCAAAATGTAGGTGCCCTCCTCATTGCCCTCCTGACGCAGCTTGTAGATAGCATACTCCGTACTGGAGAAGGAAAACACAATTAATGGAGAGGGGATGGGATTCTATCAAAAGTTGATTCAAGGTTTTAAGCTGCAATTAAAGTTTTTAATTCAAGCTTCTGCTAAAGATAGTATGTCTGTTTCTATTACAAATGCATTCTTAGTATGTTAGTTATGCTATGTATGATTCATTATGACCTGTTTTACTTGTTTTTAATTTTTTTTTCTTCAAAATCTGTGACCAAAACAGTTTGCGTCTTATCAATTATCTTTCTGCCTGTCAATGATCCATTTTGTGTTACAAAAACCTTTAAAAAACTACAGAAAGATAAATCAAAATATAACATTGATGACTGCACTGTTGTTTTCAGCAAGAGCAACAAAAATAACATTTAAAAAGAAAACGTAGATTAATACATTGCAAAATCTTCATTTGGGCACACTTTCAAAAAGATGGTATGTTCTTTGTCCAATTAGGAGACGGACAGGTTGTATGTAAATACAAATAAGGGTCAGTAACAAAACTAATAAGTGAGTGTAATAAAACATGCTGCTGTCCATTGTGTTTTTAAAAGGAAACAGGCTTTCTCTCTCTCTCACACACACAAACACACACACACACACATTCCCGAGTTATTTCTGTCAGTACAAACCAGATTGGTCCATGACAGCCATTATCAATGTTGTGCACCACTGAAGCAGGGGCCACCTCCTTGCACAGGAAGTGGTGAGCATCCACTGTGAGCCTGAAGTACCCATCTACAAGGGCTGCAAAGGACAGAGCCTGAGCCCTCGAAGCCGTTTGCAACTCCTGAAAAGAGACAGGGAGACAGAGATGACGAGAAGGAGGGAGGGAAGAGGTGATCAGAATAGGAGCTCTTATAAAAACCACAATACTTCAAAGGGCTACAATCCATTTTCATGATAAAATAGGACATCATCATTAGTCATAGTGGCTAATGGCATTAGCAGACCAGCTTTGTTACAACATGACATGAATCCAAATAAATGTAGCTGCTGGTCATGCTAACCATAAATCTATCTAAAGGCAATAGAACAGGTTACTAAAATAATTGAGCAGAGCGTAATCCTATTATTACTGTACTGACACATTACAGTGGTACTTACTTTGATATACTGAGGCCATTGCAAAAATAAAACCACAAGGATTTTATACAGTAAATCCCTTGCATGCTAAATTCTTAAATACCATAACCCTGGAGGAGAAATTATTATAAAATTATTTTGTTACTAAAAACAAAGCTGACTTTGGATCTTCAAAATTATAGTCAGTTTTTGGAACAAACATCTGAAAATGTTTTTGATAGAACATTAAAGAATATTGAATGTAAACAGGGTCTGTGTACAGTTTCTGTCTTATTGAGATACTTCTGTACTATGCAGTCATACCCTTATGTTGTTAAAAGATAACCCACTGCTCAAATTTAACATGTTAAGTTACATCTGTTTTTATACAGACTTGGGTGACAACATAGGCTTGATCCCACATAATACACAGTGATATTTGATTTGTCTTTCTCACCATCCTCTTGTTGTCCTGTCTGTATATTGTGACCGTTGCCTCTTTGACGACAGTGTGGGTGATCTCATGGAAATCAGAGAACACCACCCAGCCTTCAGTAGCCTCTTTTTTTCTGTCATTTTTCTGTTTTCCATCATGCTTGTTCTTCTTTGACTTGCTCTTTTCCTTACCAATAACAGGTGCCTGGTTTAAAGATACATAAAGCAGTTATACACACACATTAATTTTGTAGGAAAAGAGACCATAAACATATTCAAATATGTCAAATGTTGCTAATGTAAACATTCTGCCATGACATTTTCAAGGTTTGTCCTTGATAATAAATTGAACCATCCCATTCATTCTTGTTACCTCAAATGGTAGCCATAATAAAATGAAGACTACTGTACTGCTCTCTCAAAGTAATTAACATTGTGTCCTTAATCAACTATAAGGATATGTGTCCACTCCCTCTTAGCATTTCATTTTGGATTTCATTCCAGAAATAAGAAATCTACCTACCCATCTAACTAATAAGACTAAATCTAAACTAAATCTTCAACCTGTCAGCTCAGAAAAGCTTCAGTGTGAGTGCTATATTGCTGCTTGGGCAGCACATTTCTGTCTGAATCCAACTGAGTTCAAGAGAGAATTCACAGAGCCCTGCTCGTATCCGACAGTCATTCCGTTATTCATGTCCCAAACCAAACCCAGACCTACACAGTTAAAGCTGAGGCACTGAGTTTGTGTCACACACACACAATTGTTGTTACTGAAAGCTTTCCCGATCAGATTTGAATCCGAACATAATTTCAAAACATTTGTTCAAACCCAGTCCAACCTGATGGGCACAGTCAGACACAGGCCAGGTGTCTACCCTCTATTGGGTGCCCAATATTAGTGCCAATAATTCAGTATTGGACTAAATGTGAAATATGGTACCGATCTCCTTTCTGTTCCTGGGTCACGGTGTTGAATAATGGACAAAAGTATGTTGGAGGACATAATGACGTCACAGTGAAGTTAACCTTTGACTTTTAGGATATAAAATGTTGCCCTATGAGAGAACTTGCGCAAAATGTTGTCATAATTCATCCTGAATTCTTAAGTTATGGCTCCAAACATGTTTTGTTAGGTTACGGTGATCTTTTCTTTTCTTCTCAAAAATTACAAATTATTTTATCCCTGAATCCAAGCCACAACTGTTGCTGGAACAGAGGCATAAAAAGGAGGAGCACAGAGCCTCTCATTTTTGTATTATATTCCTGTTTTATGCCGTTATGGACTTAAAACTTCTGACTTCCTTTTGTGACTTTACCTTGAGCTTAACATTTATTATGTTTTAGAATGTGCTTTCTTTTCTTATATCTAAAATACCTTTCTTTTAGATAAGTATTCTGGTGACTTTATCAAACTGTAACTAAATCAAAATTCTATTTCAAAACATATGTTCTGTTGTGGGAGCTGAACAGCAAGTTAATGACATTTTTCCAGTATGACGTTTGCTTAATTCTGTCAAGAAGCCGGTTTATCTGAAACTCTTGGTAACACACAGTTTCACTCACTATAACAGGCTTCTTCCTCCAGGAAATTCCAGCCGTACCAGTTACAAGGACCTGCATGTTAGGGCTTGTCTCCATTTTCTGACTCTGGCTCTGCACTTGGGTCGTGTTGTAGTATCCTAAAATATACAAATAATTATTATACTAAAGTATTTACACATGCTGCAAAATATTTCAATGCTGTAGTGATAGGCAGACACTTCAGTTATTGTAAATATATATATATATATATATTAGCTGGGGGGGGTTTTCAATATATTAATAGTAAAAATTGTTTTTGGAAAATCTTGCTGGAATTTTGCAGTGAAAAGTAAAGCAAGGGAAACATCTTATAAGCTATGACTATTGGATGTTTACAAGAAAATTCACATCATTAAAACAAAAAAGGTTTTTTAAACCATCAAGTTCTGCATCAGTGTTTGAAAACACAGCAGTGAGGATCCTCCAGGGTCTGGTCTACATTGTGATAAGTGGGTTAATGTGACATGCAAACACCTTGTTCCTTTCACTTTTGGTTTTTACCATCAACACAAATTCAAACAAGGGTTTTTGGGGGGGGGTTGGATGTCACAGAGTTCACACTTTACTTATACTTTAGGTTAAGACACCACAGCTTCTCTGAATGTAAACATACCAAAATAAACACTTTAAAATAACCAACATAATTCAATATAGCTGATTAACATGTTGCGGTAGCACTATAAAAACTTTCAAATTGTCATCCAAGTTTTGCAGCATCATAGCAACTCCATTTTGTTTCATGATGCCTGATAATTTTACTAATTAAACACTTAATTTTATCATTCTCCCTCTTGACCTGACACCTAGACACATTTCCTCTTTAGTTTTCTATATTCTTGTAAATAGTTCTCTCTTACAGTTATCTATAACCTCCCTCCTAATTCTTACAAAACTACATCTCAAACAAAACCCCACAAATCTGGCCAAGTGTCTTAATTTTAAATCATCTCCTTGAAATCTTACCATAGTAACCTCCATTGCTGATCTCTCCTTCCTGCATTACACCAAGGGAGACAGGCTCAAACAGCTCACTACCAAATCCGCTGGTCAGGCCCTCTAGTGTGGCAAGGTACTTAATCTTCAGGTCGTATGGTGTGATGTTGCTGTCCTTGACGGTACGGCTGTTGAATTCATTGAGGAATTTCTTGAAGACGTTGCTGATGCGGATGCGTGTCAAGATGTTGCGCTGCTTAATGTTGCGATTCAGTGACTCTGGTATAAAGCGTTTGTAGCTGGTGGGATTAAGACAGAATGAAAGACATTTGTGAGCAATTTAATTGAGTTATTATTTCCTGTCCTTTGTCCAAGCGGTTTGTTGGTAAGGTAAAATTATTTGACTTCTTAGAAACTATGGATTAAAAAAATGGTTATTATAAAGTTGCAATCACTCTTTATTTATGTCCTGTGGTAGGTTCAATTGTCTATGTGTTCCTACAGGCTTTACAAGCTTGAACTGTGGGAAGAGTTATGAAAGGAAGAACATGAACAAGAGGTCCTGTGATGTGGAGAAGAAAAATCAGATGATAATGTGCATACCATGTGCAGTATTTCCTATGTATAGAATCTATCCTGGAAACCAAATCCAAAGAAAGTTACCCCGATTCAAAAAGACAATCTATAAGTTTTCTATTGAATGTTAGTTCTAAATGTTTCAATTTATAATTCTTCCAGCTTTCTTTCTTTTGCAATTTCTAGACAGCAAAAATCCCCTCCCCCCCCAAAAAAGGTTAGGGTTATGTTACTTTCACAGAAGTAAAAAAAGAATTTCTGTTTCTGTAACTGAAAAAACAAAACAAAAAAAACAAAAAAACAAAGCCTTCGCTGGAGCTACATGACTCAGTTCCGCCTCAACATGTCCAGTCAGTCAGCTGTTCAGAATTCCCCACAACTACAAACAAGTCAATCAAACACAATTGACACTTAATTCTCTGAAAGAGATTGTGAAAATTCTGTGAATTCAAAACACACTATTTTCCCCCATATGTGAACATGGTTTGTATAACTGAAAACCCTGAATGCCCAAAATGATTCTTTTTCCAAAACAAAAAATATTTTAAAATAATCTTACACTACCTTTCCAGCTAGTATTAGGTCTTTGTATATGGTCTGATACTTTAATGTGTCTAAAACCAGACAGATGTAAATGATAGCCAATAGCATTTGATTATGACAAAAAACATGGCAATGCAAGGTTTCTGTCCAACACTGACAATAACAGACAGCACCTGTTTGTGCCACCCCGCCTTTGGATGCACCAAGGCCTGCTTTTTTTGGGACAACATGTGCAAGAAGGCTGAGCATTTTTCCTTGGAATAAAACTTGGAACAATCAAGTATATTTAATGGAATTTCATAAGAAAGCAAGAAAAGAGTGCTGCCTCTATCGTTTGTAATTGGGGGTATTTTTTAAGATCTTTATCAAAAGTTTGCTGGACCATCCATAATAGTATTTCAGTTTTGTTTGTGGGTAGGTTTTACCTGATTTCGTGGGAAGTGGACATATTCAAGTTTGTGGTGTAGTGAGTGATAGCAAGAACAGCCATGCCCAAACACTCGTTTTCTATCTCATGTTGCTCTGCCTCTGACTGGGAAATCCTGAGTGGAACCACACCTTTCTGAAAGTCATGTTGGCCCTGCACAACAAACATACAATTACATTCAGTAGAAAATAAAAACAGAGACACGCCAACACTTACGAACATGAACACCTAAAAAAAAATCTCTTAGGAATTAGAGATTGCAACAAACACTATATGACTTGGCACTAATCCTGTCATAATGGTGAAATGAAATTAAGAAACTGACTGCCTTATTGACTAGAAATTCACATGAATTTATTATGTTCTGAACAACTAACAATTAGAGTTGTTGTTTAAAGTTTGGAAACATCATTTCCCCTGAGTTACCACTTCTTTTAGCGGTTTCACATTTTAATGGACTGAAATTACTCAAAAGACTACAATGGCTCTAAATTACACAGAAGGGTTATGTTCCTCTCTGTTGTTTGGCTTAAAGCTTAACTTCCTTGTATTGTTTCGTTCTAGCCATTGATGTTTTTAAAAACACAGCTTTGAACAGCGTTGATGCTTGATTTTTGGATCAAAATTATATTTCCAAAATGTATTTCAAACACTGAAATAATTCAGTTCAAAAAACAGGAGAATTTTTTTTTTGAGAAATCAGTAGAGACTGATCTTTTTTTAAGTTTGTCTTAAATATCACCATGACACTTTCAAGGGAGTCAATAGTAAATCAATATTTTTTTAACCTGTGAAAACAGGTAATCGAGGGAGGCAGCGTCCAGTAAGGGTGTCCCTTCTGGTGTTTTCTGTGGGCTAAGTCCTCCTCTGAGTTTACTGATGCAATGTCTCCAAACTGGAGATTCCCCTTCAGTGGTGCCATGCCAGTTCCTGAAATAAAACCTGACAAGACAAAAATAGAACCAGTTAAAAGATTTAATATGAGATGTGCATGCAATGAAGTACAAATTGCTTTCAATAAAACACCTAAAATACACAGTGGCATTACAAAGTAAAATGAGTCGTTTTGTGCTCAACAAATTCAAGAAATGGATTTTATAATTTAATACACTGATTTAGATCTCACATACCCAGAAATCCACTACTACTTAGAAATTACTACCTAAGAGGAAGAAGGAAGTAGTTCTATAAGCCTTGAGTTTATGTTGATGGGACTTTTGTCTTTAGAGGGAGGGATGCCTTTCAGTGGGGTATTTTTAAAAGGAAATTCTTTCTGAGCTCTGGATTATTATATGCATGTGACTGAACTGCTGGTGTGCACTAAATAAATGTCCACATGACTATGAAGCTAAAGGAGCAAAATCTTTAACATCTATCTGAATCATTCGTGAGCTTTGTTATGCACCTGAGCAAATATAAAGAAACGTTAAAAGAGGAAGCACTTTATTGGCTACTGTAAAACGTGTAGTGGTATACATATAAAAAAGCCTATAACACCTGCCCAAGCCCCAACTTCATCTTTTACAGACGGTAATGTATCTCAGAGAAACTATATTATCTCTGTCTGTTAAGCGTCACAGTGGTTTGACTAGACATGGAAGAGGTTATGGAAACTCGTAATCCAACATTTGAAAAAAAAGCAAAAAAATACACAAAAGACAAAACGGAAAATAGCAGATATAAAAAATATAAATGCAAATAAATTTGCTAACAAGCATACCCATACTGATGAAAGGACTGCTGAAATTTTATTTCAGAGAAAAATACCCAATGACAATGTACCATAACAGTAAAGGCAGTGGGAGAAAAGCCCCTGGGACACAGAAAAAACAAACCAACTCTACCAAAACAGACCCCATCCAACCAGAAGGCAGGAGCATTCAAGAACAACATTAGCCATAAGAAGTCACTTAGCTGTCCATTTTTCCTTTTTAAGCCACAAATAATGTTGGTAATGTTGGACTGTTTGTTGGCCTTTAGCAAAATCACTGTTTCACCTATGTGCAATTTCACAGGCCCACTTTTGAGTAATGTTATTTCTTTTTTGCTTGTTTGTTTGTTTGTTTTTTGACCTGATGGATATGGTAACACTTTAATCCTTGAGTTGAGTTTGTGTTCAACAAATTTGTTTATGCCAACGATTGTGTGGATATCAAGATTTAACCACAATACCCTGCTTGTTTGGAAGACTGCACAACTTTATGCAAAGCAGGCTGCAAAATACATGCATACATACAGGCATACACAAAAACAGACACACACCACAGTTACACACTATGCACACTCGCAATTGTCTCCACTCGCTACTGTGAAAGCAGAACACTGAGAAAGAGGAAGTGCAATTTACACCACAGCAGTTTTTTTCCTTTCCTTTTTGCATGAAATGCTACCTTACTTGCACAGTGGATTCTCTGAAGTGGGACATAACTCTCTTCAAGTGATCCAGTTGGGTAAAAATACAACAATGCTTGTCTGTCTCATCAAAACTTTCCTCTTCAGACTTATCACAACTCTTCAAACTTTTTTTTGCCTCAGTCACCGGGTTTACTGAGCAATTTAGCCTTTTATCTTTGGGTCAAGTATGGATTTTATATGACTACACTCTTGGTATCACTTGTAAATAATCAGTGGTTTGCTGCCTTCTAAGCCCATTTCTAAATGTTGTCTTTGCTTGCTCCAAGATTACAACAGTCTTTGACCAAGGGTTAAAAACAGTTCTTCTGAGGAACAGCAAAAGCTTAACGTTTTGCTGAATTCTAAACACTATTTGAGATATCTTTGGCTGTTTCCCTTTGCCTTGTTCTTATCAAGTTAGAATCAAGATCTGACAAGTATAAGAGAGCTTGGAATGTTTCAGCTGCAGAGCCACCCAGTGCCCTTTGCCATGTCATAATCTTATACAACTGGGCTACAGTGCTGCTGATCATAAAACACAAATACTGTATAATACTCAGCTGATGACTTTCATGGTGTAACTTAAAGCAGTTAAGTGATTAACAATGCAGAATTTAGTCAGCAGCACCTCTTGCATTCTTTATACCAGGAAGAATATTTATTTATTTATACAAGGCCTTTCCTAACCACTTTGCAAGGGTTGTTTATGACTTTGTCATAATTAGTTCACACATCCAAAAATACCATGGCAATCCTTCTTTAAGAGGTGTGTTTCTATTTTTGATTGCTGCCTCTAATCCCAGGCTGTTACTTGATATATTCTGCTCTACAAGAAAAAATACAGGACTTAGGGACTGGTGATGAATGTAGGGGTAGGTGCACTACAAAGATGAAAGCATGTTGACATATAGAACAGTCACTGATATCTTATAAATACAAGAAGAAGTCTTTTTTAATTTCTGTTAATAGATTAGTTTATTATTATTATATTTACTTAGAAAGGTATGCAAGTGTACATGCATTTTGTCTAACAAAAGGGTTTTTTTTTCTTCAGTACATTTTTTAAAAAGGTAGCCAGTAACCAGATCTATCGACCTGAAGTGACTCAATGTTAAAAGGGTTAACAACTTTTGGAAGGCGTTATGGTGTGACTGAACAAATTGCTTTTTTGACAAACAATCCATATTACATTTACCACATGTGATGGCACGTGTCAGGACAGCTGCAGGTTTACAAGAAACAAGAAACCTCTGGCTTCCACTAGACAAGTCTTCTAGGTTTTTCTGAGAAATACTATTTTGATATCAGGCCATGTAGTATATGTAATACTTCAAACCTCTCAATATCTCTAAAGCTAGCCCTCCAGGAAGCTTGTTGATCCACAGTGGATCCTTTCAACATAAAGGAACAGCAGTTCAAGCATACATATTTCTAATACTTGAATGGAAAAATCTCATCCTTGGGTCACTCTCAAAAGAAGAAGGTTGGAGGGTTGGAAGGTGAAATTTACCCCTTTACCTTTCTGGTCCAGCTCCCTCAACAAATTACCACATCACTACCAGTGGCATATCAATCTGTTAATCAGACTCATGGGCCATGTTACCATCACTCATGAAATGAAAGCAAAAAACATTAAAACTCTCTAATTCAAGTAAAAAATGTGCACTCTATGAAAGGGACCCTTTTAGAGCTATCTAATCGTGTATCATGGCCTCTGGAGGTCATAGAACAAAAGTTTCCACTCTGCAGTAGGGATGTAATCCTCAGATCACCAAACCAAAAATCTATTACAGAAAAACTGTTTCTTTTGAACACTCATTTTGTTTGTTTGTTGTTTTAAATTGTACACATGACTGTTTAAGTCCCATGGCAGAACTATGATGTCCCCAGAAAGGTGCACTCTCCAGGATCCAAAGGCCAGACACTCTGAACTGCTATATTTCCACACAAAGGTAAAGACAGTTAACAGTTAGAGCTGTTTGCTCCACCTCCTGCAACTTCCTACTGCACAGAGACATTCCACATCCAGAAGCCATTTAAAGCCATGAGTTGGAATGCCAAGGTTCATGCCTCTTCCTGCAACACATATATCCCTACACCTAATCTTGCAGGTTGGGTGAAGGGACATAATTGAAAATATTATCAGTAGTCCAGATGAAGTTGCTCTTTCCTGACACTGACATTCCATATATATTGATCCCAAAAAGGCTATTGCTATCACCTTGCAATTTTTTTAAAAAGTGTTTCCACCATCTTGAAGACTTTACTACATTTGAAGCAGTTCAATTTAAAAAAAATATTTCACCCAAATAAATGGTAGATAGAACGAAATATAATTCTTAGCTCCAATGTAATCAGCCACCGCTGTCAAGCTGTTCTTACCTCATGCGATAGTGCAGCTTGAGACTGGTTTCTTCTGTGATCTTAAATTCATGGTTGGGAGGGTACCACATACCTGCTGCCTCATTGTACAGGGCAAACAGGTTATGGCACAAGGGAGAGATTGCTGAAAAAGGAAAGACAAGAAAAGACAAAGAAAGAGGAAAAAAGATCAATGTTTGGGACAGTTGTTGGATCGGAAGAGAGGCTGTGTATGATAGTGTTTCCATTTTAGAGCCCAACAGGTTTAACACTAAATCTTTACTACTGGGTATCATTAATTTCAAGACTGATGGAATGTAAATTAAAAGTGGGTATTTAAGATGTAAAGCTGGTGACTGTTTTATAGCCAATTGATTTGGCACCCATATGCCTCATACTATATCTATATATATATATATATCAGGTATATCTACAGCACACCCTTTATTACTGTCTATAAAAGAGATTATATCAATAAGTAGAGCAGGCAGTTCTCAATTGTGCCAACTAGTTAACAGGTCAGTTACTCACAGCATTTCTTTGCAGCATCAACACAGAGTTCCTCTGCAGTGTAGCACCCGTTGAGGTACTCCAGCTGGTGAATATCTTGTGCGTAAAAGTGGATTTCCAGGCCCCAAGTGGAAGTGGGAGCAGGGGAGAATTGGGTGTTCCTACCGGACCTCCTCATCTTCCCACAGAGTTGCCTGCTCAACTCCATGACCCGCGGAGCTGGCATTCAGACACTGGATAAATGATATGAAATAGAGAAATAGGACAAGTGAAAATGTTACTTATGGCCTCAGTTCATAGATCATATAAGCAGCAACTTGGTGGCTTTTATAATATATATATTAGATAGATAGATAGATAGATGGATGGATGGATGGATGGATGGATGGATGGATGGATGGATGGATGGATGGATGTATAGATAGATAGATAGATAGATAGATAGATAGATAGATAGATAGATAGATAGATAGATAGATAGATAGATAG
>JAQMCX010000045.1:7229335-7337196 GCA_029814765.1 Acanthurus leucopareius | reverse complement strand
AACAGTTTTAAAATAGGCCATTCATTGAAGGTGCGCCTTATAATCCGATGCGCCTTATAGTGCGGAAAATACGGTAGCTTACTCATACTATGTTGGTCCGTAAAAAGGTTCATCAAACTTTATATACTTATACTCACATTAATTATCTTGCACTTGCAACAAGAGGGTGTTTTTGTTTTTGTTTTTTAACTAAGCAGGAACTTGTGATAAAAATGTTTACTATAATCAGCATGTTTATTGTAGCCTGTTCCACCCATTTATATTACTAGATTATTGGCACTTTCAGAGGAAATGTGTGCCCATTGGGTAGTTAACATTAATCAAGTGTGTTTGATGTGTGTGTGTTACACTTAGGTAAAAACACTGATTGTATGATGAGCTCTGCAAACAGCTGCAGCAGAGACTCTAAGTTCAATGTTCAATGCCATAATGACATGATGACTCATAAATGCTTTGGAGAAAAGTGACACACAGGCGTACAAAGAATACAGTGATGTCACACCAAAATGCAAATGAAATGACGTCAGCTTTTCAACTGAGCGGATGACATCAAATGGAAGACATATGGTAGCTGTGCGGGGGCTGTGAGGAGTTTGTCCTTCACTACCGAATGAGTCTGTTAGCCTGTCTACATCAGAGAAAGCAGCAAGTCAGAAGCAGCAGCAGCAGCTGAACCCTTCATCAGCATTTACATTGGATCCCTTCACCTCAAGTCCTGTTCTACACTCAATAGTATATGGACAGCACTTACAACTTAATACACATATTAATGTACACATGGGAGAGAAATATAATTTAAAGTCTAAAAGGACACGTCAAGATGCAGATACGCATTTGAATAAAAGCTTCAATAAGACCAGCAGCTTTGAGTCTAATGTTAAGTGTAGAGAACAGCCATGAACAGCAATATCACTGTTTGGGCTGACAGACTGTGTTACATGTATTCTCCACCTCTTTTTCCTCAATTACTGTTCTCTACTGGATTTGTCCAATGCCAAGTCTATCAGTTATACTGAAAAGACAACTATAAAGACACAGATGAAATGTGTTATTTTGAAATCAAAGGATCCGGTACATGCTCTATTCTTTAACATAACCAAGAGAAAGAAAAGGAGTTAGTCAACAGCCATCACTTCTCATCTATTACAGCGGAATTTCTTGAGAAGAGATTTCAGTGAGTCATCTGTCTGCCTTTAATAGTGAGTTACGTTAGTCAGCCAGTGCGTTCTTGTCCCTCACTCTTCCTCTTTCTAGCGAACTTCAACAAAATACACCTGAATGTCTGATGTTTTAGACGTTGTTTGCACTGTGGTCTGGCTCTTGCGTGTGGTTTATTGACACAACTAGCTTAACCAATGACATGCTCGAGACTGGTTGAGATTGGTATCACAGATCTAACATTAGTTTTACTCGAGTAGCACTTTTTATAATCATTACTTTACATCTTTGCCACCTTTCTACATCCACTTCAGATGAAAAAGATGGTGGTTTTTCCCCATACTCCTCAGTGATGTCAGTCTGTCATGTCTCTATACCTTGTTCTATTCAGAGAAGATAAAATTAACATTAATTACTATTATATCTTGTAAAGAAAAAAGTACAGGCAACATATAATGTAATTAGTAGTAGAAATACAATCCAGACAGTAATGTGGGTGACTTAAGTGAAGATAAAATTAAATTCAAATAGAAATAACAGCAGGTTGTAAACTGTCCCATTGATCAATAGAGGATAGCACCATCCTCTATCCACACTGCCATATCTCACCTGGATTAGAGAGGAACTAATGTGAGACTGCCATTCATTGACAATAGTTCAACACCATATTCCCTCAAGGCATGTCAGACACACCTCTTCCCCCCCTCATTAGTAACACCATGGCACCCAGGCACTGTGCTTTGTGCCAGTGTGGCACTGTGCGTACTCCATCCACAAACATAACTGTGTAGCCACTTTTGACTCCAACACCATCATTTGGTTTGCTAATGACGGAGCAGTGGTGTGCCTGATAACAGATGACAATGAAAAGAGCTACCTGTAGGAAGACGAAGACAAAACCTGCTGCTGTCAGGTCAAAAAACCTACTTCTGAAAGTCAGGATGACTAAGAAGCTAATAGTGGATTTCTGGAAGAAGCAAGAAAGGAGCTAGGCCTCTAGTCCTCAACGAAAATGCCTTGATATCCACATGACTAAGGGCCTTACCTGGGTGCTGTGCACTGACTCAGAGATGAGAAAGGAAGGAAGAGACTCTAATCCTCTACAATACCATGAAAATTTCTACTCCTGCACCATCAAGAATGCCCTGATAGTAAATATCACCGTCTAATGTGGCCACAGCTTCAAACAGGTCCTTAGAAATATTCTAAGGTCTGTCTGTTCAATGGAACAGACAATAGGAGGCATTGAACCCTCCCTAAAAGATATGTACACCATCTTCTATGATAACATATTGCAAAATCCTGATTGAAAGAATTAGGTCTACACAAAAGACGAGAAAACTCCTTCCCTACTAGGAAGAAGTTTTTTGTCTTTAAGAGCAAGTTGAGATATGAAAAAGGGGGCACATTCAATTTCACTCTCTTGTTTATCTGCAGTTCTTTTTGCTTCTAAGATTTGGGGTTATGTTTTTCTCAACTTTTTAGAAGACCTAGATGGAGGCCCTTTAAATTAATTAAAGTAAGGCAGAGATTATCAAACATTCAAGAGGCCACCAGTCAAGTGAAGGCAATGGCAAACAAACTAATATTCAGCCTATCATATTGTCATAGAAGTCAAGCAGAAAGAATTCAGCATTTACCATCACAATAACTTATACCACAAGTGCAAATTTGTGGGGTGTTTTCTGTAATGCAGCAGACTGCTGCTGAACATTAAGCCTAACTGCTGCCATCGACCTAACAAGCACAGCATCCCATCCACAAACTCATATACAACAGGCAGAAGTACACAACTTTAAAACTGGTTTGTGATCTACCAATTAACACAGAGAAGAAGACAAAGAAATATGAGAAGAAGAACAAGAAAATTAGCAGCATGTTGTCTTATGATATTTAACCGCTAAATCCATTTAACTTAGATATGGTTACACTAATACAGTGTCAATATTAAAACATGACTGGCTGGAACAAATGGAGCCAGCAAGTTTTCTAGACAGTTCACATGTACACATGCATCACTGATTTTCCTCCCTTTTTTAAAACTTTTTTCCTACATAACATAAACCAAAACATAAACCACCTAAATCATCAATCATTATTGTTATTTATCCAACTCTGTAAAATGACATTCAGTTGACATAATTTAGACCAAGAGCACGTTATACATGAAATGCAAAATGTGAAATTGCTTTATGTATATAATATGCTAAAATACACCTTGCGAATATTTGGTTAGAGCTTCTCATGAGAATTTTTGGAGAAATTGAAAGCATTTCCACTGATATCTAACTCTTTTAGTAACTCTAAGTTTTTCAACTAGACTTGATAAATTCTTCACATTGATATCAATACCACTGATGACATGTATGAATTCATGCTGAAACTGGCCAGCTTACCCACATTATAGCTCAAGGGTATCCAATTAAATTCAGAGAGTTATATATTTATATTGCTGTCTTTCAAAACATTAAACATTGCACAAAAAAGCATCATGATAGAAATTTTAAGAACCATAAGCCTCCTTTGTACAGCAGATTGAGCTGGACTTCTGTATGACATTAAAGTCAAACTAACTCCTGGTGTAGGGGGTGTGGCCTTTACAAAATATGATTTTTTTTTGCACCTTCATCAGGGCAAATTGGCTCAAATGTTTTTCTTCATGATTTTCAGTTTTTGTGCCTGTATGATGTTTCTTGCTTAAGCAAGCTCATGAAAATTTGATAAAACTATTAATACTACAACTACTACTACTGCTACTACTAAATGCGAGTAAATACCACTACTAATAAATGCTTTTATGATTGAAAAGTTCAGAATCTTCATTCCTATTAATTTCCTGAAATTTATACTTTTACCGTATGTTAATTAATTTTACAGTAACTGCTATGACAAAAAAATGTCATGCTGACTTTGACGTTAGGCTCTGTTTTTGAATAAAGAATTGAGTGCTGTGACGTGGTAAATAAGTAATTAAACTAAGTGAACAACAAATTATGGAAGCTCATTAATTGGAGAGTGTGTTTTTAAAAAAATGACCATTTAATTTCACTCAAGTGCGGTTCTTCAACATGTTTCCCTTTCAGAATGCTACAAAACCAGTGGGCCTAAAATGAAAGTACGGTGGGCAGACAATAAGCTGGTGAAGCAACAACTTCAGAGAGGCGAGTCAGTTATTACACGAAAATGTCAGAAAGAGATAGATGAGTGCTCTTTGTTAAATGTCAAGTTATCATGGTGAACACCAAAGGGTGGGCTCCTTTACTTTTCGTATGAATTTTTAATACATATTACATCATTAATTATATATATTATTTGATTATTGACTATTTTTACACTAGCAATAGACTACTTTGGCATAAAATTATCCCTGACTAGTTAAAATACCTTACTTGAAATGCAAGTTCATTGGTTAAGACCAAACACACACACACACACACATAAAAAAATTTCCAGTCACTGAGAGTGTTAACATTAGCAATAAAATAGCTCTGAAATTATTATGATATCAACAAAAAGTTGATCAATCATAACTATCGGATTCAAGAGCTTTAAATGTTGAAGGTTCGACACTTCATGTTTCTGTCAAGCGTACATCCAGGGAGAGCTGCGAGAAACCATGTTGTTTCATTGTTTGAGATGTATGTTTGTTTGTGTGAGCATATATGTGTGTGTGTGTGTGTGTGTCTTTGTATTTGTGTGCTGAGCCCAGAAAGAAGCACCTAATTTGGTCAACCTCAAATGAGTGAAGCCACTTCCCAGTGTTTGTCAGGAATTTATATGATTTAGTGCCATATCTCCATCAAAGGAAGGGCTGCAAATAATGTGTTTTTTCATTATCAATAAAACAATAATTATTTATTTAATTAATCAATTACTTGCCTATATGGAATGTCACAAAATAATTAAAAGGGCTTTCACAAGTTCCTATAGTCCACAGTGACTTATTCAGAATGCCATGTTTAGTGAAACCGAGTATTAAATATCACAATGATCGGAGATATTTGGTATATTTATTAACAAAGAAGAGTGAGAATACCAGAAAACGTTCACAATTTAGAGGATGGTACTTATAATATTTGCCAAGTTTGACTGAAAAAATGCCTAAATATTGACCTGCTTATCAATATCAGTGCCAATTAATTTCCTTGTGTATATTAACAGTTAAATAAAGTAATCATCACAGCAAAAATTTGATTTATGGTCAAAAATTTGACCATGATCAAGGACCATACTCTGCCTTTTTTGCTAATATGGTAACAAAATAATAATAAAATCTTATCACTTTACCTAAATCCATTTCTACTGTGGCCCGTGTGGCCCCCACGGTCAGAGTATTTCATATAACAATAGTTTTTTTTCATAGAAAAGCGCAGAATGGAGGAATGTAGACGGCTTGTGTGGTTTTAATGGAATTTTTTTTTCTCTTTCTCTACTTTCAATTTCATAGACCTCGGGAACACTGTGGTTTTAAGTAGATAAAACTAACATAGTTAAATTAAGTAAAAATATCTCGCAACCAAGATTGACATTGTGAATGTTGTGGTCAAGTATTTGCCTCTAGATGGAGTTTTGTTTTTTTGTTTTTTTTAAATTAACAGTAATATTAACTTAGGCCCTAGTTTGTGATGGCGTTGACGTATTTGATAACATCAGTATCGAAATCTCCTAAAATATAATCCTTACTCAATCCACTGCAATATTATTTAGGAAGTTCAACACTTAGTTCAACATTGAACAACAGTTTAGCATCTATCTGCCTGTATTGTGCCATTGTACATAGATGAAGTCTCTTGCCAAGTGGATTAAAATTGGTCGACACTAGGTTAGCCAGTTAACTTAACCAGACAGCCAAAGTAAACGTCAGCTGAAGACCCCTCTGCTTGAGGACAAAGGGTTGAAAGACAAATAAATTGGCTTCTGTAATGGACGAGACGACAGACACTTTTTGACGGAAAATTTGACAACGGATATTTACTCACCTAGCAAGCTTAGCCAGGCAGCTGGCAAGTTACTTCCGTTTCGTTTAGTACATTAGACGCTTCCACCAAGTTGTAGCTCCTCTCCAGGGGGTTTTAAAATATCGCTTATTGATGATATTATTCCAAAACTTGCCAAGAAATATAACTAGTATATAGAAGAAAGAAATAACGGGTTTATTCCACGGAATTAGTTGGTATCTTGTCGCTTGAATGTAGACGCATACTACCTCTATTCTTGCTAACCCTTCCTGACAATTCACGTCCCTTTCCCGAAAACAACGTAGGGGCCTTCTCTAGAATGTGGCAGCTGATAGGCCGTTTGCCCGTCACTCACAATGACGACATTATCTTTGGTTGGACTAAAGCTGGACAGAGCAGGTCGCATTCAGATAGATCCCACTGCTTTTGTTGGAGACCCGCTTTACGACACCTGTGATTGGTTTCCTTCATTTACTTACGCAGGTTGGGCGGGACTTTGAGTTAAAAGTTTGTGTCAAGCACAGAAGTTGTATTTTCCGTGTGTTTATAGAGTGCAAGTCGGTATGACAGATAACAAATGGCCAGCAGTGGTGCTAATGCAGCGGAACGTGAGCTGTGCTGTGATTATGATCCCTCGTGTAGGCCTGAAGTTTCTCCTCGCGGCTTTTGCCCCCTTCTCCGGAGCCGCTTATCGTTGCTGGTGTGTCGCTATGCAAGGGAAAGCAGACGGGCTGTGTGTCCAAAGGGCAGACTGCCCGACTCGGTGTGTGTTGAAGGGCAGCTCTCAGTGGACTTGCAGACCAGGCCTATCCGCTCTGCTTCGCCCAGACACACTGCGACAGCCGGGGTTGTCGGTCTGTTCACTGGGGGAACTACAGTTCACGATCGGTTCTATGAGCACCGCCGTTTTTTTTTTCTCACAAGCCAATATTAAAAAACAATATATAATATAAATACGTACATCATGAAAGAACAGTTACCGGATAATACAGCCCTTATGCCGGACTCCTACTATTAACTTACAGTCCTTACACAGTTTAACAGTAACATTAAATTTATTGTGGTTTTAACCAAACTGGGTTAGCGTAAGCGTATCGCTGTAGGCCAATCAGGGCGAGACGGGGGTGGGTCTTTACAAGAAAAGCAGTGTGGGATCCAAAATAACGCATTTAGGCATGGGTGTTTGTGAGCCTCCACTTGCTCATCTTGACATAAGACAAGGAATGATTTTGCATTATGGGGACCCACCTCTTGTTTAGGAACATAGGGTATTCCCCACACGATCAACCTTGAGATTAATTGATTGATTGACTGATTGTTTGATTGATTAATTGATTTTTATTATTTTTTGAGGGTGTTGAATACTTTTTCTCGCATCAAGAAAAATCTAATTTTGATCGAGCATGATGGGAAATCTTTTAACCACCACAAAAATCCAATTAAAAATTAAAAGAAAAAAAAATCTGTATGAGGCTTAATTACCTATATGAGCTGGAAAGCTCAATCTGAGGACAAACACCATGTAATATGACTTATTTTCAGATCATCCAAAGCGTAAACCTTAAATTAAGTGTCACATTAAACAACATTTTTGTGTAAAGACTCAGAATTTCAGTCGAAGTTTTGAGTTAATAATGCAATGGTTGTGTTTCAAGTTAGAGATCTTGTTTTAAAGTCTGTTTTTTAAAAAAGGTATATTCTTTAATAATTAAGTATTAATGTGCTTTGAATAGTGTCTGTTGTAATTGTTTGCTGTCAAATTAAACTTAACATACTTAACTTAAAATTATCATTACTAATTTTCCTTCTTTAAAAAAATCCAGAATCTGTGAACCAAATATTTTAATTTCAAATTTTTAATTGTTGGACACTGGATGTCTCCTACTTTTTACAACGTCAACACTTACAGTACATTACATTCACTTGTCATATATCTTTTCATTTATTTGCAGATGTCAAAAAAAGTTGGTAGTTCCTCCAAAGGTCTTTTTACAAACACAGCATAAACACAGCCTGCCCCATCTCTGGCATATTTGCATAACTGTCCTTTTGGGGGTAGATGTTTACTGGAACATGTGGCAGTACAGTCAAGTGGTGAAGGCATGTCAATATTCTAAATTTTTTTAAGCAGTAGTAATATTTCTGATTCATGTTATACATATATAGGTTTTAAGGATAAAACAAGGGGGAAAGCAGAAACCTTGGATATGTCATCCAGGGTAATGTATGAAATATGTGACAAAGTATCTACTTAAACCATGGAGTCAGCAAACTCTCCAGCTGATGTCACCACAAAATCAAACGATGGAGTTTCCCCACTGACTGCATACAAAAAAAAAAAAAAATCAAACAGAGACCAGGTGTAGATATTGACAGTATTCATGATTCATAATAAATGGCTTTGTGAATATGGAAAGAAAACAAACTGATTAAATTGATAAGTAATGCATAACTGAGGATCATTTGAAAGGCTGTGATCAGTTACATGCAGCATCCCTAAGCTGGGAAATATCAGCATAACACATAATCCTAAAACATATACTTAGGGTTATACATAACCCCTAAGTCCTCCTTTTTAAAATTTATTTGCAGAATGGTTTGGAACTGTATTGTATTTTTACACAAACTTGAAAATATATCTGCAGTAACTAACAGTATAACATCTCCAATGTAGTTTTTTTTAATATTCATTCATCAAGTGTCACTACTTGTTCATACAACAGCATTTCAAGAAAATAAAGTGGATGTTAATGAACACTATTATAACCCATAACCCACTTATTTTATGTTTGTATTCTGCTTATAAATGTGAAATACATACTTAACTTACATTTAAGTGTTTCCAAACTTTTATTTTTTGTATCTTCTCACTCATTTTTTTCTTACATCAGTGTGCAGCTTGCAGCAGTCAGTATCAATTAACAAGTTTTCCCAGGCTGTTGCAGAGCACTGCACAGAAGGTTTCGTTGTCAGTAGCAAGTTACATCACTGCTGCAGTTGTCAACTGTTAGTCACTTGGTCTATTGTTCCAGGAACTTAGGGAATAGACAGGGACCTATGATGACAAAATGGAAAACTGCTTACTTCCTTCAATCACAGAACAAGGATGTGAAAGACAATGAGATTGGTAGTTAATTTTAAGGGAGGGACCTTTCATGGCAGCCACATCCCAGTTATCACTTATTGTCTTACATTAAAGGAGGATGTGACAGAAATCTCCCACGATCATGCCCATCAATGGAAAGTAGAGTTTTGAAAATTTGCAAAAAATAGTAATGTCATGAAACTTTGTGGATTTTTTCATTAAAAAAATTGCTCTTTGAAGAGATGAAAAACCACACTTGACTTTCATGTTTTATCAAAAATGTGCTTCACCACAAAGTATCTATAATCACATTGTGAGTCAAAAAAACCTAAAAAAAAAAAAAATAAGGCAAGTCGGGCAGATCGAGGTTAGAGTGAGACAAAAACAAAATATGTATCATGACTCTTTGGGGATTTCCACAGCAGATACAGTATGTTTCCTTTGACTTTAACATTCGAAGGACAGGTGCCGAGTGACCTGTTGTTTTATCAGACATGACTCAAACAGTGCATGTTTTATTCAAAACAGTCTTCTGAAAAATAACATTCATTTCAGGGCATTGACATCACAGATCACAGATCACTGTAGAAGTGTGCTTTGATCCTTGATATTTTGATATGTCAAATAAAACCTGAGATAAAAATAAAGGCTGCAGCTGCTGTGGGTGTAAAACCATACATACGTTACAGTAGATTTCTTAGATCAGCTGCTTTGTTTTGTTGAAAAAATACCCCTCTGGTTTTTCACACTAATGAACAATAACTAAAGTTTTTTGCACGATCACAACTTTATTCGACATGAATCATGAAAACTGAGCACTTGATTTGTTTTGACAACTTTGAAATCTGCATGTATTTTTTCAATAATGCTTCAGGAGCAGATTACATAGAGGGACTAAGGTACAGCCTTTATTCAGACCACAAAGCACATCAATAATAGATCTTTAGCTCCCCCTGTTGATAGTAATGTGGAGCAACAACTAAGGATCACCTTCCTAGGAATGTAGGCCACAATTCCCGACAGTATTATCCACAAAAAAGTGGATAACACATTACTCCAAAATTGATATTTAAACAGGTGTCAGGACTCTTTTTGCAGTGCATCTGAAGACCAGTGCAAAGCATGATTAACAGATATAGATTAATAAGATTCAACTATACTGAATACTAATGCAGGAGATGAACATGGACCGTTTTCCTTGACAAGTTTTCTAAATGTACATAAGATTTAATGTTAAATAGAGCTCAAATGGCTCCTTATTTGACTATAATACATTATGTTTCTAAGATCCACTGAATGTTCAGAAGCATGGACAAATAAAACCACACATTGAAATAATAGAGAATTAACTTTATTTCTTTTGGTTAAGCAGAAGTTACATAAGCAGCAAAAATATGCTGACTTACTTGTTTGAGCTGAATGTTTCCATTGCTAAATGCAAAACAACAGTATGATTTAACTGTCATAGAACTATGTTTGACTGACTGACATATTCAACAATTTTCTAAACATGTTGACTTTTGGATATCCATTCAAAGCATCAGCATCTTGTCAAACCACAATAATGTCTTTCTTCTCTCTGGTCCTCTGGCTTATTGAGCCAAATGTGCTTTGAGTCACTGCACTCGTGTCAAGTTGGCAGCCATCCTTCAGTTATCACAGTACTGTACCTTCGATGGGGACAGCATCAGCACTGTGATAACTGAACCAGGGCAGCCTGTCAAATCTAGCAGTCCGGGACTTGGCTCCATTTGTCATCCACCCATAACGTCTGTACTTTAGGTCAACAGGTACAAAGATAACAAGTTTTTTTTTTCTTTTTTGCAGCTTATTTGATTGTACACAAACATGTACAAATTGCATCTCAAACATTTTTTTCTCATATACATAAGGAACTTAAAGTAACTAATACTGTAACAGATTAATCTGCAGGGTAATACAGTCTTTAAACTTAACAGTTCTTCTCTTAAATACATTGGTTTTAAAAATATGCTTTCCACCACTGGCTACCAGCAGTAAGTCCTTTGTGCTCAAATAATGGGATTTAAATCTTTAAAATTCCATAACATTTTGGAAAATGTAATAGACCACTGGAAAATAAACCAAGAAAGTCAGAGTGAAAAGAATACAAAAACAAACTATATTTCATTGTTTGATTAAGGGAACAGAAATAAACATGCCTACTTCTTAGAAGAGTACATGAAAAGTGCACCAACAAACAAGAGGGGAAGTTCTTTTGCATTATTTTGATTATTCAGATTTCCTTAATACTACATCCTCCTATTTGTGTTGAAAAAATTAAGATTTGAAGTTAAGATTGAACAAGGCTCAGTACTAAGTCTTAGATGTTTTAGGAGTCAGCTCCCACATGCTCTAACATCAAAACAATTATGTGACTGTATAACTGACTTTGTGGTATGGTAGGTTTTACTTTTTTGCACAACCAAGTAATTGATCCTACCCTGTTGAACCTTTCATGATGAAACTTCTACCTGTATCAGTTCATAATGCACAAACCTGCATGCACAAATTTAACTTAATGTCCTACTGAAAGTGATTAAGTGACTACAATCAACTTTGTACAAGTCTTGGAAAATGGGTGGACGATGATTGCTACGATTATAGTCATATGATTTTATCATCGTGCATGTTTTTTGCAATTTCTTTCTACACAAAAGTATTTCGTTGTAATTATTTATTTGTTTCCACTCTGCTCCTGCACCAAAGCCTCGTTAATGTTTCATCAAATAAAACAATTACGAGTACAAAGATTTTTTTCTTTCCTCCCCTCTTTCCTGAAACATACTACAGTATATTATTCATACCAACCACAAGGCCGAGTGACGTCAGACTTGTTATGATTCTCCACGCGGGCTCCGCCCCCCTCGGCGCGAGCAGCCTCTCGAGCAGTCGCGGCTCCTCCTCCTCCGCCCTCCGCACTTCATGTAAACAACTCCATTATTAGCCCCGCTACACGGAGCTCCAGCCAAAAATGTTAACGTCAGACGTGAAAAGCAAAGCAATATGTGTAATATAATATATGAACAGGGCAGAAGACAAACACACCGTCGGGGTTCACTGCTCCGTTGTCTGTAGAAAGAGACCCTGTGAAGAAGCGCGTCCATATTGCATAAACCCTCAACGTAAATATGGCTTAGGCTATAACCTACTAACAGTTAAGGAAACAGGCAAGACTTATCAATGGCTCCGATATTAATGTCAGGGAGAAAGGGCAGCAGCGAAACTGATAGCTTGTTGCTGTCTTCTACGATTGAACAAAAGTTGGCCAAATCTACATAACGCTTATGTCACTGCATACTAACATGCACGGCTGCTTTGATTAGACTAAACATGCTATTTAACAAGCGACTAAAGCCAATACAGATATGTTATATTCGTATTAAATTTGTGCAGCCAAACGTTAACGCCCAGCAATGCTTACACACCCCTTTCCTAGGCAAAAACAAACAGCATGCTGTGGGATCCAAATTAAATCATATATTCTTAATTACATTTAGTCCGCATTAAATATATAACAAATATCTGGCTTACTTACCCATAATTTTCCCGTTTAATCCCTCGTGTTTACATGAATATTTTTAATGACGCAGCAAGACCACACAGAGCAACGTGATTGTCGCCATTTTTTGTTGTTATTGAATTCTCCAAAGCCATGTGACAAATTGATAATGATTTTAAAAACAGGCTTCCGGGTGTGGAGACAAAAACTAGTTTCGCGCGGCTAAAAAAGGTTAATCTTCCGAGTTGTTTGTCTGATGGATTAGTCTGCTTACTCCACTGACTGAAGACTGAAGGCTGTGCGCAATATTTGACAGCTACAGGACGCTGCCGCCGCCGTATGGCTCGCAGTCGCAACAAGTATGCTCACTCCGTCGATTCCTCCCGTCCGCAAACGTTGCGCGGGATGACAGCGACTCATGTGCTCTTTTGCGCCCGCTGCCAGCAGTGCAAAACCATAGGAAATAACAACCCCATGGACTCCGAAAATTATTACAAGCTATAATCTAAAACAAGTGTTGTCAACAAGTGGTGGAATCCAAGAATTGCACACTTAACGAAATAAAAGGATAACATGCTTGATACACAGCAATCCTCATAGCTTTTTTTTTTATTATTGTAGAACTGAATTTGCAATAAAGGTCAACTTTTCCAATATAATTTGCAAAGTTTATCACTGAAGAAGAATAATTTCACATTACCAACCAAATATCTTTTTTTTAGGTTATCAGGCGACATTAAATTGATTGACACGCCTTTTACTGGCTTGTTTTAAAGTAGTGGCATGACACTTGGTCTCAAGAAAATCTTTGCAACAAGCTGTTACAGGGTGTCTTGTTGTGTTAGTCAACTGCTCCCCCCTGTGGAAAAAGCCAGTACGACAGTTAGTTACCGGAAGAGTTCCAGTACAGCTGTGTACTTGTGTTTTGAGGTGCCTAAACCTATACCTACAGGAAGCGTGCCTCACACACAAATACGCCTCTGTCTTTATTTCCAGACGTGCAACACAAGCCTTAACGTGTATTTTGGGTGGGACGGGGATGAGCTAATTTCTCACAATTATTTCTACAGTTTATCTACAGTTAATCTTATATAAGCCTAGATTTTGTTTTAAACTACTCGTCCAAAAGACATTCCTCATTATCTGTTGTGTCATGGTGAACTGACTTGAGTAACAACTTTAATACATCCTGAAAAATTCTCAGAACTCCTCCTCCTCCTCCCACCTCGCTTTTGTTAGAAAAATATCATTTTGCTTTGAAGACGTCTCTTTCCAATATCCTTAGTAAACTAATAAGACACCGACAACAACATACATTTGTTGTTGTATGTCATGGGTGCATAAAAACTACAGTAACCAGGTTTACTCTGTAAGGCTCGTGTGAGTCAGTCATCCGCATATTTTCTGGATGATGTGCGGAGGAGAAAAGGGCGTTGTGACGACTACCCCATTCATTCGCGGAGAAAACTCTCTATCCTTAAAGACGTAGACGAGCGTGATGTGTCCGTACCAGGGCTGAAAAAAAAAGGAAACGAGGCGTTTTTCGAGGAACAGAGCAGGATAACCCAAATGTGCGCAGCGAGTGGGCTCTGCGTGAAGAACCACAGACTCTGGAGATAAGCTGAAATTTACTTTGGCAAGACAAGTTTATAAGCCATCCAAGCTTTAGACCTGTTTGATAGCTCAGTCGTGCAAGAAGTTAGAAGTTTAAGAGAATTTGCTTCCTTTACATCCCCACGCTCACAAACAACAACAACAACAGCATTTGTGCGTCCTGAGGATTTCACAGTTGGAGCCAGTGTTTAAGGAAGAACATGGCCAAGTTATTTCGAGCTGCTATCATGGGTCCACCAGGATCGGGGAAAGGAACCATATCCAAGAGGATTGCGCAAAGCTTTGGCCTGCAGTATCTGTCCAGTGGCCACTATTTACGAGAGAGCATAGCTGCAAATACAGGTAGGATACATCTGCTCATCTACTGTGGCCTAAATGTCAATAGTGTGGCGTCAATAGAAAGACCCGGCCTGCCGTAAAGAAGTTGTCCGGCGCGTCTTCTTCTATGCCCAGTGTGTAAATTTAACGCACCTAGAATTATTTTACCCTTCATAACATTAAAATTGTCAAATCCAGCAAACCTTTTTTTTTTTTTTTTAAACTTTATTTAATTTCAATCTCATTAAGAGGCTCAAGTTGCAGCTGGTTGTGTCCAGCCACACAATGACTCAGTATTACTCCAGTTAAAAACCCTCTATCAAGGGTTTCATAATAAACATTTTGCCCAAACTTAAAACTTAAACTATTGATTGTGTCTCTTGAACTTCTCATTACAGCCAACCAACTGGAACTAATTTACTTCCCAGCATGTGCCAAGTCAGTGACCAGTGTACTTATAATAAATTTGAAGTTCAGTGCAGAGAGCTTAAGTATAAACATGTGTGCATGGTTGCCATTACTGAAGTATTCCAGTGATGTTGAGACTAGTTGGATTGGGTAACCGAGCCTCTCTCATGAGCTTATAAAACCAATTTGAAGACGCAGAAGTCAGTCCTTTTGCAAGGTGTGCTCATTTGATGAATTCAGTGACTTGGCATGACTATTAATTTATTTTCCACAGCAGGCCCCAGAGTTTCCACTATCATTTTAAATAAATAAGATATGAGAGACTACAGGCGGGAGTTTGCAGTGACAGTTTTAACTGCTCACTGTTTCTGCTCAGATAGTTAGATTAACTAATGTTTTGGTTGTTTTTGTCCAGTCAAAGCCTGGGACAGACCCTGTTCTTTCTTGTGTTAGAATATAAAAACAGACATGCGCTGACTCTGTTTATCTTCCTGTTGTGTATCAGAGGCAGGCCTGATGGTGAAGAGTTACGTAGACAGAAGCATGCTGGTGCCTGACCATGTGATGACCAGACTGATGCTGCCCAGACTGGAGGAGCTGAGCGGCCACAGCTGGCTGCTTGATGGTAGGAAAAATTATGTGTTTGTTTTGAAACAATTGCATGGTCTTTACTATATTCAAGTGATGCACTATAGCCAGTGGCTTTGCATTCTTTATCTTCCATTAGCCTCTATACTTTGTCCTCATTTGAGGTGTAGGAATACGTTTTATATAGATACAGTCATATATGTGGGAATTGCCAGACGCCCCTTAAATCTGATTGGCCACTTCAGGTGCCACCCCCTGAATCCCCCAGATTTATAGCCATGTTAGAGGCAAAGTCACCAGGCAAGCACTTTTTTACACTTTGCATTTTCAGAAACGTGGGCTTCAGTTTTCCATAAGCAGTACAAATCCACGTTTATATGACTTTGTATCTGTAAGTAGTGAGTACTCTGAGGTACTGAAACCATTATCCACAGGTCTGCATGCTCGAAGCTCAATATTCAAAGAGGATTAGCACCAGATTCAAAGTCAAGGATACTCTTTAAAAAATGATTTTTGCTGTCGAAAGCAGGGAGGTTAAGCAAGTTCCCTTAGTTGCAAGTTTCACAACTTTTACAACGATTTACTCGCATTGAGTGCCAAGCTGTGACTCTGAACTTTGTTACATCCTCAGTGAATCCTCAGTGAATCAATTCAAAAACAGGTTTAGCTAGCTTTATATTTCTAGGTGCAATGGTGCACATAAAAGTATGAAGTAATAGCACCAGTATTAATATCATTACATTTTAAGTGTTTATATGTTGTCAAATTTGTGTATTTGATTTACAACAGCTCACATCTTTGCCATGCACATACAGACGTACATTAACCTGTTGAAACAACCTTATAAGTAAGTTAAAGGACTTATAGAATACAAAACAGCGTGTTTTTTAAATGTTATCTGGTAACATATTTAGTTTTGGACATCAGTAACATATGAAATGTCCTTTTTCGAGTTAAAAATTATCCACTATCCTCAAGAGAGATGGCAAACATTGATTATACAAACCGTTTGATGTTGCACTGTATTTGCTTAAACCTTTGGACATAGTCATCAAACAAATAAGTTTAGTTTTTCAAGAGAAAAGGGCAGCCAAATCAAAGTTACACACAAACAGAAACACACACATGCTCACATTTATCTTAGTTCATCGTGTTTATCTCATGACTCTGATAGGCAGAGTTATTGGTGTCCACAGCATATTGATTTGCGTGGTATTCTTCACATTGTTGAGGTCACAGACACTTATGCATCCATGTGCATATATATATATATATTCTCCCAAAATATGCTGTACTGTATAGATATAATTTATTGCCTGCTCCCTGTCTCTTTCTCTCTTGTCACCTTTAATTTGTGCCGCCCTAAAACTCATTTGTGGGCAGCAAAATTGCCAGTTTGCACTCCAAAACGGGAGGAAGCAATAAACCAAAGACAAGTCCAAATGTTTGTACAGTAAAGTACCAAAGCATACAAACACAAAAGAATTAAAAAAATGTAAAAATAAAGGTTTTTTTTGTTTGCAATTGCAAGAGACAATGGCCTTGAAACTAAAAGACCGATGAGGAGTGATTGAATAGTTCATGGCCTTAGAGAGAAGGAACCAATTTTAGAAAACCTGAACATTTACTCTTCAACTTAGTGTCATCCCACATTTACACACTTAGTCCAGTGGCTATGGAGCATAAAGATCCATTTTCTGTAGAAATCAACATCTTTTCAGAAAGTGGTTCAGAGCAGCAATGACATCATCAACACTGTAAATTGGCAACCACTGAACTTGTTCATCTTTAAAAGAAGGAAGTAGTCTGCAGATGTCCTAACAGGTAAACAGGTAGGTGTTGGACAAGTTCAAATCTGAGTGCATGAAAGCTGTTATTGTCCATTTTTTCAGACAGTGCTAAGTTGCAATATTTAGTCCCCAAAATAGAAATGTAATAGTGTGCTGATTTTAGCATTAAGTCAAAGCACAACATTGCCTGAATAGGCTAAAGCCTCACTGAGCTTCTAGCGTGACTGCTGCTGCTGGTCTTTTCAGGTCAGGAAACTGAGAGCATTGTTTGTTTCAGTAAGTTCGTTCATATGTACATAATCTTATCATTATGTCATAGTTACAGACTGTTTTACTGGAAAAATGGCAACAGCTTGAGTCCTGATCTACTTGCTGTCACCTACTGATATTAGAATACATTAAAACAGGAAATAAACTGTATGAAACTGTGAACTGGCCTGTTAGGCACAATATGTCTTCCCTCCTATCAACTTACATTAATAATCCTAACTTGAAAATGCACATTACTCTTTTAAACATAGTCGATGGAAGAATAAAGATCATACATCCATGTGTAACACTGTTCCTGGCGGACAATGACACACACATTCTCCTTCTCCCTCTGTACTGTGTCCAGGTTTTCCTCGGACTCTCACACAGGCCCAAGCCCTGAACAACTTGTGTCAGCTCGACCTGGTCATCAGCCTCAACATCCCCTACGAGACTCTGAGGGAGAGACTGAGCGATCGCTGGGTCCATCCAGCCAGTGGTAGAGTCTACAACATGGGCTTCAACCCACCTCGAGTGCAGGTCTCCCATGTCTCCAAGTGACAGTGCAGTCACAGGGCTTAATAAATTCTGCTTGGCATTTTCAGTTTTTGTGACACTTGATCGATTTTCTGGAGGACAGATTTGTCCTTTCAGCTTCTTTATTGCAGGATTTGTGTCAGTGTTTTATAGCTGGTAGGATTTAATGTGGGACTGTAGCAGGATTAGAGCTTGTAACCAGATGAAGGACAAACTGGTGTTTCATTATCTCACCCTCCTGCACAATATAACACTCATACTTGCTTGTTTTTTTCCCTTAACATTTTCCTTGTTGTCACATTGACCTGAATAGCTATATAATGTTGTTACCTTTCTTAACCAAAAACTGTAGGAATAACTTTATTTAGACTTTTCATTGACAAGTTTTCAACATACTTCACAGACATAAGAACTGATAAAACAATGGACATATGTCTCACCACAGGAAATAAGTCACTTAATAAAGTTTTTTAGTTTATGTATTTTTGATTTATTAAACTGAAAACTGAGAGGGAAAGAGAGAAACTGAGGGACTTACATTATAGTACTTTATCTTGATATTAACATTTTTGCCTTAAAAATTGCAGAAAAGAGGAAAGTTCAAGCAGCTTCTGTAAATCTCTACCAAGTTTCATGGCCCAAGTTGAACTAACATTCATATGATGCAACATTGTAGATGTTTGTCTACGTGCAGCATGTTTCTTATTTTATAGGGTTATGCTGTTCTCCTCTGTGTTAATATTTCAATGTGTTGTCCAGAAATGACCTTTGCTGCATTGTTGCATGAGTGACCCTGTGTTGCCTTCCTCAGGGTAAGGATGACGTCACTGGAGAGCCACTGATTCAGCATGACGATGACAAACCAGAGGCCCTGATGGCCCGACTGAGACACTACAAAGACGTGGCCAAGCCTGTCATAGACTTATACAAGTCAGTAAATGCTCCCCTTTCATGCCTACACTCAGTATATTTAGCAGTGATTTTTCTTATAGAGTCAGTTCCTGCTGTCAGTGTACAAAAAATCAGAATGAAACTCTAGTGAAATTGATAATCATTTAAACATTAAATGGTTTTTAGTTTTTCTTTTTTTCATTTAAAGGTATCATGGCATTTCGTGACATTGCTAACAGTGAGATGTGGGTGTGTTCAGATGTAGAGCTGCACAAAGATAATCAAACCCAGCTGTAAAACAATAACCACACATGGGTGTCCCAGAAGGGATTAAGTGGATGAGTTTTTTTTGTTTTAATGTGCTGATTTCTCAAGTCTTTGACATTTATCTGTGATCAATAATTGATCAAAACCATGGCCAGCAGAACTCTCCCTTCGTGGATGTCTGAAGGAGTTCTGTAGATGAAGACTAACAGCTGTTCATAATTAAAATGAACATTTTTGTAAGAAAGCTGTGCTTAAAGGGGTTGTGCTTAAACTCTACACAGCTAAATGTGATTACAGATCTTGGGAAGCGTGCCTGCATATGTGAAAAAAAATAGTTTAAAGCTTTTTGTGGCTCCAGAGGGAGCTTTTTTCATTCCTTTTTTTTAAACTATTACCATCACCATTCTTTTAACATTTAGTGACAAGTTAGCCACATCCTGCCATCCTATCTGCCGATCGAGTATTTTAATTCAACCCAGCTTTCCTCCTCATTTGTTTTCCTGCATTTCCCCTCAGGTCACAGGGAATCTTGCACTCCTTTTCTGGTACAGAGACGGATCGGATTTGGCCTTATATCAACTCTCTCCTCAGCACCAAGATGCACACACAGCCATCAGATAACTTCCAAACCCAGACACCCTGACACTTCTCTGAATGAAAAGGCCCCAGGGAAACATTGGGAGGCTGCCAGAGGCCGTCAGGTGATGTCTCCTCTCGCTGGCCTCAGCTTTCAGTTTCCTCATTAACAGTGAGGTTTAGAGTGATGGACAAGGACACTGATCACATCTGTAGTCATCAACATGTTTGGGATTCAATCACCTGTTGTTTTTACAAATGAATGGTTGTGTGCAAAGCTTTATTGTCGAGTTGATTTATGCATTATACAGAAATGTTCAGTTTCTCTTAAGGAAAATTCAAACTAATACTTTTCCAAATCACGACTTACATGAACAATCACCATCAAGCAGTTCCTTTGCAACTTTGTCATTATCTGCAATAGGTCCAGTTCCCACACACTGAATTTTGGACAGAGTTCATTCAGTGAAGCTCTGGTGAAACAAGAAGTTAAAATCAAAAGAAAAATATTATGGAAAAATACTAAAAAACCCCCAAAACATTATATTTGACTCCATCATTAAATATGTGATATCAGAAATCATAAAACTATTTGTTTCAAAAGCTGACCAAGTCTGTAATGTTTACATATTTGAAAGGCACTTCAGATTTGATTTTAATGATCAACAAGCCATATCACATTTCTGTCTCTAAGACCACACTAATTAAGACTGAAACCCTTCTCTCAGGCTTCAAAGTAACTAAGGAGTGCTAGGTTTTAACCGAGCAGGATACATGAAATCAGATGTGTTAAATTCAGTCTCACTACAGCCCAAACTGGCAGTTACACCGAGGGTAATGCTAACATGATGCATCGTGTCATCTCTTAAACCAGAATCAACCTAAGACAGATAGTTGAACCTTGTGTGCAAGTGTGTGTGCTGTGTCATATCAGCTTCTACATATGTACCTATTCTGCAGAACCAGTTTAAAATCAGCTCATCATTCATATATTTATTCATTTATATCCATCAACTGGGCTACACAAACAATTTACATCGTATAAACCGCTATCCTTCAATTATATACTGAAATGCTGCAGAATATTATGTAGTGCAACTGTAAACATGCAGAGGAACCAGCTTGGTTGTTGTGGGACAAATGCAAGAATCACAATCACCCTGCAGCACACGCTGTGGATGGAGACCAATGCACAGAATATAAAGTGCCCTCAGTATTGTTACATTCCCTATCCCTTTATAAGGTTGCCTTGAAATTGTCATGATTACAATGTTACAATGAATGTTACAGATTATCATTCATGAAATGTAATGTTCTGTAGCATTTGTTCAACTTTAAAAACACTGCTGGATGTAACTTTAGTAAATAGTCACTTTTATCACATATAAAAGGTCAAATTGATTCAGTGGTCTTCTTTTTTTTTTAATTGTTTGAATGTACAGTATAGATTACTGTTAAGAGGGAACAATATGTAAAATTTAAAATCAATATTTTTCATTTTGTGAATAATTGGTTAAGGTTTATAATACTTTTACTCCTGACAGAAAAGCTTCTTTTAAAATTTAAAAATATGTCAATGTCTTATTAAAGCACTAGCACAACACGAGTTTGCCTTTTTACATATGTGATGAAACTGTGCAAAATAGACCAGCAAATAGGTTTGATTATACTTTCCAGATTTGCAGTTTTCATATTATGTATCAAAGTGTTACTTTGTGAAGCCTTGAAAATAGCAGTACACACTAAGTCAGGGATTAGCCATGAGTCCAATCACAGGCAAAATGTACTTTTTTTGAAGCATTTCCTTTGTGAGTTAAAATGCCTTTTGAGGTTTTATGTTTTTTTGTGGAGTTTTTGTTTTCCTTATCGAAGGATGGTGGATGTTTTTGTGTTCTACAGGTGGAAGCGCTTTGAGACAACAGCAGACCAAAGATGCAAAAAAAACACTGATTCTCTTACTTTATAATTTTTTTTTATTTTTTATTTTTGCTTGAGTGACAGTACGAAACACTTAGCTGTGTGCAAAATGTCAGAAACTTGTCCATGTCTCATGTCCTCTGATGAAGCATGAAGTCTGTAGATTTTGATTTGATAAAGTGGAGTTTCTGTCTGCAGTAACTGTGTCTCATACAGCCTCTGATTTACAGCACGACACATCTGCATGTTCAAGTCTGTGTTGTTGAATTTCTGTGCGTGATTCGAAAGTGTTCAGTTGTGTATGACCACACCCCGCTGCTGCTGCCTAAAACCACAGTGAATTTTTTTTTCTTTCCTATTTTTAAAACATGCAGTCTGAACAATTTGCTTCACAGGAACAATAAAACTATTTTCTCATGTTCTGTTCATTTGCTGTGTCTTCAGATCAGCTGATATTTTGTGGGCAGTGGGAGAAAGTACTTTCAAAAACATGAACTGAAATTAGTAGAAAGTAATTAAAATAAGCCTTATTTTCACCTGCTCCAGCATTAACTAATGTACTCATGAATGCATGATTATAGTCCAGGAATCAAACATATGTGACTCTGCATTATTAGAACTTTTTCTTTTTTATACTCTTAGCATATTACTGCTGATTATTTTCTGCAAAAGTTGGATTTTTTAGTGCAGGACTTTTACTTGAAATGAAGTCTACATTGTAGTATTATGGCTTTTTAAAGTAACAGATTTGAAAACCTCCACATCTCTTTGTGGGAAACTGCAATCTTATCCATTTGGTTGGTGTTGGTTTCTTTAAAGTTAAGGCATTATTTAATTCCCAGTTGTACACACAAGGCGCTTTTGTGTTTAAAATTATTACAATTATTGTTTTTTTCATGTCTAAACTGCACATAACTTTCTTTTACAACTCTTAAGAACGTCTGCTTTTTTACTACAATCTGAGGCTAGGATCAGTTGTATGTTCATTTCCTTTCTTTCTTTCTTTCTTTCTTTCTCGCTTTCTTTCTTTCTTGCTTTCTTCTTAGCAAACATAAAATAATAAAAAAAAAGTCTTTGCTCCTCCCTTCTTTGCTCCTTGATCTTTCAATGTCATGTGAGAAAAACAGGAAGCAGCAGGAGGGTGTGCTGACTTGCACAACACGACAGCTATAGTGGATATTTAAAACGCCCACCGAAGCACACACACACACGCATGCATACACGTAAACAGGAATACTGTCTATACCTCCTACTTTCTCGTGTAATCCTCTCAGTCCTGTAAATAAACCCCATGTGCATTAGAGCTGGTTGGAGCTGCAGCTCCACAGTGGCGGATTACAGTCTCATCTGCTGTGTTTACCTCTGACAGATAGATGCAGCTCTGTGGTTTGTGCATGTATGAACCACGATGCTGTAGGTTTATCATCCACTTCAAAGCAAGAGGTGAATTGTCCCAGTTGATCTAAAACTTGACATGCAGCACAGCTAGCGTTGCATTTGTTTTTTTCCCCTTTAAAAAAAAAAAAATCACCCTCACCCTTCTTGTTCTTATGGGGACCTCTACTGTCCAAAAGTGGTGTTTTGTGACCTGATAAACATTTAAAGCCAATAATATCATTAATCACGCAAGTTAGGCCTATTGCAGCTTGAAATTTCCAGTTTTTTGTTGTTTGTTTTTTTGTTTTTTTTTTTTACTACAGCAGCCTCTTTTTTCAATAAGTAAAGCGATTTCTTGCAACAAATCCACCTGCGGTCATTAGATTCAGCGTTTTTCTGAAGTCCATCCCATGTTTTACCAGGCTGACTGCGCCTCTCTCTGCCTGCTGGATGCGCTGAGCGGCGCAGTTTCTACTGTATGGATTCACAAACGTCCTCTCTCCATATTACGTCGTGCTGAGGCTCATCCACATGTTCTACACATCTACTAATCGCCATCGCGAGACCTTGTTTGTTGCTCATATACCAAAATGTGATTATATGATGATGCCGTAGCCTGCTGCTTCTGTTAAATTGACCGACCCGGTTTAACTTGGAGCTACCGGGAGAATCTTGCATGACAGTGTGTGTCAGGACGTAAAACGCTTTGACCTTTGACTGGCAGCGAATGACAAATCAAAGGTCGGTGTCTGTGAGCGGAGCCGTGGATCAGAGCGCATCTACAACACGGCACAAGACGGCGCGCCCGGGGGGAGAATGGTAGAGACCGCTCTGAAAGGTAAAGCCATCTGCAGCAATGTCTGTTTCTGCTCATTCTGATGTGATTCATGAGACGTGTTTTATCGGTCTGACCTCTTTCTTTCACCTTTACAACGAGCCGAGAGGAAGAGAGAGCATCATCATAATCATCATCATCATCACATTCATGTGTGATGTTACATAATATCAGGCTACCTATGGACATCCACACCAATTCCCCCTCTTCAGCGCGTCTCTGAGCGGTTAGCATCAACATGCACTTGTTCCACGGGAGTGTGTGTGTCAGATTATTTAGAAAAATGAGTCCATAAACTAAATCAATCAGAAAACTTGACTCTCTCTCTTACGGTCTATGTGTGAACACTTGCGCACACGAGCATCATGAATGACATCATTTGGCTATTTTTGTTCAGGAGGTGTCGATTTGTTTTTTAAACCTAGAATTTATGTAATGATACTGTTTCAGTTACCTTTTCTTTATGAGAATTGGACTATTGATTGTGTTTATTGGTTAATCGTTATGATGAATGACATCTCCAGTCTTAGATTGAATTAACAGTGTGAAGGTTGCCTCTTCAGCCGATTTTTTTTTCCTGTCAGCTGATGGTTTCGGTAACGGCATTTGAGGACAGCAGTTAAAGGCGCAACGCACGTCGTCTGCAAGTCCAGGTTGCATATTATTTTAAGAGGGCAGGTGTTTTTTTTATATATATATGACATTCGGACGTGATTGTCTTTTGTACCTTCATCATCGGTATTATCAGAATCCCCATCTTCTTCATCAAGGCTGGCCTCACACTGAGAGCTCCCTTTCCTGTATCGTCCAATAGCGACCGTCACATCACCGGCAGCGTCACGTACATCACGTGAGCGGTTTATCACAGCGTGGTGTTGAGGGACTGGCTTGGTTTCATGTGATGACCATCAGTCTGTAAGTCAGCAGGCTTCGCTGCACTAAAAACTTTTATAGCCATTGAGATTGACTCTATAAAGCCTGTTAAAGTGACAGAGAAAGGAAAGCAAGAGCGTGTTCAGTTTTCTTATATATGCTTTATTGGGCCATTCTTAAGTGGAGTGCCTTCTAATATACAGGAGCACTGAACAAGGCTATAGCACTTCATCTTTACTCTCACTGCCTGAGTCATCAGAAGTGGGATTAAATGGCTAAACAAGACCTCAGTATCTGTAGAAATGCTGTCATAGTTTTGGCCGTTTAACATCCCAACACACACCTTCCTCTACAATACTGCTCTTCATTGGCTAGTGTTTTATCCAGTGGTGGAAGAGTAGGCTTCAAAAACTGAAAAATTAGGCCAAAGGAAGTGCCAAAAAATGTAGTTCCCTTTATGGCCACTTGATGCTGCCTCCAAAAGCTGCCTCACTTGTAAAAAAAAAAAAAATATATATATATATATATATATAAAGGCTTCAAGTTGTGTATGATCAAGGCATTGGTTGCTCTGAGTGACAGCAGCCTCCATATCTGCCTACTAAGTGTCACTTAGTCATTGATTGCAATGCGTATCCTCCTCAGCTCCACCCTCTCATCCAGTTATGGTCACTTCTGGTTCCAAAAAAACCAAGATGGTAGACTTAAGGCTTCAGAGGGTTTAAACACAAACCAGCGGGTGATGTCACCGTGGCTGCATCACTACTTAATGTACTGTCACAATATTAAGTCCAGTGTTTACAATCTAGAGGTCACATTAGGGCCTAACAGTTAGGATTTCTGGTTTTAAACATTGTGTCCTGGGTTAAACTGCAAATATGGGAACAGTTTAATGTTTCTCAGTCAACATTCATCATGCCTTAGACTTCAAGGAATTGTACAAATTGATACTAAAATGTTTCATAGAGCATTTTTAAGTGGCAGCTGGTAAATGTGGAAACATTTTTAAATTTATTTTATTTACTTATTTTATGTTTAAGCTAAAAAACATTATTTTTATAACATCGCATCATTTATTTAATACCTGTATTTTGTGTTATTCATCTGCATCTGCAGGGTAACAGGTAACTTAAATTATCAAATAAACATAGTGGAGTTGTTTTTTCTCCACTACTGGTTTAATATGACTTAATGGCTTATATGGGCTGAACTGCCTCGTCATCCAAATCCCATTTGATTGGATACAGTTGTATTACCACAAAATTGAACATGAGTAATTAAAAATAAATATAAAGAGAATATTTTCAATAAGAAAAAGCTAAATGTATATTTAGACCATAATAACATATTTATAAACAACAAACACACTAAATATGAACTTGGAAAATGTGTTTTCATTTCAAAGTGTCTTTACAGCATAAAAATTTGCTATTGGACACTATTTAATAGTCTATTATATTAGGAATGACTCTGCTTATAGTGCATTTTAATAAACAGGTGCACAAGGTGTTAAAGCCTTTTTTATGGTTGAACACAGACTCAGAGAAAATAAACAGGTAGAGAAGCTGTGTTGTGCTCAGCTCTTCAACAGGATAAACAGGATAGTTTTCAGTCCCTAAAGTAGGCCACCTGCCAGCTCAGTGGTAGCAGCAAACCAGGACAACATGGATGCCATTGTTTTTATATTAAAAAAAAAAAAAAACAGTAGTAGCCAATGTGTCGCTAAGATGTTTTGGTTTTTACCACAAGGAATCCATGGATTACTGGATCTAAAGTCTTACAGACTTAGCCACAGATTCAAGTCCCCTGTCTGTCTTATCAAGTGAGTCCTACAGCTGATCCAGCAGATTCCTGGTTTCTGCCTTAACTGTTATGGGGATAATCATTAATCCTCAATTCATCCTTCAGAATGGTGGTTAAAAACCAATGAACATCCTCCTTTTTTTTAAAGAAAGGAGGCCATGGAATCACATTACAGCAGTGCCATTAAACATTTAACACACTGCACTTTGAATTGCATTAACAAGGCTTTTTAGGAAAAGGAGGCCTCAAAATTCATCATGAGATCTTTTCTAAAAAATCTGAAAAACCTGTCTTACAGGTAGGGGTTCCTGTGAACACTACAGGTTACTATTTCAAGTAGTGCACTGGCTTTAATGTAAGAATTTAATTTGTGTTGTTAGCCAATTGCCTGTTTTAATGTAATGGCTGTCCAACTCACATGGGGTTAAACTGTAATCCATTATACAACACCTAGAAACATAGTTTATCCTAGAGGTCTAAAATAGGCCCAAAAAAAGTTTTAATACCAAGGCTACAATGTTGCCTGAGTTTGAAGATATTCAACTTCTTTTTTTTTTCCAAGGGCTGCAACTTAGTATTTTTTTTTTTATTTGAGCTATTATTGATATACTGATTGCTGTTTCAATCAATTAGTTACTCTTTTAGTCTGTAAGTATCTAAAAAAATGTCAAAATGGCCATCATGTCTGATAAACAGCCCAAAACAAAAAGATATTCAGTGTACTCATATTTCTATGACAAAGACAAGCAGCAATTTTTCACATTTGTGAGGCTGCAACTGTAGTAGATGTTTGGCAGTTTGCTTGATGAATGGCTGAAATGATTAATCGCTAACAAAATAGTTGATAACCTAAAGAAATGGAAATACTAAATCTTTCAGCTGCTTGCTCTTTTGAGTTTGGGCTTCTTTCCTGTGTCATCTTGGCAGAGACTGTGATGTCCTCACTGCACCTGCTGGCTGTATCCTGAACAGTCACAGTCTGAAGGGCACCGAGGGGTAAATATCGGTGGGCACGGTTAGGAACAAGACAGGAAGCTCAATGGCTACAATGGAGCGGTAGCACTCTGCGTCCGGTTATGGCGGGGGTATCGTTCCACCCTTTTGGACATTCCGTTCCCGCTGGGCTTTGAGCTCCCGTCTGCTCTCCTAAAAGAGTTTCCCAGGCTCATGTCCTCTTTTCAGAACCATGCAGGGTTTCCGTTGCCAGGGGACAAGGCCAAGAAAGGAAGCATGCCATCAGTGGTCGGTGTTTTGTCCTGCATGGATCCATGTCAATACTCAAAAATTGGAGCTAAAATTACAAGTTTGGAGCTAAATTTAAAAAAAACCCCTGCTGGATTTAGTTTAATTTAAGAATTATAAAGAACATATTAAAATTCAAGGCTGCTACTAATAAAGCAGAGGCTGAGAAAACTTCTTTTAAAGCAGAAGGACTTTCCTTTTTCTAACAAAACATGATGCTGTTTCAACACTTAAAACTCCTCTCATTTGAGGCCTTTATTATGACAAGGCCAGAGGGTTAATTTTCAGCCAAAGACTCAGATATTTGCTCTATTTTGGGTCCAGACCCATAATTTGCTCCTTATTTACACCCAAGAAAGAAGGTCATAACAAATGAGGTTTTTAAAATAACTACAGATGTCTTTTCCTCTCCACATCTTCTCCCTGAGGGCCTTTGTAATTGCAATAGATGACACTGCAAATTTGACTTTTTAGCACACTTGAAAACCATTATCACCTGTGCCTCCTCACCACGCACAAACACGGTTAGAGCAAACTCCATCCATCACAAATTTTTGATGCGATGGAAGGTCGATTGTCAAGTTTTGTGATAATCAGTAATCATTTGAGTCACTTTTAAAGCTGAAATGGAAAGAGTTGCTGGTCAAAACCTTTTCAAGATTGATAATTAAACAAAATGTGCATGATTTGAACTCTCGGACATTGGCATGAGCATTCTTCTCAATTTTCTCTCCTTTTTCTAGGTACAAAAATTGATCAGTTAATAAATAAAGTAAATAGTATTTCAATTGCTAATACCAGCATCTGTATAGTCCATTTTATCTTCCTAACGTTGAAATTAACAAAGAAAATATTTAGTAGGATCTATTAATAATATACAAGATGGATCAACCATGCCATTACGGGACAATCCCAATGAACTAGAAGCCCACAGACATTTTGAAAATCCATTTGGATGAAGATTGTTTATGAATTTAACATATGTTTAGACTTGTATCACTATGTTATTCCTTTGATATACTGATGGGAATTCACAGAACTTTTTTAAGATCCTCTTCTTAGGTAAAAACCTAAGTATGAAAGTAGTCTCTCACCAGTATAAGTATTCAACATTTTATTTCTAAGTTGAACCCCCCCCCCCAAAACATCAAAATTTAAACTTCCAGAAGTTAAAATTAGCATATGTTATGCAGAATGGCCCATTTCAGAACTTTACATATTGTATCACTGGATTATAATAAGCAATGTATTAATGTGTAAATTATTTTTATGCTGCTGGTGGTAAAGATAGTGCTAATTTGAATTACTTTTTGTAATGCTTGGTCGCTTGACATATGTTCATAATACATCTTCATTTATTTGTTGATGTTAGCTTTATTTTCTATTAGTGATCTAATCTGCAGAGTAATAAGTGAGCTGTCGAGGAATTTAAGTGGAGTAAATATTTGCGTTCATAATTGATAGAGTTCAAGTAAGGTTGCACAAAAGGGAAATACTGAGGCGGCCCATTTCAAAACTGTGCTTGAGTAGCCAATTACATTCCACCACTGAGTAACATTAGCCTATAGCAGGCGGCGTCCGACGGTACAGAAGCCGAGAAGCCCGAGACTGCAATGATCCTTTAAAGCCGTATTTAGACATCACGAATTTTAATACTTTATTTCTCGAGATAACAAAGCTTGTCTTTCATATTTCTGTCCTTATTCTTATAGATCTGGGACGTTGGGTTTTTTTTATGCATTTTTAAATAAAAATGTCCCGTTTAAAATAAATAAGCTGTTGGGAATCAGCCTGTAGGCGATTGCAAAACTACTAAAAGTAAGCAATGTGAATAATAGATGCGGATATAACATGAGAGGATTGTGTGTTGGGGTGGATTTCCCTATTACTCTGTCGGGGACTACAGCGACAGCAGCAGCGTCGTAGTAAGATGCGGTGCTGCCGAGAAAAGAGGAGGCGATAGAGAGAGGGAGGGAGAGAGAGAGAGAGCTAGAGAGAGAGAGAGACCTCCCGGATGAATATTTCTTTCAGCAGAATACAGAGGAGACTGGTCGTCTTCTCCTCGTCGGACATGTGGTGCACCCAGCAGCAGCAGTAGGCTGGTAGCAGCACAGGCAGCAGCAGCGGCGGTAGCGGTGGCGGCGGTGGCGGTGACGGCGCGGCGTAGCTTACTACGTCTCCGGGGCTCCTTTTATCTTTCATTTCTATCTCTTTTTGCGTCCTTCGGTGATGAGCTTGCTGGGGGCCTATAAGAAAAAGACCAGTTACGATGGCTATGAATCTTTGCAGTTGGTCGATAGCGGCGGAGATAGCTTCAGCGTCGGCAGAGGGAGCAGCAGCGGCAGCACCACACTCGCAGGCTCCATAGCGGCCACCCTTGGACCGAAGGCAGGCCCGCTGAGAGAGGAGGACTGCAGCACCATGGACAGCTCAGGTAAGAGCCCTCACCGTCTCCGGCACTGGGATGGCGTTTGCACGCTAACGTGAGTGCTTGAGTAAGATAGGATGACTTTACACCGTATTAACGTGGCCTGTAACACAAAGGCTGACCATATTGAAAGTGTACCATGATGCTATGCACCTCCCGGAATCCCCTCAAGGACTCATTGGGACTCCCAAACCCCACCTAAATGGCTTGGGTTGTTGTATGCAGAACAGATTAAGACATGTCCTAATATCACTGGTTTTGTGTGAGATTGTCTGCATCATGTAAATTGTTACTTAGTCCATTGCATCTTCTTGTAAGCAAAACTAATGATAATACAATTTAGACAAGGCTGAAGGGCATGTCTTGTGTGGAAAGTATCAAAAAGTCAGTGAAGAAACTTAAAAAGGCATATACGTTCAACTTGCGTAATATTTAAAACCAAATGCATACATATAGTAGTAGACATTGCTCTATTCTGGTGTTCGCAATACATTTAAAGCATATAAAAAATGGTAGTGAATGTAAAAAGCTACTTTAAGAGACATTTTTTAGTGATATCTACTATAATAAACACATTGTAGCCATTTCGCTTTTACTATGTTGGTTTTGAATATAAAATTATATTTCCCTAGTCAGATGAATACATTCTTTTTTAGTTCTAGGTAGTACAAACACAGCATACTCTCAGTTTGGAAGTTCAATCAGCTGGCCATGGATAATGAAATATAAGCCTAATGTATCCCATTAAAACCCAAAACATTATCTTGATGATGATAAAGGCACATAATATAATACAGGATTACCAGTAATCTCATGACAAATTAACTACATGCGTTAGTGGAGTAATTTATAATAAGAAATTTGTTCTGACACTTCATCCTCATTGAGATCAGTCCTCTGTAATATGTCCTCTTGAGAAGGGTAAAGTTTTATGATGACTGTTAATGTTATTACTGCCACTGTGACCCACTGCTGCCACTATACCAGCGATTCTGCTATTACTGTCACATGCCAAACATTTCAGTCATCCTTTACTTGATTAGAAGCCACAACTGTCTATCAAACAATAAGATCCGAGATTATTATCACCTTGCACATCAACATTAACTTCTTTATGGATAAAAAAATCCAATTGTTATGTCGAATTTTGGAGTAAGTTGTAACCTACATTTCAGAAAAGAGAAAATAGATGCTACTATTGAGTTACTAGCTTTGAGTTTTTTCCTTATGAGGGGCTCTATTTCTCATCTCTCAGGATATCTCCAAGCACCTGGTTAATTTAGATGTGCCGTATATGAGCAGCCAGCTCAGTGTTCGTGCATCATCCATGTTTACAAAATCATAAGCAAAAGCATTTTGCAATGTCTACTCAAAAAGAAAATACAACAATACGACTGCAACAACTATTGCTGCTATGTTACATTATAAAAATTGGGTATTAGAGTATTAATTTGCTGTAAGTAAGGGCTTATAGTCTCTTACTTTGGGTGCTTAGACTTGGGTTTGCTCAGTCTGTGGAGCCTGCCCTGTCTTCACCTCACTGCAGTGCTGTGTGTAGTCAGCCAGCCTCCAGAGATGAACACTTGTGTGAAACAAAAGAAGCTGGATGAGGAGGGTGGTCGGGTCAGTAAGTAGAGGGGAATGGGCTTAGTGATGGGGAGGCTGGGTTGGAGTTGGGGGGGGATGGGCTCCAGTGTCAGATGTCTGTCGGGCCTTCCTGGCCTTGTGGGTTGTCTCTTTTATGTACACGTGTGCTCGTCCCCATCTGTGTGTGTCCATGTATTCATGTGCACCAGTCACACACAGACTGATGCTGAGGGGTAAAGGTTGGCACTCTACAAGGTTAGAGACACATTCAAACGAACCATTGATCTTTTTTGGCAATGCCAGGAGCTCCCTCTCTCTGTCCTGTTGATGTCCTGCGCTCTCTTTCTGTGAGTGGCCGGGCTCTCTGCTGCTGTATTCACCTGATGGAGCCTGTATCAGAGCCTCCTCTGGTGTCTGTATTAGCGAGATTTGTCACTGTAACTGGCTCAACAGCCTGCACACTCCCACATCCATCTGGCCACAGACACAGAGGCACACAGAGCAGTTAACAGCCAGATAGGCATGCAAGGGTGCAGATTCACACAGATATGCAGAGAAATACAGACAATGCATATGATATACTGCCATACAGATGTGCAGAGAAATACAGACAATGCATATGATATACTGCGGGCAAGGAATGTAGGGAGAAAAGGTATTGTTCATTTACCCTGCAGAAAAAGTTGATGCATACAGCATTATTTATTGAGACACAGTTGGGCAATTTAAGTAAAGAAACTAATGCCAAATTTTATCTTTCGTCTTGTTTATAGGTGATAAAATATACGCCATTTATTCAAGGAAATTCAAATGAATTGCTTTGGCAATGAGACTGAAGAAGGCATTCATTATATTGACTTTATGACCAGATTTTTGCATAAATATAGCTAATGCTTGCAAGTTAGTAGTTCATCATTCTATATTTCCTGTTTTTAAATCAAAAAGATGAGATCAAGCAGTCTGATTTGTTGTTAGCTGAGGTATAATAACCATTAATAACATTAATGGTGTCATATTCTTCTGAATCATTCTGTATCACTCTGTGTGTAAGCTTCGGTTTGCTTCTCTCATATCAAGGCAACACAGCAAGACATTTACTGCTACAGGTACATTTCACAGTTTTGACTGTTATGACAGCTACAAAATGGGAACCTTTAAGATTAGCTTTGAGCTCCGTGTTGGCCTGAATATGCAGGAGTTGACTGAGCTGTGTACATCTCAGAGAAAAAAGAGACTTTTCAGTCACTCGACTGTTAGGGTCTCTGCCGTCATCAAGTTCAGCATCACAGACAGAGCCGAGGCACAGCTCCACTGTGTTTTGTCCCAGGGTTATCGAAAACAAGATATTGTACCTTATTTGATTACATGTAACAAATAAACTTGACTGATTAATGAGACACGTAATCTGTTGTGAAACCTGGTAGCTAGGCTAGGTTAAGCTAACGGGGAACTATGTTTGGGCTGCGGGGGACCTGTTTCTTTAACGTGTTCATGAATTGACCGAAGTCTCTAACTCACATGTAGCCGTACTCAGTAACTGTTTTTTTAAAGCAGTAGTTCACTATAGGTCATGTTTTGAAGCAACTATTTCTGCTAAGGGATGTTGTTCAGCTCTTTGCATCTAATGACCCAACTTAGTCGTGATAGAATCAATCTTCTGTGAGCTATTGCTTAATTATATGATTATATTATAATTATTCCAGATAATCTAGGTTTAAACCTAGATCAGTTATTCTATAGACCAGTTATTCTAAAGCATAAGAAAAATTAGATGAATCTGCAGGGTCAGGAGCTGGTTATTGTTTTACCTAGAAAGTTTTGCCTTATGTTGCTAACAGTTATTCTACTAGTATAATTTGATGGCACTGAGGTCAAAATCACCTCTTTGTTGAACTGCTGGCAAGTCATGGGCATAAATTACTTTTGAGGAGGTAACAAAAGCACAAACTGTTTCACTTACAAGATCATCAGCTAAAAATGTGATCAACTTCTTTAACAGCACTGGGTGTTCACTAGCAAACACAGCTAATATCTACAGGTGTAGCCTCATTTTCTATTTCCTTTGGGCACCAAAAATGCATCATGAAAAGTTGTGTTATTGTTGCATTGAAAATTGTAGCTCGGTGGCCTTGTTTATTTTTACATTGATAGCAGCAAGCCCGGCCTCACTCCCAAAGTGATGGATTCAGTTGGTTATGCAGTGACTGAAATACCATAACTGTCAGCTTGCACTTAGAGTTTTTTACAGAATACTATACTTTTAGCAGATTATAAGCGCTTGCTTGTCATTCAAAGCAACAGAATGCTCCTCTGGTTAAGCTGTATAGTAGATGATTAATCTTACAAATCTTATCTCATCAGCAGCATCTATAATTAAGCAGATTAGAGTCCGGGTTTACACTGCAGTCATTCAGATACAGGGCACGGCAAGGCCCAGCACAGTGCAGGACCACTGAAACTGAGTGCAAGCTTTATTGTTGTGTGTGTGTGTGAGTGTCTGTCTGTGTCATTCACACCAAGCTGGAAGAAATGTTTAGAGCTGTAGGAGGTGGGAGACAGCCCACTGGTCCCTCTGGACATAACTCGAACTGTCTTTCTCTTTTTCCTCAGTCACCTCTCTCTTCCTTTCTCTCTTTCTATTGGTTGACTGTGTAAAGGTGGTAGGGGGCAGTAAAGAAGTAAGCAGGGCTGAGCTATTTGCCTGGTCCTGTTTTCATGGAATTGATATTTCCTTGAGACATATTTTAAGCATTCAGTCAAATAAACAGATGTTAACATTTGAATTATTACTGCCTAAATCATGTTTTTTGTGAACTCTCGGCCCTATCAATCGAAGAATATTTTTTTTCTTTTTAAGATGCACTCTTTTACCTATTTTTGTAAATGAACCCCTCATTTTTTCCCTCCTCCTCTTCTCCTGTTTACCTGTGTAGGCACCTAAACATGATTGACGCCTCTCATATAGTTCTTGATTTCCTGGCAAAGCAGGATCCGGATTCCCCTAACGCATGCTGTCATGCTCACTGGATGGGAAATTTGCATAGTAAGGAGGTTAAAAATAGACCGAAACGTACAGCGTTGGCCGAAGAATGCAAGAGGAGAATTCCAGTTCATATTCTTCTGTCAGACAATATGGTCAAAATATCAAAGGAACTGTCTCACATTTTGCAAAAAGAAGTTACTAAAAGAGGAGGATTGATAGCAGGATTGAGACCACTGTCAGAAATGTACAGCTACAGCTAGCTGATTAGCTTTGCTTAGCATTAAGACTGGGGGGTGGGGTGGCAGCTAGCCTGACTGTGTCCGCTTTAAAAATCTGCTTTCAGACCTCGTTTTTGTATGGATTAAACAAACAAGATATAACATGGTAATCAGTAAGCTTTAGAGCTTTAAATTTGCTGGTAAGTGGATTTTGTTACTTTTGGACGGAGCCAGACCATCCCCCTTTTTTTTGCTAAGCTAAGCTAAGCTAACCAGCTGCTGGCTGTAGCTTTACATTAGCGCAAGAGACAAGAGAGTGATATTAATCTTCCAGTCTAACCTTCGGCAAGAGAGCGAAAAAGTGTATCTGAAAGTGTAGAACTATTCCTTTAGCTTAAGGTTAAATGGTAATTGCGTGGCATTAGCCCCGGAAACAACCAACAAATTAAATGATTTAGAAGTTAATTCAGTCAGCAGCAGAGCTAACAGGGTTATTCTCTGCACATTAGGCAGCTCAGCCTTTGCTGCTATTGTCCTCCCTTTCTTTTTCTCGTAACATGTAATTGCACTTTGCTGTACAGATAAACAAAGATGGACTGACCTAAGCACACACACGTAGAATCCACCTCCGAAAGTGACATCAGACTGTCTGCCAGGTTTAAAGACATAGATTTGGAAATGTCAGTGGTGTAGCACTTGGCACTAATTCTTTCTTCTTCCTTTTATATTCGGTCTTAATGCTTTTGCTTACTAAAATCCTAGAACTTAAATTCCAGGTTTTCACTTTTCTTGGATTCATTTCAGTTGAATGAATTGTATAACCTTGGGAAGATAAAGGTGGAGGAATACATTACAACTATTGAGCTTATTATGAATATAATTCGGGTGTGACGATGGAGCAGGCCAAGGTGGATGGTGTCTGCTCCAATATGAGCCAGACACAGCAAAAAAATTCATATAGACGGGCTATGTAAAAAACTGATTTTAAGCCTTTCAGGACAAATGTCAGTGCATGTAAACAAAACAAGCTTGCCAGTTGTTGACTGTTTGTTATGGTAAGAGAACATGCTTGCATGACAGTTTGCTTTCTTGCTGTAGATTTGCAGGGTCGCCTACTAACAGACCGTCAGTCATCGCTGATTAGTCTTTCAGTGTGTTTTCCAGTACCTGTCTGAATTGTGGGTTTATGCCCCTCCTGACACACAATTTCCTACAATTCCCATAATGCAGTACAAACCCAGACTCCCAAGTTTGTTACACAGGTTTTCTGTTTTCATGTTAAAGTCTAATCCCAGATCTGACATAACCTTAAAATGTTAGACTCTTTAATGCAGCTACTACAAGAATTCACTATGACTGGAGGTTGAGTAAAAAAAAAAAAAAAAATGTAATTCAGTTGATTAAACAGATGCAGCATCTGTTTTGATTGCCGCAAGCAAAGTTCTATTTGAGTTTGGGAAATTTCTGTGGATCGTATGCTGTATGAGTTCAACAAGCAGCAGCTTTATTCTTCAAAAAAAAAAGTCCCTGTCACATATTCCAGGTCTGTGCAGTCAGAGATGAAAAGTCTAAATTTGGAATTTAGTGAGGAATCATCAGTGACGAGGAGGACAGGAAAAGAGGGATCCGAAGTAGAGCAGTACACGAGGAGAGGAGTGAATGAGATTAAAGCAGTTACTGTTTATGATAATCAAGAAACTTTGTCTCAGCAGCCACCTTTTCTTTCTAGATTTCCTCAGAGACGATCTTTGTATTGTCTTTGTGAGTATGAGTGTAAGAGTAAAAGTCTGCTGTTAAAATCAAAGAAATCTGTGCCCCTTCATCCACCACTGTTATATTGCTCTGGTTATTTATCTGGCTTTCAACATTAGCACTGTATGTGAAGAGATACTAAGCATGGAATAGAAATGAACCCCACTGAGCTTGGCCTACCATTATAATTTGAATTTAAAAAAAACTCCTCTGAAAGTGGCCAGTATACATACAGTAACTCTATGCAGAATAAGACACAGTGCCCCGCCAGCATAAAGCAAAAATGACCTGTAATAGCCAATTTTGTTTTCTCATTGCTCATGTATTGTTGGCAATACATCAGAAAAATTGCAGCCAACTGCCAGCCAAGAGAAGAGACTATCTCATCATAATGGACCATCTGCCTCTCGTTGATAAACGCACATCTTTAACTTTCAGTGTTAGCTTGAAGAACATGGTGAGGAGGTCATCTGCTGGGATTTCCAGAAACATCCTTTTGTGCTAGGTTTTGCTTCATTTCTTACAACACTGACTGTAAACTTTGAAGCTGTGCATTAAGAGGTTACTGTGTGGTGACAAAGTGGCGGGCGTAGCTGTAGCATATGCCACATAGATACTGTGGTCAGCATGGACTGCTTGTGTTCTTTCCTAAAAATTTTATAATATAATCAAACATGATAGAGTATGTGGTGCTGATTCTAATGAGTCAACAGGTTTTAATCCCTTCTGCTGATTAAAAATCCATCTTTAGTGTTCCTTGCCAATGCAACATGTAGACTTCACTCTCATCTTTATCTTTATCTGTTTGGCATGAAATATACAACTTTCACTGGGACACCAACTTCTTACTTTATAATCAAAGGATCACTGCCATTCATCATTTTACCAAACTGAGCTGCATATTGAAATAAATTGTAGCCCCTTCATGCTACATGCACATAAAGCATATATACAAATATATATAGCATAAAAACATACACACCTATATAGCAAAAAAACAATAATTCTGTAGTGCATGTTATATTTGAAAAATAACCACCCCCTCTCTGAGCAGGGAGCTCTTTAGAACTAAATTAGAGCCCAGTCCGTAGCATGACACTATTTCAAGCCCTACTGTTGTCAGGTAGAAGGACTCTCTTGGCCCTGACTATATGAACCAGTGCTTCAGAGAGCCAGGTGACTGTTGTCAGGCGATAAGTGAGAGCACAGAATGATTGATTGTTGGTTTTCTGTGGACAAGAGTACAAGAAGTTCTTGATGCGCCCAGATGTTCGAGGGAGACTTGAGCTAGAAATGCTGAAAAATCCCTTTTGTCTGTAGATTTGTCAGCACTGCGAGGGTACATCTCAAGTGATGCCACTGTGTTGCTGTGTGTGGATAGATGAAGTGAAGAGAGAGAGAGAATGATAGAGAAAGAGGGGAAGAAGATGGAAAGAAAATCTCAGATCACCAGAGGGGGGCTGACTAAGATACGACACTTGATTCTGTTCCAACACTTACTTACTCTTTATAGTGCACACACACACACACACACACACACAGGCACGCACACACACAGAGCAATACACAGCAATATACAGCTGCAGATGGTATGTATTTTATTGAGCCTTGTCTCTTGTGTCCTTGTCCATCATTTCTTTACACCTACACTCATGTTTACTTGGTGTGTTGTGCAGTGACTCATACGTTCATCACTGAAGTCAAATAATAACCTTTCTGCTCCAGTTTGGAACTGAAGGATGGTTTTTTTATTAAGAAGGCATTGTATAAATATATCATCTGCATGGAGAACAGCATTTATCTTTCATCCAGTTATCAGTGCTTATACTGTATTTGCTTCGCTCTGAATTCTGATTGGCCTCTGTCTCCAGACATGGATGCGAATTATGGTGGCGGACTGTTGGATATGGTGAAGGGAGGAGCTGGGAAGTTCTTCAGCAACTTCAAGGACAATTTGAAGGACACGCTGAAAGACACCTCCACCAAGGTCATGCATCAGGTTGCCACGTAAGTTACAACTGCATTCACACACACGATGTGCTGTATTTTGTATAACACACACTGTAACTGCATAATCGGTTGTGCTGCAGCTACAATATTTACTGCTGTTTTGCTCAAATTTTTCCATACTTTCTTTGGTGGCATCAGTTTTGGTTTGAACAACAGTGGTTTGGAGAAGTTTTTGCATAATATGGGATGATTAAGCTCTTTCTGTGTTCTGGGGCTCAGTATCTTGCAGATGTGAATTCTAATGTTTAAATCCAATATTTCCACTTTGTTAGGTTTTTTTTTAGTAGCATCAGTTCCTCCAGACAGACTCTGCTCTCCTCATCTTCAGTACCTTGGTTGTATATAATGCGCACTGCTACACTGTGCATAGAGCTTTCTTTGTTGTTGTGACGTAGCCTTGCTTAAAGGATCTAATCTATGGACACGTAGACGTAAAAGTGATGAAAGCTGTGGTTTTAATGTTTGTAACATGTTTCTCCTACAAGCACCTAGAAAGAACACACTTTGTCAAACTAAATCACATGCTCTTTTGTTATGTTTTGTTTTGTTTTTGTTCTTTTTTAGCCTTTGCGTCAATTTGCCTTATTTTTCTATGGATAAACAAATACTAATGGGAACATGATAATAGATAAATAAAATCTGGTTACAAGCTCTGTCCTTTTACCCATTCTTTTCCAAATTAATCAAGACAGTGTGAGAGGACGCAAGTTGACACATTCCCTGCTGGTAGTGCAGGTGGCAAATTTGCCTCATTTGCAGTTCTAACCCACTGCTAATATCACCAGCATTTTTCATGTCTATATGATAAAGGTTGTTAAGTAGGCCAAAGTCCAGAAGGGCAGATCTGAACTTATCAGTGCCACAGCTCTGCAGGCTTCTTGATAAAAAATGATGCTGCACAGTTACGCATGTACACGCACTTAACATTTGAAGCTTCAGTGATCAGAGACAACCTGTGTCAACATCCTGACAGATATTGAGGACCAAAAGACAAACTTATCTACTAACCCATCAGAAAATGTCCTAACATGACCAGAATACACTGGTGAGCCAGTGTGATGCTGCTGCTCAGAAACACACAGTATGCACCCCAAAGTCATGTTGCATAATCAGCCACACTCCTCTCCTGTTTTTCTGAGATCTTTTGTGCCCGCACTATGACCAAATTTGCTACATATTCAATGCACAGACGTGCCAGTGGCTGATGCTTATTGGTGACATGTTGCTTCTTTCATCTGTTAGCAGGCATATAATACATCTCTTAATACTGATATCATTAAGTCTGGCATGAATTACAATGGAGACTTTTTTTTTAGAGCCATCTCACAACATGAGACAACTGAAACTGTCTCATTGAAAAATCTGATGTTTTTCACACAGTTGGTATCATGTGACAAGAGAAATGAAAGACTCTGGAGCAGCTTCTACAGTTTCACGACAGCATGAAGTGTGTTTTCACACTGCACAGACTTGGTCACTCCCTGCACTGCATATTTTAACACTTTATGTTGAAAATCTCAAACAAGAGATTATCATAATGAATAATTCTGACTTTTTGTTCAACAATTAAAGTTATCCAGAACCTCAGCCCAGATATTTAAATAGTTGCAGTTTGTACTGGTTCATCTAAGTCATATCAGATGTCATGATTTCTCTGATTGATAATATATTGTTTCAGCTGCTGATCACAATAGAAAGTGAGTCTCTACCAGCAGTGAAGTGAAGCAAAGCATTGTGGGTGGAGGGAGCAAAGAGGGAGGCAGCAGAGTCTGGCACGGCTCAGTCGTCCCAGTGTATTTGTGCACAGGCATCTGCACAGGGCAGCACAAAGGGGCTTCTGTATTGTCAGAAACACACATGCACACACACACACTTGCAGCTTCTCTCTCACTATTGACTCAGCAAGTTTGATCATGATTATTCTCCTGTGTGTCCCCTTCTCTGCTGCTCACATCTCAACGAACTGACATATCTCTTGTCCTGTGCTTCCCCCATGTTTACAGCAGCCTCTCCCCTCTTGTCTGGGCTCCACCTTCTTTCCTCTCCTCTCTTTTTTACTCTCTCTTTTTACCGTCTATCGCGCTCCTCTTCTGGCTAAATTATTCATGGCAGTTCATTGTGCCAAATGGCCAGTGTGCTGCTGATACAGTGGGATTCATTTCATTAGGGCCCTGGGTGTGTTGGTGTGTGTTTGTGTGAATTGTATATGTCTGCATAAGTGTGGAAACAGGCTGAAAGAGTCAGGAAGGAAAAGCAGATGGGCAGAGTTAGAAAAACGCACCACAGTTTGATACAGTACAGAACTAAACCACTCAGATTGGGTTTCTTTAATGCTTTTATGACAAGTGTCAACTCTCCTGCTGTGATGTTGCACCCTAAAGAGTTGATTGTGCTGTTGTATGTAAAGCATTTTGATACATTTATTTAGAAATAGAAGTACAGAGAAAATGACTATGACTATATGACTGTATGACTATAAGATTATAGATTTGCAATGCAGTTTCAAGCATGACATGTAGATAACATCTGCACAGTCCCATTCCCAGGTCATGAAATATTGATGCTCCGTCACATCCCCTGGTGTTTCAAACAGATGCACGAGATACCCTTCAACATCTGTATGAGATGCACTTGCAATAAACTCTAACAAACTCCCTCATCCTGATTTACTAACCCAACGTACTTGATCTTCTCCTAAACCTAACCAAGTACTTTTGGTGCCTAAACCTACAGACTGATGAACTTTTGACACTATTGGCCATGTCTCATAAGGCTTTGTGGCAGGAAGGCTTTGCATGTTGCACACAGATGCTCTAAAGTGCTCTGTGTGTCTCTGTTGGACACTAAGGATGGAAACAAATAAATCTGCACTAATATTTGCAACCTGGTATGAGAACATTTATTATTGTATATGTTTTCCTGAGTCTTTGCTCTCTGACTGTCATTAGTGGTTTTTCCTGTGTTACCCCATGAGGTTAAAATTTGGAGACGAAGTCAGCAGTTAATTAGAGAGGTATAATAAAGAGCTGCAGGATCTAATGGTGTATTCCTGTGAGACCAGCTGCTCTCTTTCACCCTGTGAAAAAGGCAATTCAAGAAAGTCATAACGTGCCATATTCGAATGATAAAAAAACATGTTTTTCATATCTCAGATAGATAATCTCATCAAGCACCATTTTTTTTAGATGATGAAAGCCTTTTCAAGGTAACTGCTCCTGATTTTTCTTAACAAGATTTAATCTTTTAGTCTGAAGTTAAAGGCGTGGATTGCATGATAATCAAGCTGTTTTTTGTTTGTTTGAGATGACCTTCCCATACACCCCCACCTTCATGAAACCCTACAGCACAGATTACTAGAATAAATACAAGGATGTGAGAGTAAAATCAGGTTAAATCTTTACTTTGTGGCTCACAGTAAAATAAACTAAAAAAAAAAACATACAAAATTACGAAAACAGGATCAAAACTGAACATCATATAATGATAAATATTATCCAGTTGAAACACTGTAAGAGACAGAGTATGAGTAGGTGTGTTAATTTGTCTCTGACACACCTTTAAATGCACCAGTGTTAGGTGTTCCCCTCTGTGCCTCCATGCTTGTCTGCTTTCAGCATAATTTTATGTTTTGTAATGTTTTTTTTCCTCTGCGCTCTTTTCTTAAAGTCACACAAGGTTATGTGGTGTTTTTTGTGGCCTGATTTTTAGTCAGTTTTAATATATCTTTTTTAATGTTTTTTAAAAAAAATTAATTGGCAGAAATTTCTCTGCTTTTATATAGAAGCTTTTTTGCATCTTGAAGGTTTTCTAGTTGAATTTCTGCAGAAGTTTTGAGCATCTGTGACTTTCTCTCCTTCCTGCTTTGTCCACTGTTGGAACGTTTCAGTCAAATTTCTCCCCAGCTTGCTTAATACAAAGCAACACTCTCTGCGAATACCAGACCCTCTGTTGACACATCTAACTAGACACAATTGTTTCCTCTCTGCTCCTGTCTAATCTGTATTCAAGGCAATCGGCTGTTGTTGAATTATTTAAAGCAGTCTGCTTGTTTGTTTACCTGGCTGAGAAGAAATTTTTGCAGTCAAACTGATCTGGCACCAACGATCAACCGTGTGCTCCTCAGTAAGTGAAAAACACAACAGGGATGGAGTCTGGGTGGCTGATCTGGGTTTGTGAAAGGCACAGTGTCCTTGGTCTCCACCCAGACTGCCCCCGCCCCTCCTCCATCCTCAACCAGACACACATTCATCTCTCCCCCTTTTTCTGCTCATTCTCTCTCTCTCTCTCACTTTGACTGTTTTTCATCAATCCTGTCACACTTGTTTTCATTTTCCGTTTTCATTTTTCCCCACTTCATGAACACCTGTCCCTGCCCGCAACTCTCTCTCACTCTCCATGTGACTGTATTTTCCCTCTTTTTCCAGGGGCTGAAATATAAAAATCGTAAAATCTAAGCATCTTATGTTAGATTAGGATGACTCAGGTTAAACAACAAAGAGAACTGAGATAAATGAATCAGGATCAGCTACAGATTATCTGATGTTATGTGAAATTTTTGCAGCAATTTTTTTGTTAAGAGCAAAAGATGTTAAATCAACCCGGGGGTCAGTTGACTTCAGTGCCGACATTGGTGTTATATGCCAGAATGTGGCTGCTTTATCTTATATTGCTTGTGATTCTCTACTTTAGTCATTTAAAGGCAGATGTGCTGTAAAGATGACGTTCAGAAACACAAAAAGACTATAAAAAAGAGAATCTTGGAGAGAAGATAGACAAGCCAAATGGAATATCCACAGGGATCTAACCCACTTCCACTGTGTTTGTTTGAGTGTGTGTGTGTCTGTGTGTGTAAGGTCACTGGAGACTACACTAGAGCACCCCTGCACTAATATAATCTGGCCTAAAATGGCGTTTGTGTTCCAGATGTTTACTCACCAGTAGGAAACATAAACAGCAGGCGCTGTGGTGCTGGTGCCTGTGGGTATCTGCGTGTGTGTCTGGACATGTTTGTTGTCGTTTGTCTGCCTTACTGTGTGTTTAAGCACACAGCAATACAGTGAGGCAAACACACTTAAAGGCAGAAGACAGAAGTTAGACTTGGAGGTTTTTAATGTAAGAAATTATAAAAATATGAAAAAATCATTGAGCAATATTAATCTAAAGTGATTCAGTTTTAAAAAGGATGAGGTGCTATAAAAGAAAAAAGAGCCAGACCAAAGGTATGGTAAAAATTAATCTGTACAGTATAGTGTGATGTCAAATTAGTTATACTGTCCTTCATGGCAGGAAGTAACAAAGTATCGCCTTTAAAAAGATCCATGTTAATATTCCATAAAAAAAAATTACAACACAGTTGATCTGATAAATATAAATACATAAAGTGTAAAATGGTAAAAGTAAACGGTCGATTACTGAACAGGTAGCCCAACATTTTGTGTTTACTGCTACTTTGAAAGTTGTAGCAACGTCAGTATTTGAGAGCTGGTATAATGGCTCAGATTGTACTGTGTGAGCATTTCATATTAGCATGAAATTTATCTCAGTAAAAACAAATTATTTTACTAAGAGGGTCTGTCAGCTTAGAAAAAACTAACAAAGAAACGCCACTGTACCAAATTTCGTCTGCACATTATATCATTATTCAATTGGTCTGCAGGAATTTGTTGTTATTTAGTTATCTCAACCTCTCTTGTCTTTTATATACCATGCAGCACAGCGGGAGTGTAATGGCAAAGATAGTGCAAATCCATGATGGTCAACACAGAAAAGTGATTTAGTCTTGCATTTTAATTAGTTTGCTCATTTAAATAAATTTAAATAAAAATTGATGTCTGTTGCATATAGTCTTACTTCCAACAGCATATTTATTCAAATCCACACAACTGATGAAAAAAACAGTCTAGTATTGAGTGTTATAAAGCCACATTGTATCCATTATATTGAAAATGAAAACTATTAACTGATCAATTTTCATAAACACAAAAGAAGAAATTCCCCCGTGTCAGCTTTGTCCTTCTTTTTTAATCGTGTCCTTCCCCTCTTTTCGTTCTCTGCACCACACTTTGCAGGATATTTTAATTGGCTGCAGTTTTAACCTCAGTAGGTCAGGTAGATGACTCATTTGCATACTCCATGGCTATTGGCCAGACTATTTAAACCTGACCTCCGAACTGATTCGCTCCTCTAAAAGCCACAGAGCTATTTTAGTAAAGAAGCAGGTAAAACCACAGATTAACTCCACAGATAGACGGTACTTTCACTGTGTTTGCAAATTAATAAACAATGCTAAAGCTAAAGCAACCTCAATTTCTTAGATAGGAGCTAGAAGTCCAGATATTCACCTTTTATGTCACACTGAGAAACCTGAAGTCTGCATTTGGACTCTGGGATAAACACACAGAATTGGATGGAAATAGAAACCTAGACTGTGGTCCAATTACCTCATTATCTAGGGCTTACACACACACACACACACACACACACACGCACACACACACACACACACGTACACACACATGCCTTTCTCTTTGATGGACTGAACTCATGCTGTTTGTTTGTTTTTACAAGCAGTTGTCTGCCCTTCAACAATGTAATAGCATTCTGAAAATGCTGTAAAAAGCATCATAATATCCAAAAATACATCTATGTGAAAAATTACAGAAAATCCTTCGACAAACTCATCCTGCGCCCCTTCCAGAGCAGACTAGTTGAGTAGGGCTGTATTACATAAGTGGGCTTAAGATTGCGTCAGGGCCGTATGGTGCTCCTCCGTGCCCACACAGAGATGACTGCCCGGATCAGCTGTGCTTGAGGGATTTTCAAAGTGTGCAACAACTCAACTCAATCTGAGACGCATTAACCTACTAATGTGTTGTGAATAATAATTGCAGTATAGAGGGTAGTCGAGCCGTCAGTGCTTGCCGTTGGGTGAAAATATTTCTTTTTGTAAATATGTCGTAAATGCTCTCATTTAAGGATGATGAAATAATATCTTTCTTTTGTTGACAAATACGTTTATTTTATTTTTTGCATTACAACACTTTCATAATAATAATTAAAAAAAAAGAGGTGGATTTCTTGTATGTAAATGCGTTGCAGCTGCTCTCTGAGTTTGAAAAACTCTCCATATGGAACAGCTAAATTTGGCACTGAAAGGCAATGAAGCTCAATTGAAGAATTCACATATGGTGTTCCTTTGATCTCGAGCACCTCAGCCGAGTGCAGTGAGCCTGAAAAAGACAACTTCCCCACAGCCAGACACATGCAGGCTTCTGCTCTAAAGCCTGTTGAGTCTAATTACTCGGATATGCATGAAAAGCAGCCTGATACACTTGACAGGGAGATGCAGGGAGGCAGATCGACCTTTTGAACACTGGACAGTCATGTATTGATCTCTTTTTAATGATTTGATATTTTACAAGCACAATGGTTCATTTATTTATCTTTCAACAATACAGAAATGTAAAAAAAAATGTAACTCATAGTTAGAGACTCAATTTTAGACTCAAATGTATAGATGGGGGTATAGATAATAAATAGATCTGTAATGTAATCATTTTAATGATAAGCATAGGCGAATCTTGAAGGTTTCTTAGTTACATTCTGTGCTTGTGATATTGTTGAAGGTCATCAGAGCTTCTTCTCCTCTCACTGTCCTTTCTTTTCTCTGAGTCGTGAGAGTTTCATGGAATTAGTTTGAAATGATCTCTTAAAGTTATTTTCTTTGTTACAGGTACACTAAAGGGGAGCTGGACATTGCCTACATCACATCACGGATCATAGGTAAACTGTGTGTGCATGTGTGATCTGTGTTTTGAGATGCATTTTAACATTGTCACCAAAGACAGTAAATCAATTAAATATCTGTATCTGTCTTGTACATCAGAATTGAAAAAGCTAGAATTTTTTTTTAAACCCTGAAAAGTTAGTTTCCAACCTTAAACGATGGGACATTACATACTCATCCATGACTAAAATTCAACAATTAAAGCAGAACATATGCAAGGCTCACATTTATCAAGAATTTAACTCTCAAAAACTGAAAAAGCTCATGAGCTTTGATTGAGTTTAATCTGATCAGAATAGACTGATAGTGACCAGACAACCGAACAAAGGAGTGACGCCTGCAAGCTGCTTCAGGCTGTTAATCAGACTACACTTCTACACACACGCGACATTTCTCACTCATCCCCATCATCCATCAAACACACCCTCTCACTCTGGGGGTCTTTTCAAACTGTAAAGATATCTACCCTACATCTCTATGTTAACATATCTGCAGGGAACGCTGAGGTCAGAGCTTAGCTAACTCTAACTATGTTTTGCTGTTGTCTGATGAACTACAATTAAATATTTTAATCTCATATGTGCGTGGGAATAAACAGCAGGTAGTGGTGTGTAGAGTCCCAGCGCTCAGAGTGAGAGACACTCGTGCCCTCAGCTTTCCCTCTGCCCACTCGCTTATTCTTAGGCTGAACAATTATCACCTGAGGGTTTCTGTTTCAGAGTGTGAGCCTGTTTAACACGTTGTGTATATTAGCATCTGTAAATTTCTTCAAATCAACTCATCTAAAAGCTCGATAATGGGTTTCTTTTCCAGTGATGACGTATCCAGCGGAGTCAGCGCAGATTGGCTACCAGAACCACGTAGAGGACATTCGCTCCTTCCTGGACAGTCGCCATGCCGACCACTACACTGTCTTCAATCTATCACAGCGCAACTACCGTGGCGCCAAATTCTCCAACAGGGTGAGTGTGATGCTGCCCCATGAAGTTACAGATGACACTGTTATAAAGTTGTGAGTTTGTACCCAGCTGTTAGTGGTTGCTGCACCATTTTCACTCCCTGGATTACTGCAGTGCTGGAGAAAGATGTTTGGACTTCTTTACAGTTTTATGCCAACTTCTGCTCCGCCAGTGCTCTAAGAGGGCAACTGCTACCACATATGCTCATAAACAATGGAAGCACCCAGAGTGAAGTCTCTTATTAAATTTCCCTAAATGGGCCCATCATTGCTCACCACTCCTCTGTCATTAAAGCTACATTAAGTTCTCTTTGTCCACTTGGGAGAAAGTCATCAAGCAAATCCACAGAGATTTACTCTGCAATTCCCTACAGCTCTATGGAGCATTTTAGCATCTTTATTATTGATCTGGTTTAACTGTCGGCGACTTTAGTTGTGGTTCTCCCTCACTCTTATCATCAATGTTGCTTCCAGGGGCGGCAGGTAGCAGTTTCAGCTGCTTCGATAAAACTGGCAACCCGCTGAAGGCTAACAAACACCAAAAAGCTCAGTGACAAAGCAAGTGACTAGTTTATGAACAGATCGGAGCATTAAGTATCTAAAGAGCAGAATAATTTCCCAAAGAGTCAGTAAAGACCAAAGAAAGTAAAAAGGACAGTCGTTATTGGACTTAAATTCATTAAGGAGGACAGCGAAACAGCTCTAAATTAATCTCAGTGTTTGTCTGCTCTTTGTCTGCTGAATCATTGTCAATACGCAGCTGCTTACTAAAATGTGCGTCATATCGACTTTATAATGAATGTTTTGTCAATATTGTGTTTACAGCTTCAAATTAATGCTCATGTATTGTGTTTACAGCTCGTTCCTGCTGCTCCTCCCTCTCTGAGAAAATGAGTTAATGCAGAATATCAGTGTCTAATTTCTGTCTCACTCTCTCACACCAAAAACCTGTCTTTATTAAGATTGTGTCAGAGCTTAAGTAAGTGCTCATCAGGTTTGTTGTTTGGTTGCATGAGGAGGTTTTGTTGAGAGTACAAAAGTAAAACAATGAGGTTAGAGTGTCTGAGAGATTCAAAGAGCTGCAGATTTAAATGTTGTTTCAGGGTCATTTTATTTGAAAATTTAAAGAATAGATTTAATCGAGACGGGCTAATCTGAAGTCATGACTTTGCAACTTAAAACTGAAGATGCTGAGTGCATTACTGCTTCATCTACCTAATGTTTATCCCATATAGTACCAGCCTTTTAATGCATTAAAGATACACTCATCGATTATGTTGTAGAGCACCACAACATCCCAAGTCAACAAAGTCCTGCTCCAGTTCAGTGATTTTATGCATGAAACGTGAGCTGGGAGGACATTTTGGGATTTGGTGACCTTTTAGTGTTTTAGCAATGACAGGGAGCTTGAGTTTGCCAAAGTAACAAGTCTTCTTTTGCTATTTTTTTAAAAAACAGAGCAGTGATTCAACACACAAAGGTTCTTTTACATACTTAGTGAGACATATCTCTAAATAAAAAATGTAGTCGACTGGTGACTAATCCAATTATTCTGGCTGAATTACCATTCAAAACACTAGAACTAATTTGGATGTAGATTCAAGTGAAAGTGCCTCTGGGATCTCAGCAGATGAAAGATTGCCACCCTCTGGTAGAAACATCCAAGAAAGTTAAGGAGTCAAGCTGTGGAGTTAACTTGGCCGAGATGGCCCCCTGTCTGCGCGTGGAAGTCGCTGTATCTCCAGCAGATGACTCATCAGGGCAACTGGTGTGTCGTGTTGCCCTGCTGCCGCAGTGCTGTCGCTAACCTTCACCTCTCTTTTCTCCTCCCCCCCTACTGATCGTATGTCTTTTCTTTTGTGCTTCAAAACTCTTTCTCTGTTTCTTATCCTCCCCTCTTCCATCTTCCTCCCCTTTCTGTCTGCCTGCATCTGTTTTTGTGTCTCTTCTCGTTCACCTTATTTTCCCTCCCTCTGTTGTGTCTTGTGCCAACTCCTTTCCAGGTCTCAGAGTGTAATTGGCCTTCTCGCCAGGCTCCCAGCCTTCACAACTTGTTTGCTGTGTGTAAGAACATGCACAACTGGCTCAAACAGAATCCAAAGAATGTGTGTGTCATCACCTGCTCGGTAAGGAGACACTCACAAAAGGCACCTTCATCACAGTCACCCCCATCCTACTGTACGTTCATTTTTCATTATTTGTTTGGATTATTGTTCATTGAGGCACTGCAGAGCTATTAAAACCAATTTGGATTTACTGACAGTTCTTAGACATTCTGATTGCTTTTACACTGATAGCATGATAAAACTATCCCCAACTTTTTGGAACTACTTTTAATTTTGTCTCCGTGCACAGAGCTCCAAATATGCTGCCAAAGCACTGACTGAATCATGCTCAAAGTCTCATGGTTTCTCCCTCTACACAGGGGACAGTTCATGATCGAGTCACTGCACAATGATTCATTTTACACACATTTTTTGCCGACACAAATACTTTTTGAGAAACTTAAATAAAAGATTCAAAAGTGTAAAAATATGCTGTTTAGTAATCAAGCATCAAATTGCAGCCTTGTGTTTTTCTCCTTTAAATATAAAAAAACGAAAATTGCAGTTTCCATCGAATGAAGATTATAAAAACAAAATTGACAAGGAATCTTTACAAGGAAAGCAAACCCAGCTTTTAGCCCCCCCTCCCCTGTCTTCTCTGCTCCTCCTCTCCTCTCACAGTTGCCAGCTCTGGATGTGGTAATGTTAAGTTTGCCTTGTTCTTGATGTCAAATACAGTAAAACACAGCTCAGAGCTTCTAAAAAACTGCTCTCACTGTTTTTGTTGAATCCTTATCAATCCTGACAATTTTTTTTTTTATCTCTGTTGTTGCTTAGCAGTTGGTCTTCGTATTGAAAAGACAATTTAGTGCCGAGGAAAGTAAAACAGTGAAGAGTGATTTGTTTTTGTTGGCCTCGGAGGTTCAACTTCAGTGAAAGTGTGGATGTGAGCCAGTTTTTAGTCAAGTGCCAAATCATTTTTTCAAACAGTGCAGTGCGCAAAGAGGCCAACATAAACATACTGAGAGCCTCATAAAAAATACTTTTGATCTGTACAACTATTCTCACAGTTCATAATAACTTAGTTTTTTTTTTTGATATCTTGCTTGTTCAAATGCTCAAAGTGATGCATAATTTAGAGGATATTCGCTTTGAGTGTGAGCTAGCTGAGCCGATAGCTGTCCGCCAGGCATCACCTCAGATGATACTTGCCGCTTAACATGACCTCTTGGTGTTGTTTGGGTGTTGGTGCCTTTTGGAAAAAATTTTAAGCAAATATTAGACAAAGATCATGGCTTTCTGTGCAGTTAGAAAACTATCCAAGAAGTCTGTGCACAGAGATTGTTGGAGATAGACATGCTGCTGTGTTCTTGAATCTTTTTTTTTTGTGTCTGTGTTTGCAAATAGAGGTATTACGGTTAAAGAGGTGGAAGTCGTCCAGTCCAAAATACATTTTTAGACCAACACAGTTTTCACAGCAGACACTTCAAGTGTACATGACACACTAAGGCTTTGAGGCTTGATCATGTCAGCAGCACAAATAAAACACCAAATACTTTGCAATGCAATCTGTTCACAAGTATTAATGCAAACTAGCCGTTCTCTTTGTTTGAATTCACTGACAGTAATATTGTACACTGGCATGTAGAGCGTGTTATTCCTAAGTCACTGTGGTTTGGCTGCGGTTTGGATAATTGCTCTATCTTGCACAACCTCCAGCAAACGGTTTCTTTCCAGAAACAAAGGAATGCTTTTTTTTTCTCCCTGTAACCTGAAGTGAACTCAAAGGGAATTTATAACATGAGTCAGTACAGTCAGTGAACAAAAATCCTCCCTACCATCACATTTAGTGTTAAACTAAAGAGATCCATAACTTTATCAGACAAATCCTTAAACATATATTGTATAAACCTCTTTAAACGTATGACTTACAGTAAGTTAGGTAGCTTGTGGCTGCTTTAGCAGTTGCCCTGTGGGCTGCAGTCACATTGCAGATCCACAAAAAGTTGGAGTCACCGTGTTCTGTGGTGTCATTTATACATGTTTACACTTACTACTGTGATTGCTGGAATGCTAGTATGGAAATAAAAGCAGTACAGGCATTAACATGCATGGCAAGCACTTTGTGTCCCAGTGTCTCAGTGTGTCCTTTGTTGTGTGTGTGTGTGTGTGTTTCAGGACGGTCGTGCTCCTTCGGGTGTTCTGGTTTGTGCCATGTTTTGCTTCTGCCACCTCTTCAACAACCCGGTTCCTGCCATGCAGCTGCTCAGCGCCAAAAGACCAGGGTCTGGCCTCTGGCCCTCACACCGCAGGTGTGCAACCCTCAGCGTGTGTGTGCATGTGGGTGTGACAGTGTGTTACAGCCATGACAAACTAGTTGTGTGAACAGGGTGTGTGCGTCAATGAATGTCTCAGTTTTTATTTTGATGCCCATGATAACAGACAAGAGCAGCCCCACAGCCAGACACACGATTCGGGATCTGTCCTTTTCTTCATCATATCTGTAATATTACACATTTAGATATATTTTCAGTGTTTATAATAGCTGTACTCACAGACATAAATCTATAAACATCAGGTGAGGGGCAGCATTTCGCCAGTGCACTGCTGCTCTCTCCCTCTCTCTGTCTCTCATTGTCTCTGTCCCCCTAACAGGGGTAACAATGGCTGTGTGGACACCACAAGTGTGCAGCCCACAACAGTTCAGTGAGGTCCTCTCACACACACACACACATTGCTCTGGCAACCAGTGTGCCCACAGAAAAAGAGAAGAGGGGAAGTGAGAGAGAACAAAAAGAACAAAATAAAAGTCAGACAGAAACAAGAGGGAAAGTGGTTTGATAGACATCAGAGGAAAAATGAAGTGACGCTATCAAACAAGATTCATGGTCAGAGTTACATGTCAGTGGTTCCTGTGTGTTGTAAGAAGACATGACAGATTGATTACTGATAAGTAACTCTTGTATTTCTCAGCTGCTGAAATGACATATATAGCCACCTAATAAAAAGTCAGCAATTATTTTCACTTCCTAACATCTGTCTGTAAATGTGTGTGTGCAAAAAAAGCTTGTGACTTAGAGTCCCAGCTTACAAGAAAAAAGCAAGGAGTTGATGAGGTTAGAAACAAATTTGGATCATCAGCCTTGTTTATTCTCCTACCTGCTCCATTAGAAGGAAATACATGATTTTAGATTCCAGCAAAAAAAAACCTCAACCTCAGACTTCTATAGGTGACGCTAATCAAAACAGGTTTAAAACATGTGATGAAGCCAAAGAACGCTGCCAACACTCCTTCATTTTCTCAGCCTAAGCACAAATCTTTAGCTGCAGTATTGGCACACCCCCAAGGATGGACTTTTTTTTTACCCTGTCAGACAGTAGCTGTAGTATTTATGAGTCCGTGCTCTGGCAAATTCAACCTCATGAGTCAGAACTTTTGTGCAACTTGACTGAGAGGTTATGGAAAAAGAAGCAACAACATAGTTTTGGACATTGTTCACAGTCCATAAATTGATTTGCTGTGTGTCTGCTGGTTAATACAGCGACTGTATGTTAGGGATGCACTGGACCCAAAAAAAAAAAAAAAAAAAAATATAGGCCAAAAAAAACCAATCATCTTCCCTTCCCTTGACTTCATGCAGGTACATAGGCTATGTGTGTAGCATGGTATCAGAGAAGCCCAGTCTACCCCACTCCAAGCCCTTGGTGATCAAGGCCCTCACCATGAGTCCTGTCCCCTGCTTCAACAAGCAGCGCAGCGGCTGTCGGCCCTTCTGCGACGTCCTCCTAGGAGAGACGAAGATCTTCACAACTGCACAGGAGTACGAGAGAATGAGGTAGGATGAGGACATTTGAATTGCCAACTATAGTCATAGTAACAGCTGCTCGCAAACATTTTCTCTCCAGATAAATTAACAGGTTATGTCGTTTTGTTACAGTAACGTAAATATCTTTCCTCTCCTACACAATCTGCATGTCCAGAGAGCACAGAGTCCAAGAAGGGAAGGTAGTTATCTCTCTGGGTGTGAGTGTGCAAGGAGATGTTGTGGTTTCAGTCTACCATATGAGGTCGACCATCGGAGGGCGTCTGCAGGCCAAGGTAAACTTCTGAACCAGACAGAGTCTTTTTATCATAAAAGCCATAAATTCATGTCTGTGTACTAATAAAGTCATTATCTAGGGCAAACTTGACTAAAACATATGTTGCACCATGAAGTTGTTGGAAAAATATAATTTGCATTAGATCATAATGAACTATCAGCCATTAGCCACTCGCAGGATGTTTTTGCAACTCATTTGAGAATTAGTGCATCTTGAGTTCAAAAGCAAACCCACAGAATGTCAAGAGGAAAGCAGAAGCAGTGGCATGCAACATGTTGTGTGATGTTTGGAAATATATGGCTTTACCGCAAAAGCAGCACTAGGAAAAATAGAAGTGGAGGTGACATGCTAATATACGTCATAAAGTCCAACATTTGGGAAGGATGCAGCAGTATGCAGTGTGAGATTGTCCTAACTTGCACTACGGTAGCAGTTTGACAAGATAAACTGCATATCGCATGGTCCAAACTTAAATTGGTTTTACTGTTTCTAGGTGTCCAACACCCAGATTTTCCAGATCCAGTTCCACACTGGCTTCATTGCTCCTGGTACCACAGTGTTGAAATTTAACAAGTAGGACATTTCTTCTATTTGTTAATCATGAGAAAACAACAGAAAAACTGAAATCATGATTTTCGGAGATTCTCTTTTTTTAAAAAAACAATCCTGACAATTTCAATCTGCCTTCCCTTTCTCCACCCCTCACCACAACACGCTTATGTTCTGCCCTCTCAGACCCGAGCTGGATGCATGTGACTCTCCTGAGAAGTATCCGCAGCTTTTCCATGTGATACTGGATGTGGAGGTGGAGGGGGTGGACAAACAAAAAGACCTGACGCCGCCATGGGAGCAGTTTCCATGTAAAGACCTCAGCCCCAACGTGCTCTTCTCCTGCCACCAGGAGCATCAGGACGCTCTGGCTATTGCTGGTATTGTTGCTGGGACGGGGACTGTGGGGATGAACACACACTGTTTCTGCTAATGTGGACGTAACACACATTTCATCCAAACACTACTTTATGTCACTCTCGCCCTCTTTGTATTAGCTTGCGATCCATTAGCTTTTGTGTAATTATCCACCACCATATTGGATACAAAACACTTGATATTTAAAACAAGATAAAACAGTGATTATACTCTCAGTATTAAATAGCATCTCTCTTAATTCTGACATGGGGGCCTTGTGAAAACCTTGTTGGAGCTGCATTTGTAGAAAGGTTCCTATTAGATCTGAATTAAAATGACAAAGATATCAATATTTATGCCCAACTACTATGTTAGCTTGATAGTAGTTGAGCTAACAATACGGACAAACCCCCTATAAAATGTCAGCACGTAACGTCAATGAGAAAATACAACTAACAGAGGAGCAGCAGCTTGTGAAATGCCAGATAGCTGGTTTATAAGCTAGCTAGCTACTAGCAAGGTACTTTAGCTTTATTCTGTGTGTGCCGTGGGAAATCTTGACCGCGTTTTCCTCAAATACATTTTGAATATAAACAACAATAGGACTTTTTTTTTCTTGCTTGAATGTGTGGAGCTTCTCAAACTTAATGTCATTTAAATTTAAAAAGGCTAACTGTTAACTGCTAAGCTGTTACAAGCTGTGACATTCTTGACTTAAAAAAATAGCAAACATCACGTGAAATTGATGGTCCCCATTTAATCCGTATTAAAAAAAAGGTCAGTCTCTCTCTATTGATTTAAATGAAGTCTCATAGTGGTCTACCAAGGTGCAGCACTAAGATACTCCATTTGAACTACTTTCTTGTTTTCAAAAAAAGTAAGCTACCAGATGCTAACTTTCCATCACTAAGGATGATGCACAGCTGCATAGTTAGAACAATGCTATATATGTGGAAACACAATAATATTCATTTATATGTAGATACATGATCAAACTAATGAACCGACTCTCATTTTTATCCCTACAAGACGAGATGGAGGGATTGGATCTGGAGGGTAAGGCAGTAGAATAGACCACTGACCTGTTAGAGAAACTGCTCAGTACTGTGACATTAGTTAACCAGAGTTTGCTTCAATTCAGTCATACTCATTGACCCTGTTGACGAAAAAGTCCTCTCTTATTGAAAAATTATTCAGCTGTTTTCATTTATAATCTGTACTGATTGAACTGAAATGAACCCCATCCTTGTTATGCAGTGATATACAGGTTCAGTGGGGGATTTTAATTTGTTTCTTGCATAAATATCACTAATCTGGGAACCTGAATAAATTTGTAGTGTATGTAATACATCCCCAAAGACAAACTTTTTTTTCTGTTTATCTTGAGAATGTTTTTAGGAAATTTTTGTGAATATGGAAAATTGGGGCAAAAAATCACAGAAAGCAAAGAACAGCTATTTTTGGTCCAAATTAAGAGTTTTACAAAAGTGAGATATTGCTCTAGCTTTAGCTGAGATGTACAGTCATACTTTGCATCACATCCCATCTTTAAAATCATATTATATATTATTTTAGAACATGTTTCTTTCAATTACTGCAGTTTAAAGTAGCTACCAAACTGCAAAGTGTGCAGGAAAGTGTAACACAGCAAAGTTCACACAGTATAAGTGGAGTAGGTGGTGCTTGTAGCAAAAATGACCTACGTAGTCGCCCATTATTCCCCCCTTCAGTCTTGTCCTTTGTCCTTTCTGTCATCCTTCTCTCAATTTTTTTCTGCTTTGCTCAATTAATTTCCTGCTTTATTATTAGTTCCACGCTCTACTTTCTTCACTTCGATAACATTTTTCTTTGGTCTCTTCCTTTATCTTCCTCTTTATTTCTGTTTCTGTCTCAGAGCCAAGCCGACCCCAAGGCGGTCCAGACAGTCGGGGTCACGGCGAGGAGAGCGAACCCTCCGATGATGAGATGCTCTCTCTGTCCAGCCAGCGAAGCAGCGCAAGCACGGCCCCCCAGAAACCTGACCCCCCTGCTGCAATGCCTGCTGCTCCTGCACCCGCTGAGGAAGCAGATCTTCTTGGCCTCGATGGAGAGGAGATCAGCCACCCGTGTCCTTCATCTCAGCCCCCGTCTGCTGCAGCCACAGCCACTGACCTCCTAGGAGACTTGTTTGGTGGGCCACCCCAGCCAACCAGTGGGCCATCATCTGCCCAGTCCACACCACATAAAGTAGTCCCAAACACTGCCTCGCCATGTCCCTCTCCTGCACCACCAGGTGAGCCTAAACCTAACCTCATGACACTAAAGTCTAAAACAAAACTTATGACAGAAAAGGTAGGCAGTAACACCTTAAAACTGGAGAAAGAAGAAAAAAATGAAACATGTCAGATGATAATCATGCTGGATGTGTTTGTATCTCTCAGCGTTCGATCCCTTTGGGGCCGTTCCAATGACTAAACCGCAGGACATGATGGGTTCATTCCTTGGACCAGGTAATGTGGGGCAGCCAGACCCCTTCCTGCATGCTGCTCGCTCTCCATCACCCACCTTGCAGCCCACAAGCTTGGGTAAGGCATGCACTTTTAGCCGCTCTGCTGCACATTCACAGCATTTTGGATGTCATAAAGGCTTTTAATGGGTCCACATTAGGGTAAGACCTGTACACAAGTCTGTTGCCTCACCCTAACATGTAGACTTTCATTGTGTATTCATTTATTTTCCTCAGCATCTAAACTCTGCTGTGTTTTCAATATAGTTTCCCTTTTCTAAGCTTTGTTCTACTTAATGTTTACTTACTCTCTGGCTTTGCAAAGATAGATTTTTTATGTTTCACAGTGAACAGGTTTGCATGATGTGTGATGAGTGTTTGCAGCTTGTCTGATTAGTACACAGGCTTGATATTTCACCTCCAGCACAAATTATTCCCCATCAGCTAACAACATTTTCAGTCTTAACTTCTCCCAGAGCCAGTGTTATGACACGGCACAACATTCTGTTAATTTGGATGTAAACAATTCCGTAGGGTTAATTTCTTTCCAGAGCAGTGTGCGCACAATCAAGCAAGACAGATATACAATGATCGGTTGAATCAGTGTATCATTTTAAAACTAAAAGTGACATTTAATGTTTATTGCTGGTCTGACCCAGTTATACAAGCAAGTCTGAATTTGACAGCAAAAGCTGTCCATGTTCTGTGCAGTATGCTATGACTCTTCAGGGTACATTTTAAACAAAGAAATTTCATCTTGTAAACAAAGGTTTATGGACTAACAACTAGATCAGTTTGTACATTCAACAGCCTCCCTAACGCCTCTCAAAAGACTCATCCCTGCCGTTATTTTGTGCCTGTGTGGGCTCATGCTGCTCAGTTTCTATTCACCATGTGCTCAGTCTGTGACGAAGCTTCATGTGCTTGAACAGGCCGGAGTTCCCCCGTCCCACCCACCACCCCAACCGTCAATATTCAACAGCAAAACGCCATGGGAGGATGGGACTGGAACAGACCTGCTACCACAAGCACAGGTGGGGACAAGTTACCTAACCAAACATACTTGTTTTACATAGACATTAAAAACCACCTCCCGATTAAAGTTATCTTTAATTAAGTTTTGATCAGGAAGGTCAGTTTATCTTTTGTATGTGCACATACCAGTAAAAAGTGGTTGAACACAATTTTAAGGACCTAAAATACAAACATTTTCCCCTTTGTTGTTGTCATTTGTTGATTCGTCCAGGTGCAGGCTTTGGGATGGGCAGTCATTCAGCCACTACCAGCCCCACGGGCTCAGTCCACAGCACCCCCACCCACCAAACCAAGCCAAACACCTTGGACCCGTTTGCTGACATAGGCAACCTTGGGGGAAGCTTTGGAGGTCAGAAGTTTTTAATTTTTTTTAAATACAGGGTCTGCATCTTTGTTATTTTCTCTTTGTGTCTTACGATGTCATCTCTGTTGTCTTTTCCCTCGACAGGCTCTGGCTTCTCCAGCAAACCCACCACTCCTACTGGATCTGCCCCATCCATCCCTCCCATGGGCTCCCCATCACGGCCTCCTCCCTCTCCCCAGCATGCTGGGGCCGGCTTCCCCTCATGGCAGCCGGGTGCTGGAGGAGGTGGTGGATGGCATCCTCAAGGACAAGGCCCTGCCCCACAGCCAAAGCCCAGCCCCAGCCACACCCCCATGCCTCACACATCGCCCCAGAACCGACCCAACTACAATGTCAGCTTCTCTGCAATGGGAGGGGGCTCACCAAGTGCGGGGGGAAAAGCACAGACTGGCATGGGTGAGCAGGAGATGTGGAATTAGACTTATTTGATGCAATTACTCTACTGTATCTTTACATTGCAAAAAGTATTTGCTCTGATTTTGATGTCTAGAAGCTCAAAATATTGTTACTTTCAATTTATCTCAAAAAAGCAACATAATTAATTCAAATGACCATGATTAAATTTTTATTAGTCTTATTCATTTAAAATTTCTGAAATTTTTGTTTACAAAACCCAAATTTTCCATGGATTCATATATTCTGGAAAAGTCATCACTTTCATAACTATATTTACATCAATGAAATTCCAGGTTCTAATTGATAAAAAAAAAGATAACATTTTATTAAAATATGTTAAGAGGACTAGAGTGGTTCGGTAGTGGTACAGTCTGCACTGTTTGAGCTTTGTGTTGTTGCAGTTCTGGAAAATGGCTCCTCACATATCAGTCATACTATTATAAAAAAATGATTGCTGGATGCTGCTGAAAAAACACACACATACTTTGCATCTATATGTCATTGCATATGCAGCCATGTGCAATATCTGCTCACGGACACATGCTTATAAACATAAAGACTGTCTATTAATCTTTAAAGCTGTTTTATAAGAAATCTGTTTCATCCAATTGTCAATTTTCTTGTTTTAACTTGGATTTAAAAGCATAAGCAGAGATGACTTCAGCTAGTTGTTCTGCATTCATTATATCAGTGCCATTATCTGTATTGTCTCTGTCACATAAAGAAAATGTCACATAAAGAAAATATAAGATTTATTAGATTAAATAATTATTAGATTTATTTAGGAGAGAGGGTTTTAATACTTGATGACTGAATTTATAATATACTCTGATGCTGTTCACATTTACTCTTCAGTGGGAACAGATCTGTCTGATTCACATTACACTGCAGAGTGCAGGAGGATCAGTGGTTGAGGAGCTTAAAAAAGTATATTTTCTCTCTTTTTTGCTGCCAGGTTCTAAGCCCAAAGCCTCGGATGCCAACTTTGATGACCTGCTGTCTGCTCAGGGCTTTGCAGGGACCAAAGAGAAGAAAGGGCCCAGGACTATAGCAGAGATGAGGAAGGAGGAAATGGCCAAAGAGATGGACCCTGAGAAACTAAAGGCAGGGGCTGTTTGTTCTGAGGGGATATTGAAAACAAAAGTGTTCACTAACTAAAACAAGGAGGGGTTTGCTGTTAGAGTATATGTGAAAATCACCACAAAGTCCCATGACTCTTGCATCACTACATCTGAGTAGAATTACAGCTTGACATCAGTTCTTAGGGTTTTTCTCATCTGTTTATTCAGTGTCGCACAATAGAAGTGATTCAGTGATTCCCAAAAGTAGGATGGTGTACTCAAAAACCTTTGGCTGTTAAAGCCTCTCTGTTTATTCCAGAATTAATGAAGCGACCAATTTAGGTCTCCCATGACCAAACTTTGGTTCCTCTAATTACTCCTTTAAAAACATTTCACTAGAGCCAAAATCATGGAAAGCATTTCTGCTAATTATTGTTCCAAATCTGGTCATCACTGGCTGATGGCTCCGCTTCTCTCCCTCTCCTGTTTGTGACCCAGATTCTGGACTGGATCGAGGGGAAGGAGCGTAACATCCGTGCTCTGCTGTCCACCATGCATACTGTGCTGTGGGAGGGAGAGACGCGCTGGAAGCCTGTGGGTATGGCTGACCTGGTTACTCCAGAGCAGGTCAAGAAGGTCTACCGCAAAGCAGTCCTGGTCGTCCATCCAGATAAGGTGAGACAGACAAAAACTGGTGGACTGGAAGAGAAGAGCTTTACATGCATGCATGCAGGGCCAAAATAAGACTTCTTTGTCTCTGTAACACAATAACGACTCTAAAACTAACTCTTATGGTTTCCTTGACAATTTTGGGGGATCCCACAGACCCATAAAAATGTGGATATAAAGTTTCTTAGCTTAAATGTTAAAATAGTAAGAATAAGTGTGGTCTGCATCTATTTTGTTTGCAAAAAAGAAACAGAGCAGACAACAAAAAACTTTTTCTCTACACAGTGATGAACAGGGCTGGGACACACTTACTGACATTGTCTGTCACTCCTAAGATTGTTGACGTCACCTGGTCACCCATTTTTCCAGTTAATTTCCATGTTTTTTTATCTATTTGTATGTGTTTTCCTAAGTTGCGGTGTGTCAATTAATTACTTATGTTTGGGATCAATAAGATGCCAAAGGGGTTAGACCCGTAACTGTTACAGAATTTCAGTATTTCAGGGTAATGTGGAGTGCAGCGGTAAATTCACACTTTGGATTTTGAGTTTCAGGAGCAGAGCAGCTGACCGACAACAGATGTCAACAGTAACATGATGAATGATGTTGATGGTCAGAGCAAATAAAATTGTTATACCTTTATTTTTTGGAACATTTTCTCTCATTGTTCCAAACATTAAAAAATTTAAATTTAGTTGTCATAAAATATTAAATTGATAAAACAATATTATTTATATTGATCTATAAGATACATGGTTGGAGTTTTTACAGTAATCTAAGATACAAATAATGTTAAAGGATCAATAATATTCCCAGTGTTAACAGTTAAAAATAAACTTTTTCACACATGATACAAACAAAGACAATAATACAATGAAAACAACCAAGATAAATATCACTTCAGTAATGGGGTAACTCAATGATCCAAAGGTTTTTTTCAGCCAATCAAATAAAGAACTGCTATCCTGGTGAACGGAGTTAGCAGCAGAATGAAGGTGATTAATTATATCACCAATCGTAGCATTATATTCAGGCACAAAGGTGCAGCATTCAGATCCAATAACAGAACAAGTTCCCCCTCGTGCTGCTAAAAGAAAATCCAAAGCTGCTCTGTTTTGTAAAGCCAGGAGTCTAACAGATGTGAGTTCACTCGATATCAGCATGAGAGCCTTTCCAGTTTCATTAGCTATAACTTCGATGGCATGGGACAAATCGGCAATTTGATCCAGCGCAGACATCACTCCATAAAAAGGAAGAAGGGGACCCAGGGCATTTTTAAAGGGTGACTGATGATGAGTTCCAAACATATCTGAAACCCCACGTCGGACTCGTTTGAGTAGAGGTTTCTTGGGCAAAGAGTGAGCTACTCTCATAGCTGGGACGACATACGCCAACCCACAGCGTCCCTTGTAGTCCACAGGAAGATAAGGGTACGCAAGGTTTCCACACACCCAGTACATTCCTACGGGAGAGGAGATGGAGCAGCTAGCGGTGCGATGAGCTAGAGCACTGAGGTGAGCCTGGCCTGCTGCCTCCAAACAGTGCTTAGGTGCAGAATCCAGAGCTTCAAAGTCAAAACCGGTGTGTTTCGGGTCCCATTTGAATGTGCGAAGGCAGTCAGACTCTCCTATAGGGGTGTTGCCGTCGTTCTGGAGACACCAAGGGAACGGCTGTGGAATCAGCAATATGGGAACAGGTTTTGGGGTTTTGAGACATCTGTTGCAGTTTGAATGTCCTACAGAGCAGTTAAGCCGTCGCATTTTGGAAATTCTATGACAGTCAGGGTGAGAATAAGACTGGGACAAGGGTATATGCATCAGGTGGCAGGTGTCGCAGTCAGAGACAGGTAAGGCCATCAGAGGTAAACCTTCTCCAGCTGTGTAGGGCATGAGGCCACACACATAACAGCTGGAATTGGGGCGAAGGTGGTTGGCTACCTGCCATGCCATAGTCAGAAAAATATTGATATTATCTACTTGTACGTCTGGTGCTTTCATGGCCTTTGGAGCTCCCATGATGGACTCCACCAAGATCAGTATCAGGAGATGTTGGATCAGAAGCATTCTTGCAATGGAAGCCATGAATCAAAATCTGTCTCTGGATCTTCACAGTCGGGCTCTGGGGGAGTTTTGTGAATTTGCCTGCCTATTGTAGAGCAAGTGCAGCCTCTAGCAGAACGTCAGTGCCACCATCAGGAGACCAGAGGGCAGTTTGTTCCTGTTTAAATGAACACAACAAACAAAGAGTGACTCACAAAAGCACAGCAAACCCTCACTGTCCTTACAAACGGCAACAGAAAGAAAATCATAGCAGCAGTGCAATGACCTAACCTGTTAGTTTCAGCCTCCAGCCTCCAGTCAGGAAACCTTCTCAGTTTATGGCTCTAAGACTTGTTGTAAGATCATGGCAGGTAGATCACACCGGCATGCATGACACAGGACATCTCACCCCTCCATTCATCCCCCTTTTATCAGAACAAAAGCGGAGGCACAACCCAAAATGAACACTATCACAGGGGTCCAGTGAGTGAATCACAAGATCAATACCCACTGATCAATCAAAACGGGGCAGACTTAGAGGCTGTGTTATGTCATCATATATGATTTAGTTGCATGATACCACAAACACATGAACACCTTCATTTAAGACAACAGAAAGTGAATGAAAATATCTGATTATATTATACACAAACACACGCAGAGATGCATGATGATGGTAAACATATATAGGATGCACAAACCTGTTCATGCAGTGAACTTAAATAAGTTATTAGAAACTTCACAATAAAGGAGAGAAGCAAGAAATAAAAAAATATGCAATAAAGTAGTGATAAATAAAACAGCTAAAAGATAATTAAGTGAGAAAAAGACTTTTTCATTAAAACAATGGAAACTGTTTTGAAGAGGAAAATGACCTTATTGTCTTAAGTTTCAAAGTCTACTTTTAAAAATATTATGTGTATTTCAGAGTTTTAATTTTGTTTTAGAATCATTTTTTAGACCTCTTAATGGTTGTTTGCATTAAACTATGATTTATTTGTCCCATGACCTGTGTTTTTTCCAGTGGCTCCTCACCTGTGTGTGAATGCGTGTATCATAATATCTTTCTTTAGACCAAAGTCGCAGAGTCATTGGTGACCGTATAACAAATGGCTTTATAACGCAGCTCTTTATTTTCAGATGTCTGGCCATCTTTCAATCTGTTACGTCAAAACAGGTGTTTTATATCTGGGAGTTTTGCCGGAGGTTAAACACCTGCCATACACGTTTGAGGTGATTGTTTTGTGTGTGTAACTCTATCTGCTTTATCTCTCTGTTTTTGTTATCCCTCACAGGCGACAGGACAGCCCTATGAACAATATGCCAAGATGATTTTCATGGAACTAAATGACGCCTGGTCAGAATTTGAAAGCCAAGGACAAAAACCCCTCTACTGAATAAACAGTGAGAGGAAGTGAGCGAGGAGAGGACGTCCCTGCTGATTACTGTCATCTTATCCTAAAAATGTGTCACCCTCTCCGGTCAGCATACTACAGCCACACCCTACAACATCTGCCTTTATACCTGTGCTTTGACCCGTGCTTCTCTTCTCACCACACACACACACACACAGAACGTCCAACTGATCTGCAAAGATGGCAACAGACCACTGATCATGTGCAGACTAACAGTGATACTGAACTAATGACTCTCTGTAGCTCAAATGTACCTACCTACTGTATGTATGTGGTGCAGCATTGTCCTTCCTTGTTGAGTGTCCTTAGCCCTAAACCAACCCACCAATCAAAGCAGATGTCACCAGGATGTCTAGGAAAAACAGAGAAACGCTTCATTTAGAGGCGTCAGATCAAAAGAGAGTAACAGGCGATGGACCCGAGATAAGAGAAAAACACATCAGGGAGTAAACTGAACAAGCATTTCACAGACTGCTGTAAATAAGGGATTCACAGTGCCAGAAAGTCTGTAAGGCATAAAAAAGCATTTGACAGCAATCAAGCCATTTAAAACATCCTGTCGGGGGGGGGGAGTAGGTTTTGCTTTGTACTTTGTGTGAAAAGTGGATCCATGATCAGTTCTTTCACATCAAATACACAGTTCCTCATACAAGTGAATGTTCCTAGAAATACAAAAAGAATGGCGGCATCACATAACTTCGCTGTTCACAATGATTGAAGGGAAATTAAAATGAAGAGAAACCTGCTCTTATTCAAAGCTATTATGAAAGAGAATGAAAACAAACTGCTGAGTACTGGTGAGTTTATATCTCACATTGAAACGCATATCAGAAGGCTGCAATTTATATTCCTGACTTAAAAATTTATGTGACAGCTTAACAGAATGATGTTGTACTGTAGGAGAGCGAAATATCATTGGTGTGTCTGATGAATTCAAGCCTTGTGTGTCTCAACGTTTGCAGGGGACCCAGGATTGTGTACTGTATTAGCACATGTACAGTTCCATACATGAAGCACCTTGAGGCCTCATGCACACTCACTCATACTGTAACATGCATTTTTGCAAAGGAAGCTCTATGAAAGCACAAAAACAAAACACTGCAAACTTCACTTGGTGCAGCTTTGAAGGAAAGCCATTGTTATTAATTTATTAATTTATTTCGTTCATCTCCATTTTGTTGTTTTGTGTATCAGATCTGTTGCATTTTGGTTTAAATGAAATGCACGTGTCTTTAGCTAATGCATGTAAAGGACATGTTGAGGGGGTTGTGGGTCATTAACACATCAACTGGCTGATGAAACAAGGTAATAATCACTTAAGACTCCATCACAGTTTTTGTGTTGGTAGTCCTTGATCTGCTCTGTCTATTTTAAAATTTATTGAAGCTGCACTAAGGTTCTTTAATACTGTAGTGCTCATTTGATGTTTTTTAGGCCCCACAAACTCCCCTTGGTGCTTAAAAGCTTGTGAGCTGACTTTTAGAGGAACAAGAAGATGAATAAACTGCAAAGCCAGAGAGTGCATGTGTGCACTCTACTGGATTTCACTTCCTCATATGTCAAATTCCTAATTTTATTCAGATACTTAGAATGTTTGCTGTCATAACAGAATTCTGATCAAAACACTGAATTACAGCCACTGCAACTTTTTTTTTTAACCATTTTATGTAATTTGTTTACAATTGTAAGACATTTCCATCATATCACCATCACTTAATTTATAATTATCATGCATCTTTCTGTCTGGGTGAGTGATGTTAAATGTTTTTTCACATTAACAGAGAGGTACAACACACATGGCTCAAAGTATTAACCTTTCTGTGTCTTAATAGTTTGAGTCCAGAATAGATGACTATGGAAACCCTGAAACACAAGTGTAGAAAAGAAATGCCTCTGTGTTTATGACTTAAGAACAGGGAAAAAAAAAGAAAACAAACAAAGCAAAACAAAGTTTGAACAGGAGATTTTTTTTCTAAATTCTCTTCAAGTCATCAATGAAAACAAGGGAAAATGTGTTTTTTGTCAGGGTCATTCTCATGTTTTGTTTTTGTAATACATATTTCAGCCACTGGAGGACAAAGTGTACCACCACTCACCACTTCAGAGAGGTTTGTCTTTCTTACAAAAATCTCTACTCACTGTGAAAGGGTCTATTTTAACCTAAATCATCATTTTTTTTTCTCAACCAATTCAACCAGTTCAGGTGCCTAAACCTAACCAGACTGCATGAGATGGTAAAAATAAAAGAAAAAGAAAGATCATTAAAAACAGGAAAGAAAAAAATTTTGATCAGCCCTCATCAGATGGCTCTATTTTATTAGTAGTATTTCAGGGCTTCCATGGATGTCGATTCTTTCCATGTAGTTTCACTAATATGCTAATTAATGTGAATGTTTCCTTTCTTGGTGGAAATTGACTTTTGTCATTATCTTCTGATGTGAAAAGTATTTCATTATCCTGAGATGAATTCCGTTGGCCAGTGAGACTCATATGCAACAACAAATTATATGTATTTACTATTTATTCTCAGAACACTAATAAGATCCTATAATATCCTCACCTACCAGCTTTGTGTTACTACTGTTGAGCTCTACTGTGAAACCAAGAGTGGATTTACTCTGATGTCTGACATCTGTTATCAAACTCGAAAAATGTGTTCAAAATTGATTTTAACATGCAAATTGAGCAAAATATTTGCCTTCACATGATTAAGAGCTGTTGAAGTTCTTTACATTGTTGCTGATTTCATGTTCTCTTTCTCTGTTTGGGGGATTTAAATGAAATCAAATGATTTTTTTTTTGTTGTTGTTGTCCCTAATCTGTTTTTAAACCATCATAAATTTTTTTTTCCCTTATTTGGGTTTCATTGTTGCTCTGGATTCTCTATTTGTTCATCTACATTGAGAACTGAATGCAGATCAGTGGGAATAAAAAGTATCCCTGCTATCAGCTGGTTTGGGATCAGCAAAAGGATAATACGACACTGGGTTCGAACATCTTTAACTCTGACCTAGAGGCTACTGCTTTTTTTGGTGACCTTCGAGACACAGGAGGTGTGTTGTGGCTTCTGTAGTCACACCAAGGACATACATGTGAAATAACCGTCATTAGCTTCCTCGCTGACTGAATTCTCTATCTGCAATCTTACAGCTATGTTAAAAAAGCTAACCTGTATATTGTAGTCAATGGATGTGTGTTGTTTGAAGTCGTGGTATGTATGGAAGTGTTTAAAAACAGGCTACTGTCGTTCTGTGTTTGCCTGTCTGCTGTTTAAGTATTACTAAATTGTGTAAAAGTTCTGTTCCTGTACTCCTTTTCAGTTCTGTTTACCATTACAGGATGTACATAATGAGCAAGTGCAGTGCACAAAAATAAATAGTAAACAGGAAATAGGAGAGGTGAGTGCCATTAATCAGGGTGTGTGTTTGTGTGCGTGTGTGTGTGTGTGTGTGTGTGTGTGTGTGTGTGTGTGTGTCTTGATGTTTCTCCTTTTAGTCAATAGAGGGCAGCAGAGTACAACACAAACTACACTGTTGCATTCAAATGACTCACAGTGTGCTTACTGTGATAGGAGTACTGATGATATGTACTTTATTCACAGTTCTAGTAAACAATATAAAACTATGTAATTACAAGTTAAAGTTCTTCTCACAAAAGAGCCTGGAAGTATGTATTATATGCAAAATTTACAATATCAAAGTAAAAGTACTTGTTTTACTGAGAAAAGGTCTCTGTGACTGATGTATTATGATTGTCATTAGCAGACTTTTACTAAAGAATCAATGCATCATTTTACTAATGTTGCTGCATGAAGTTGACCTCTTTGTTATCACCTAATACTTCTAGTTATTTTGGTTAAAATGATGAGGACCAAGTCCTCACAGCGTCAGAAGACAAAATCTGAGATGTCACAGGTAGAAAAGAGGAAAACAATTCTTGATTCAAAAAATTACATTAAAGTCTAGTTATATCCAATTGCAGCTACATATTTCAGATGGAAAAAAGTAATCCTTTCCTTAGTTTCGTAAAGTCAATATGCAACAACATTTTCATAGACAAAGACATGTCTGTCAGTGATAAAATATAAATTGTGATTCAATCTGGGAGGTGATCTCTTTCAATGGGGAAGCAGCATTTTCAGCACTGATGGTAATGAAAATAGACTAAAACAATGTGCTGCATTACAGAGCTGCTGTTGATCCCGATCCTTAACTCCTCTCATATGTGACCAGTTATGGGGTTGATAAATTTCCCCTTGGGGCTCCTATCCGGGAAAAGCAGGACTGCAGTGTCAGCATTTGACTATCCAGAAGGAAAGTTAAGGTAATTGCAACACCCCCTGACGCTCCCCCCACCCAGCCCAATTACTGATTCATTGTAAAATAAGGTTACTTGTGCACTCTTCAGTTTTTCCCCCCTCTAACATGCTCTGTTGACAGTGCTGACGCACTTCCTGAGAGGGATTCAGCAGTGATGGATATTAACCATTAGCACAGGATGGTGGTTTTTTTTCATGGTATCCCACACCATTAGGCCCAAGTCTCAGCTAGATGTCAAGCTGACATAAACACACACACACACACACACACACTTTTTACATAAGCATCTCGATAACAGTATAGGCATGAATGTCCTTTGATGTAGGTTAAAAACAGTCAAATATGTAAACATGCTACTTACTACTAAACTTAGTTTAAATGTATAACAAAGTAAAACTAATTATGAAGTACAATGGAAAATCAGCAAAGTTCTACCAGTTGATCTCACTTAAGGAGTGGCTCCAGTGTGTTACAATCATTGTTGAATCATGACATGTCAATATAATCACCAGATGTAAATCTTTTTTACTACATTTATGCCACATTTCTGTTTTTTAATACTTCTGACGCTGTGTGCTCTATGTCTATAATGTGTTTATGTAATTTGTATGCACACTTTACCAGTCTGTTTATAAGAGACAGGGCTGTGGCAGTCATGGAGTTTGAAAGCTGAGATAAGCATTTGCGCAAGTGTCTGTGTTTGTTGGTCTTTTGCATTATATTAAATAAAACACATTAATGCAAATTCTGAAATAGTTCTCACTTTTGCAGGAGAATGGCCATACGCTTCAGTTTTTAATGTCAAATCTCTGGAAAGTTGGATCAAAAACTTGATATTGTAAACCATGGCTTCAGAAGAGAGAGAGATCTCCCAATGGATTGACTGCTTTGAGACTGTTATGCCAGTCAGGCTTAATAAAACCAGATATTTCTTACGATATGAATTATTATTAGGGAGCATAGGAAGCATTGCCGTGGGAAAGGTACTTGCAAAACATTAGAATACAAACATTTTGTCTTCAAAAAGAAAGTTATTAACGCAACCTCTCAAATGTCTACATGTCTGAGAGAACATCTTTTTATGTAGGTTTCTTAAACTTTTTTCTAGATAAGTTTTACTTTCATTCATTATTTTTACAACATTTCATAGCAGGCAGCTAAATTCAGTGTGCACATAACTAACCATGTGAGAACACAGAGGAAGGTTTGAAATATATTTTGAATATAAATGTCTGAACTTAAAAGAAGAGGTCAAAATCAAAGCCAAGTGATAGACTGACATGCAGTACCAGAAGAGGAAGTGTTTTGCATAGATTCAAGGAGAGGGTGCACTTTGCTTTCAGTAAATGACAGATGATATTGAATCTGTTGTTTTATGCATTAAGACGGTTGCCCCAGAAAAGCTGTGGAATTGTGTAGGTAGAAGCTGAATAAATCAAGTCCTTCACTCTGTGAAGCACTACTGTCAATTTACTTATGAAATCACTTAACCCTTTGGTGCTTCACTGGTGTCCAGATAACAGATTTGTTGAGACCTGCCCTGACTGACTGTGTATGTAACTGTGTTTGTGTAAAATTGGACATGTCAGGAAAACGGTGGATGTAATGCTTTTTTGCTTGCTGCATAAAAAGATGTTTTTTTTAAAAAAAAATAAGCAAACTTTCAAGTTGCTGTACAAGTTCACTCTGTACTTTGTTTTCTTGAAGTCAGCTGACTGGCTGGAAAATTCACATGTCTCCAGAGATGCTGCTCTAGTCTGGGAACTCATTAGGAGCATAAACAAAAAAACATGTCCTCGCATGGAATGTCATGCAAATGGTCATAAAAAAGAAATACTTTGATTTGTGGAAAGTTCATTTTTTATTTTATAGAAATGTGTTTGTTGCTCTTGTTTCAGGCTATTGCTCTTGTGTGACGTGGTGTTTGTGCAGGAGACAGCATGTTGTATCAAAACTGAATGTTCCTTCAGTCACTTTAGAGAACAGCATAGTACCATCTTCCTACCATGTTCATCATCCTAGGTTAATATGTTAGCATGCTAAAACCTGCTAGTATGCACTAATGGGAAATTCATTTGTTTTAAATACACTGGATCCTAAATCAATGTTTTAGATAAATATTTGACCTGATGGTGCTACATGAAAAATTAAGAAACACCACAGTCATTGGGATTTCTTATTTGCTGAAAGTGTGTGTCAAATGTGATTGTAATCCCCTCAGTAGTTTTTTGAGTTATTTCACACAAAATCACAAATGTCAATCCCAGGGTGGTACTGTGGGTTTAGTGAGGAGATCACTGAAGCCATGAGAAGTCATCATCTGAGCACAATTAATGTCTTAGACAATCTGATAAGGACATTCTGAGATATTCAAGTGAACAATTGAAAACTTTGACCTGATGATGCTGCTAGAGGTAATGTTTTAATATTAACAAAGTCACTGGGCTTTATCAGTGGGTAGTCTGGGTATCCGTATAAAATATGGCAAACCATTCAAATGTAGTTGAAATATTTCAGTCTGGACTGAAGCAGTAGACCAGTTGACCAACAGCTTGATGTTGTTACAGAGTTATATCACAAGCTTTGCTAATAACCTTGGCCTTTTTAATCTTGGGATGGTTTAAATCTGTATTTACAAACACTGTGGGGAAAAGAAGGTAACAGCCTAATTTAAAATCCATTGCTTCTAAATGCAGCAAAACATAATTGTCATTATGGTTATCAGGGGCATGTGAGTTTTGCCCACAGCATGCATTTTAAAACGCTCCCTGACCTCCACATACTGTAGCAAAACATAAGTGACGCTGAATTTACTTGTCCATGACCTGCACTCCCTGCTATACCTTCAATCACCCAAGCACAGCACTCTCCCTAAGTTATTAAAATGCAGCTGTTTCAGACTAAAATGTGAATGCAGATGCATTCATGCTGTTGTGGTATGGACCAAGGAACCAGGACTCAGATGCAGAGACGTTCAAAACACGAGTTTTATTTTACAAAGTAAAACAACGAAAAACACCCTGACGGGGAAAAATCAGAAAAACAAATCTTACTATAAAAAATACAAAAAGCCACAACGGCAAAAGTAGCAACAAAAAATCACCCAAAGGGCAAAAAACTAGACTTAAAAACTGCTAGAACAAAAAATGACCAGGATTACAAAACTCACTGGCAGATTGGCAAGAGAATGCAGCAAACACGAACACAGAAAATAACTCGAGAGTGGGGAAATTTATCAGGCACGAAGTGATCAGGCACGCGGACATGGACAAAATCGTCCCGCAATGACGCCAGAGCGTGGGAGGTTTCAGTAGTCGTATGATTGCCTAATGAAAGGCAGGTGTTCCTCATAACTTCGCTCCCGAGTCAATCATCCCCGCCTCTTTGCACTGACCTGCTGAAAAGGGAGAGGGAGAGAGGGGTTAGCACCAACAACACAAACAAAATCAGAACCATAACACATGCCACTTTCAAGGATCTTTGTTTAAGGGTTTTTCAGACTTTTTTTTACATGTTTTTCATTCATTTTTGTGTGAAATGACTGAAAAGACATGGATGCAGCAACAACAGGTTTTTTTTCAAGCTCTCTCGTTGCAAGACATTTGGTCAACTAATAGTTTAGAGAAGAAGTTACTGTTTTCATAACCTCCAAGGACAGCCAGACACACATTCTTACACAGATTCACACTGTGTTGCATTCATGGCTTTAGTCCTACTTGTCTGACCTATAAAATCTGTGAAAATACACAGAGGACAGAGCACATTCAGCAGGATTATCAGCTGTTTGACACTGAGTCATTTTCACTGCTCAGATCACAAGTGTTATGTATTTAAAAAAACCAGACTGAAATCTCCTCATCAGACATGGCTGATTGTTGAAAAAAGTAAAACATCTGCAGTTGTAATGAGATTCGATCCATAATAATTCCAACATCCTTTGGGTTGGCGATTCACACTAGTTGCAGTCGGTGATGGTGGTTCAAATCAAATCAAGAAATCAAATCAAATCAACTTTGTTCATCCGTTAGGAACTTCATTTGCAGAGAAGGCGCCAGAGCAGAAACAAATAGAACATAGCACATCATTAAAGGGCACATATGCCACTTTGTTTCCTGAGCAAGTAAGTGAGTTTGTGAGTCAGTTTGAATGGTTTCAAGCAGGACAGACAATGAGTATATTTTAAGCTGTTCTAGGTAAATGTTATCAAATTAATGTGCACTGATTGCTTTGACTACTATTACATTCAAACTGTATGATAGCATTTTCTAGGAAGTGGAGTAGAGACAGCATCAATCGGTTGTTAGTAGTAAAAATGGCTATTTTACGTGTTCGTAATGATAGGTTTATGTACCAACAGATCATTTATCTGCCGAATTACAGACATACCTTTCCCCCATGTTGATCAATAGGAAAAAGTCTTTTTGGGCCCAATGGCACCACGTGACCAATGCCATACTTGCATTAATATGGTTTGGCCATGGCGTTTGGTCAGCATGTCCTTTTTGCTTCAAAGTTTGGCTTACTTCAGCTTTCCCGTTTCAATTAAAGAATTTAACATTGTGATGAAAGCAGTCCCTTTTGGTAAAGATGCATGATGATATGTCAGTACAACATCTCACTGAAACATACTGCACATACTCTTGAGAATAACAATAAAGACATATATCCATTGTTTCAACAACACCATACCTCTATTTTTTGTCACCACCTACTGGCATAACTAAGTAAGAAATATTCCCTGGCAAAAGATCTGGCTGCTTTCTAACAAATATTTCATTACAAACAAGATAAAGGAGGTACCATTTAAGCTTATACATAAATACCTTCCTGTTTAACATTTTATTAAAAGGTTTAAGTTTGACATAATGTTCTTGTTTTGTTTTGTTTTTTTTGCTCTGCTTATCCTGAAACTGTGCCTCATTTATTCTGGTATTGTGAATACACTTAAAGACTGTGGCAACAAATTCTGAGGTTTATCAAAGTAACCTTGATGAATGATTTCATTTTGATGTAAAAGCATTTTCTGTTTTAGTTTTTTAATTATAACAGAAATATGAAGAATAAGGTGTACATTTTCAGTCTTATTACAATATTAGCTAAATTTCACATTCATAAATGTAAGTTTTCCAGCCAAAGACCTTTATTTTCACCTATTTCCGTCAGAACTATTAAGGAATGTACTTTATTTTATGTATTTCTTCAAGTCATCTGTTTGATTTATTTCTCATACAAATCTGTTGATGTTATATTTTAATTTTTGATTTATTTTCCCTTTCGTGCCTAATCCCCCTGACATGGTTGAACAACGCTTTCCTATTGAATAAAGTTACAAAAAAGGAGGCTTGCAAAAACCCCTCCCTCTCTGGGTCCCATGATGCTTTAGGTTGAGTTGACCAATCACTGATTGTGTTCCTGATTTGTCGACCAATCAGATGCTGTGTTTCTGCCCGGGCTTGTGTGCAGAAGCTCTGCTCTGATTTCCCTCCCACAAAAATACAGTGTAGCTGTTTTTGGGAAGCCTCCTCTGTTCACGTGGATGAATTTCCTCTTTTCTAAAATGCCCTTACGACGAAAAAGTGTCGGGGAAAAGACTTTTATAAATATAAAAACTGAAGAACTAGAAGCTTCTGAACTTGCTCTTGAAAGTGAAGACGACGGGGAGTCTGAAGCAGAAAGTTTTCTCACCGATGATGAGCTGGCTTATCAAGAGGGGCTTGATCCATTTGAATAGTAAGTGGTCTTTATTCATTGTCAGCATGCGTGACATTAAAAGAAAAACATGTATATATGCAGGTTTTACCTTCTTTTCATTGTCATTTGGCCGTCGGGGGTCTCACATAGTGTTTGGGGTCGGCCTTTAGCCATCGTCGCTGTGATGCAGAGCTCCTTCAAAACATGTAACTCATGTTGGATCAGGCCGATTGCTTGGTCTCTGTTATTGCTGCTTGCAACTTCCTCGAAAGCCAGTGAGCCAGACAACTTCCACTCTCCACTCCGGCTGCGTGGGGGCATGAAAACGTAAAGTTAAATGGTTTTACAAGTAATCAGCGTCCAGGCTACTGAAAACGCATAAATGCCATAGGATGCCAAGTGCTCTGGGCACCCCGCCTCCTCGGGGCACTTCCGTTCCTAAAATCTCACCTGTTCCTGAACAATTCAGCAAACATCCTTCGAAACATTTAAAAGATCAAGGATCTGTTTTCTGTCTTCTAATTTAATTGGCAGCTAATTGGGCCAACAGAAAGGCCAGACTTTAAGTGAAATGTTTTTTTCCTTATTGATGCAGAATAAAACTGCTTACAATGTCATGTAATAATAATTACACGAATATTCCAACAGCTGCAAAAACTTTTCTCCTGTTAGTTGTCATACTTTCATACTACTTTCTAGATTTTCTTCAGCTGAATAACTTTATTTTGCTTTCCCAATTTTTTGTGATTTTTTTTTAATGATTCCACACATTTAGATATTTGCATTCAATTTTATCAGATAGAGACAAAATATGATATACAACTGCAGGCTGTACAATTATTTGTGAAATTTTTTTCACAAGCTCAAAATAGTAATGTCTCAAATCCATATGTCTCAGGTAGCCCATGCACTACAAATTTAGTTTTTGGTTGTGTAGTGAAGGCCTCCACCAGCGTTCTCATATACTAGCTAACATGTTAATGCAAAACACTCTTCTGGTATGATATAATATTTATTTGTTTGCTCTACAGTGTTTATCATTTCCTGAATGAAAAGCCTAACACCTCTGCAGCAGAAGAGCAGGACAGCTCCCTAGATAACGGACACACGGATCCTAGATCACGATCTCGCTCTCCACCACGCATCAGATCACAAAGAGAAAACAGGCCCACTCATGCATCGAGTATATCAAGAGACCGAGGCAGAGCAAGATCCAGATCTCCACACAGAGCTCATCCACTGCCAGTTGCTGCAGCCACATCCTGGAAAACAGAGAAAGATCCAGACATAGATCCAATGCCACAAAGATTCAGCCCAGCAAGACCCCCTGGACATCAACTGAACTCAAACTGCACATACAAACCACTGGACCTTTTCAAACTGTTTATCAGCAATGATGCAGCTCTAAGCATTTGTTCCAACACAAATAAAAAAGCTGCTAAAAACATTACAAAAGGCAAAAAATATTCATGGACTGACATTAACATTCAGGAGTTTTACAAGTATGTTGGACTGACTTTCTACTTTTCAATGGTGAAACTGAATAACATCCAGGATTACTGGAAAAAGAACACCATTTTCAGCGTGCCGTTTCCAGCCAATATCATGCCACGGGACAGGTACCGGATTATATCTTGGAACATCCACATGAGCGATCCTGAGAAAGACATTGAGAACGACAAAAAGAAGGGGACATCATATTATGACAGCCTGTGCCGACTCAGACCCCTTCTGGACACAGTCAGAGATGCCTGCAAAGCATTTTACCACCCCAGGCAGACTGTTTCAGTAACTGAGAGGATGGTGGCAGCAAAAGCAAGAGCTGGATTGACACAATGCATGAAAACTAAATCTAGTTTCAAACTCTTTATTTTGACTGATATTAGCAACGGCTACACTGTCGACTTTGCTGTTTACACTGGAGAGTCCCTTCTCCCCTCTGGTGCTGGACTTGCGTATGAATCTGTCATGTCGTTAATAAAGCCAGCGTACCTGGGCACTGGCTTTGATCTATATGTGGGTAATTTCTACGCCATTCCGAAACTCTTCAAGGATCTGTACGACATGAAAATCGGAGCTTGTGGAGCATACAGAGACCGCAGAGAGGATCGCCCCCGCTCACACTCAAAAGACCCTATAGGCTCCATTAAGTGGATGCGTGACAACTCCCTGCTTTTTGTGAAGTGGATGGACAGACGAGAAGTCACTGTCTGCTCTACCATCCATCAGGCGTTCTCTGGAGCCATGGTGAGGAGAAGAATTAAAAGTCAGGATGGCAGCTGGACCATCAAAGAAATTCCATGCCCAACCCCTGTGGTTGAGTATAACCACCATATGGTAGATATTGATTGGTCTGACCAACTCCACCAACACAACAGCATGCGCTGGTACCGGAAATTGTTTTTCCACTTCCTTGACATTGCAGCGACAAACAGTTATCTTCTTCACAAGGAGCTCTGCAGAGAGAAGCACGAGGAACCGATGACACACAGGGCCTTCCTGGAGGAACTGACTGCCCAGTTGTGTGGTATCACAGTTTCAGTCCCTCATGCCAAGGAACAAAGTGGCCACTTGCCAGTGGCAATCTCTTTCCAAGCTGATAAGAGCAGAAAGGCCTCATATGGACGCAAGACCTGTCTGCACTGTAGGCAGACCAGGGGGGTCCGACTGTCGACCCCATGGAAATGTAAACAGTGTGATGTGGCCCTCTGCCTCATTGCAGACAGAAACTGCTTTGAGGCATGGCACAGCTAAGTTCTCAGCCAAAGAAATAAAACCCTCTAACAACAGAAGGACTTCTCTTGTAAAAAAATCTTTTTGATGTGTTATATTATTTTTCCCCTGATTGCAAAGGCAAAGAGAAAAATTTCACAAAGCCGAAAATCTTGTTCATTTTTTTTCTCTGTGTAACTTGAATTAAGTTCCATAAGATTTAGTTTCTGTTAAGTTTTTCCTTTGTCTTTATGTCCGTATAACTATTTAAAAAGTTAAATGCATTCTGATCATCCAGGTTGTCCTTAAAAACAAAAGATGCACAGTATACAACTTGTTTGTGCATAACAGGGTTAAGGTTATGCAAGCTTTGTCACAGAAGGACATGAAGCAAACCAAAAAATAGAAGAAAATGCTGAACACAAGAGGGTTCATTATAGTACCACGATAGTTCAGAAGATTTAAGCCTTAAATGCAAAGATGATGCATGCTGACATTACGTAAGACATTAAGTTGCTTTATGTTGTGCTGCCACACTACCATCATGGTCCTGTGTGTCAGATTTACAGCATATTAGCACTTATATAAAAGGGTCTGGATAAAGGTAACTTAAAATGAAGATGTGTCTGAAGCAACTGATGATGAAGAGAAAATTTTTGTTCCAAGTGACCAATCAGATCATTTAGAGGCAGAACAGGAGCATTAGTGTCACGGTTTTAGCTCAAAGGTTATGAACTTAACAGTAAAACAGACACACAAACACATCACAAAACAAACACTTAATTCTGACTACTGTGGTGGAACATGTAACACATGGCAGTGTGTGTGCAAACATACACTAAACTAAATGGTTTTTGCAAAGATATAAGTTTTAAAAATAACATTGATATGGTGATTTAAATTTTTTCAGCCTAGTTAATTTCACCTAAGGGCAGAGCTGCAGTATGTGTGGCAGAAAACGTGCGTAGCAGGACTGAAGCTGTATTGTGATTTCAAACCACTTCAGTTGTCATGCAGAGCAGCTTTACATTCAGAGGCCATTTAACACAAAAAATTAACTCATTCATTCAGTTCTATTTAATGGCTTGAAAAAAAACTTCCTCAGTAGTTGATTGACTCTTTTCCCATTGCAAAAAAAGTTTTTTTTTTCTCTAGTGAGTCAAGTTTAACATCACAGCTGCAAAAACAGAACAGTTTAGAGCATAATGGAGAACAGTGACTGTTGGAGCAGTTATCTATTTGTATCTTTTACTGATGTCTCTCTTTCAACACTCTGTCAAACTCTTGGATGCTACAAAGAAAAAATGCTCCCTGCACATCTACAATAACTCCTTGATTTCAATTGAGACGATATAGAAGCCATGTATAATTCTGTACTCTTGGTTCACAAATCTGGGCCCATGGATAACAAATCAAAGAGAGGGTTTTATAAAATGTTTGCACAGATTAGTTGACAGTATGTGGATTTTAAACATGGCTTCTTTTCTGTTTGTTTTCTAATTTGAAATCAGGGCAGCCTTATTGTTCCTAGACTGTATAAGGTATTTTATAATGTTCATTTCCAATATGCATCATAACATCAAAAGTTAGCATCTCCATCCACACTTTACACTGCTGTCAACCTGTGCTGGAGCAGACAAATACCTTTGACTACTGCAGAGTCTTATTACCTGAATGTCTATTGGACTGTTTCCATTGCATACAAAAGCCACATGTTAGCAGATGGTATTGTTTTTTTTCGTCCAGTGTGAAAGGGGTGGTTCAAAAGGGGCAGTATAAAAATAGTGACCTCTCTCCTTGGCTCTGCCTTTGCAGCTGTGATGGAAACTGACGATGGAATAATAATAACTTTTACAAGCATTTAGAAGCTGTTTTTTAAATAGGATGGCTGTTGTTGGGGTTTGTTGCTACTTGCAATTTGTCATGTTTTCTTGCAACATGATGCATTTAAACTCAGCACTCACACTGAGGGAAATAGCTGACTGTGAACCTGCTTAAAGCGCAACCATGTTCATCGACTAGTCGCTAACAGTGTGTGTCTGGTGCTGAGCAGGCAGTGAATAGTATTTTTTCCTATCTTTTTTACTTAAAAGTGCGATAAGAGATAAAACTGAAGGGAACCATATAGTCAACTGATGTTTCTCTATGGGTCCATCAGTTTGATTGACTTCTCTCAGTTTGCAAATAAACATTTGATCCATCTTTTATGTAAAAAAAAGACTGATTCTGTAGCAGTTTTAAGTTCTCTTGTAACGTGTGGACATTCAGTCTAAACAAACACTATTTTAGGACTTGAACAGCATAATATTTAGTTAGATTTTTTTTCCTTTCAAACTGATAAAAACAGCAGGGTTTTCTTATGCCAGTAAGTTTGTTTTGCTTGGTCAGGGTCAGTGTGGTCATAGAAGGGGGGCTGCTGTAAATGACATGGCACTGCAACCCAGAGACAACTCTTGGCTTGAGTGTGTCAGGGGAATTATGGGATCAAATATCACCTGTCACACACACACAAACACACACAGACACACAGAAAACCCCTCTGTACCTCAATTAGAGGAGAAATTTGAGATGACAACTGACAGAAGGTCGGCACGGCACTAAGCCCACTAAGTTTGTGTGGAATCCTTTTGTGCCCACAGCTACATATACACACATCACAGTGTGTACATGCACACAGAAATAGAGACAGCTTTTATCCAGTAAAATCTAATCCCTCATCTACACTTACAAGGCACACACACCTGCAGTTATAGATTTTTAAAAACACAGGCATGCACATCCCGGCCTGTGTGGGGTGTTGTGAGTGATTGGTGTGTATTCTGACACTGTGAATCAGAAATAGCCCTTCATGCCCAGAGACACGCTGCTCCACATAAAGCTCTCTGCCTGTGAGACTTCAACATGTCAGTTTCCAGTCTGCTAGCACATATGTTCAGGATATCAGGAGGAAGGCAAACTTTGTTTTCCATCTTGTACTTCTGGAGATCTGCTGGTGTGACGCAGCTGGTGAGTAATTTTTCTCACTGTTGCAGCAGTTCATAAGAAATGAAACAAAAGCTTTGAGATGAATGCCTCTAGTGACTCACGCTCGAAAATTAAAACATTGTTAGTTCACTTGTTGTTCCGACACTGAGTCTGTCGAAGCAGTAAGGATGAAAACTTGCAAACAATGCGAGTTCAAACTTGTGTTTGTCTTTAGTATCTGTCTTTCTTCTGTCGTGTTATTACAGCTTCTTTAGTCTTTCTATGTTTCTGTTGTTCTTTGTGTTGTGATAAAACGTTTGCTGCTTTCTCTCTACATTGTTTTTCCACTTCCTCCATGTTTTGTACTTTAAAATTTAATGAGGCATATACAACAGGAACAGGAGATGATCAAAGTGTAGTATCTTTTCCTTTTGTCAAAAAATGTGTAGGATAATTAAAAAAAAAAAAAATTCCATGGTACATGTTTTTACTTTACTTCTTAAAATGTCATATATATGCAAATACTAATACATTTTGTGTACATTAATTTGTCTACAAATAGTAAGATGAAAAACACTCTTAAGTGCTTAGGTGTTCAGCCTACAAAATGTTTAAGACTGAAAGATGAGGGTATCAACTACCCTGGAGCCCTCCAGAGTTAAAAAAAACAACAAAAAAAACAGGTCCAACAACCCCCCTACTGCTGACTGTTGTTCCCCAAACTCAAAAAAACATTTGTAAGTGACAAATTTGGTATTTACAAAGTGTTGGCCAGTGCACTGGACTTCTCTGGTCTGTTGACAGGGGCTGTAAGAGCCTGTGTATTTGTGCTGAGCTGTCGCAGTATGACGGGTCACAGTGTGGTGCACACACACACACACACTGCAGATCACAGGCTGTATAAAAAAAAGATGACAGAGCCGCAGTGATACCACACATTGATTTTGGGGGTAATGTTTTTAAGCCCTAAGATCAGCTTCCTCTTGTGTTTGTGGAGCAAAAAGTGATTATATTTGGGCAGAGTTTGGACAGGATATGCTATCAATAAATGTGTGACACCAGATTTTTTGTAAGAGTGAAGACAAACAACTTAAAACATTTTGGAATAGAAAAGTCTGTAATGCTGGAGAGGATGGTTGTGTGACACATATCATGTCCCTTTTTTCCAAAAGTCAGTCTTCTCCTTCACAACAGCCAAAGTGAGAGACGCATCCAGCCAAAGGTGATGGCACCCTGGATTGATCTGAAAAAGACGTTGGTGTTATGAGACCTTGTGCATGGGCATTAGAGAGATAAACTGCATATGAGAATATGTTTTAAAACCCTGTTTTGAGTCAAACTCAAATATTTCAAGCAGTTTTTATGAGACGTGAGTACTGATGTATACATTTAATTTTAATGCTCTGGTGACCATTACAAGTTAAGTTGTTAATCTCTTCCAATTCATTCAGATAGGGGGCAGGTCCTGTTAGCCCTAAATACCTGCCTTGAGGTCTTGCATTGATAGCTGCTTTAGTAGTGAGACTTGTGATGCCTAGCAGGCAGCTAGCAGCTGCTGTCAGTCAAAACTGCCATGCTCTTGATTATTCACAATTTAAAGCCTTATTTAATTGATTAATTGAAAGCCTGATATTCAATGGGTGAGGAAAAATCAGACACATCAGCTGGAAGACTGCCTGCGTAGTTGTTTAGAAAACTATGTAAATTCTCAGATCGTACATCTGCAATACAGAGAGAGTTCGTTCCCTACTGATATAGAGTCTGTGAATAAAAACACGTCAACATGTTCATTTAATTGGTAACACAGTGTACTTATCTGCATCAAAAACACACCAACCGGTGACTCCTAAACAGGATCTAAACTGAATCCTGACGAGTACTGAGGACACCACTATTAGCAACTAATGTAACATATTTATTAATTTAATTTTAATTTTTTTCTAGGATTATTTTTTTCTTTTGACAGACTGTTGTCTGGCTCATAACTAATGGGCAGACAATAATCTATAGCACAAATTTGTTTTTCTGTCTTCTGCAATATCTCAGCATTTGAAATATCCTGTCCCTTGAAAAGAACAGAATTAGTTTTTTCCCGAAATGACTGCAGCCACTGTTGTTATGGTTGATTTTCCTCATGTGGAATCATCAGTGTGTTCATACAGTAAGCATTGCTCTTATATACTTCAGGTCTCTACGTGTGTTGAGGCAAAGTTGTGGGTGAACAAGGTGCTCAGACTGCAGTATCTAAGGCTCCACCTGAAGACAAGCTCAGATCAAAGTGCTTTAACCACAGATACATTTCAATAAGCCTCAGGCTAAAGCTGACCATGCTGGCTTCGATCCACCGTTCAGCACTACTCCGTCAGAGGTAGAGGCTCTCGTTTTTCGGTCTGTGTGAGAGCTAACAGCCTTGGTTATTGTGCAGGGGGCTGCCCAGTTGACCGTTTGGTTTATTCAAGCTGGGAGTGCAATGGGTGTGATTATGATCACAGAGATCTCCATGGTGATGAGGAGCTCCTGTGCCGTGCTGTTTGCTCAGTTGGACCTTCAGGGCTGAATTTGCACAGGAGCTAAAAGTGTAAATGACTCTTTAACCCTGTGCTAATCCAGTTGATCTTCATGTTCACACTTAAGACTGACTGGGGCTTCCAGTAAGGACACTAAGGTCCTGTCCTCTGTGTGTGTCTTCTTGGAAATTGTGTGGTTTTGCAGCCTTAGAGAAAGTTAATATTCTGCAGCTAAAACACTCGAACATGGTGGGTATTTCTTTGGGTAGATTTAAAAAATTATTAGCAGGCTATATTTAAGGGAACTTTTTTTTTGTTTCTTTTAGAAATCATGTGTTTGAGTTTCTGCTGAGAGTTGAGTGAGAAGATTAATGCACTTTTATTGAATACATTTTTGTTTCTGCATTAAATATGAAGCCAACCCCCGCTGATGGGGTTGCATAGTTAAAATTCAACAATCTCAGAGTGGCGGTTGGCCCATTTTGTTACCTTAGGTCAGAGTCAGTTTCCCCATTTTCAGTCTTAACGTTATGCTAAGTCAGCTTATTGCTGGAGGAAACATTCACACTATATATACTGAAAAGAGACTGGATCCATCTGATGTAACTCTCCACAAAAGAACTAGTAAATGTTCCCTACAACCAAACTTTTCCTTTAAAAATGATTCCCTATAGGCCAACAAAGTAAATAATTTTAATTTCTCTTATGGAATTTCATCCAGACAGGGAGAGAAAACAGAAATGTTTTATTCTGTAGTTGAATTTCCTGATAATGAATCATCAAGAAATTCATAAAATATCTGCTGTTTTTAAATGATAAGTCAAAACTTTGCAGAAATATACTGAACACCTAATTTAATAAACAAAATTAAAAAACATAGGTTACTTTTTTTTTAACATTTTTAAGACAGACTTGGAAATCCAGATAAATCCTTGGATAAACTGTTTTTTACTGACCAGTAATCATAAATGTAAAAGAAGGCTTTTATCAAAATCTAGATCCATCCATCCGTTTCCTATTCGTACTACTTGTTATTCAAGGCCACAGAGAGCAGGAGGATGAGCTGATGTACCGATGTACACATGTCCTTCACATTCAAACATTTAAAGTTTCCTCTTAAAGTCACATGTCCTTGGACTGACTGCGCTTTACCTCAGGCAACAGATCTCATTTAATGCCACAGCAGCCCTGAGTGGGTTCTGGGTTTTAAAAGTTCGTTCTTTTATAACTTAATAAGTTCCCACATAAACTAAAAACACACACTACTACATGTGTTTCTGCAGGTCAAATGCATTCGTGCGTGAGTGTTTTGTGCTTTTGTGCAGAAAGTTGATGATTTAATACAGCTCTCTGTTTGTCAGTCTGTCTGGTCTCCTGTGAATCACCAGTTTGAATCCAAACCATACAGAAGCTAAATAAGCACATTATGACCAAATGTTCTAGAGCTGCTGGTCTGTCAACAGGCCGTCTCATTTGTTTTTGTTTTTGTGCTTTATGATAATAATGCTTTTAGAGGTACAGCAGTGCAAATATTTCAGTGTAGGAGAGTCGATTTGTTGGATACATATTCAAAAATATCTACATCATGTGCTATCATTGAAATGAAATTCTCCACTTTGGTTCATTTGTTGCGTCGTTTCCTCTCCACTTATTCCATTTTCTGTCATTACTGCTGCCCTCTTTATTGTTTACCTGTTTACCTTCCCTCCATGTACAAACACTCTCATACCTGCTTCTCTTGCACTAATTCACCCTCACTAACTAGGCTATTTCATTTATTCTTGTTATGTGTTTCATGTTTTTGAGATTAGCTGTTTTATTAAAGGTGCAGTTCTTCTAAAAATGACAATTCAGTCTTTATGTGCTTATAGTCTTAGTCCAAAAATCATTTCTCAGGCTTTTCAGCAAAACAGCACTGTAGCATTACTCTAAAAAACTGCAGCAGCTGCCTATTTTCTTTAATATGTAAAGAACATTTAGGAAAAATAATATAAAATGGCTTCATGTTGATGGTCTCTGGAAGCACCAAGATCCCAAACTAATTTAACAAGACTTCTTAAGACTATATCTTACAATTGAAAAAAAAAAAATCCTGCTAAGCGTTAGGGTGTGTCCTAATTGAAGCATGAGCTGGAACTTCCCGTTCTAAGGAAAGAACTCAAGCCATGTTTTTTTTAATATTGGTGGTATTGAAAGAAACCTGTTAACCTGTTAACATCTATCAAACCATTTATGATCTGTTTAAGGTTTTTTTAAAGCAGCTCAAAAGATTGAAATGTTTAAGCATCTTTTTTCATGGTCATGCTGTACATCATGACATTTATTACATTTTTCAACTAACTGTCACACATGCACTTTGGCCTTATAGCTTTCTGTTTTAAGCCTTTTCACGCATGTCGTTATTAGCAAGTAAAAGGTCAAAGTCACTAATGTAACATTAGATCTGACGGATGCACTTGTTACAACAGAGCTCTGTCTGCTTCAAGTGTCCGCCCACAGATAAACTTAGGTAGCTGAGCGGCTTCACCAAATATTTGCCTTAAAAAACAGTGTAAATGGGATTCTGTTAAACTCCGTCAGTAGAGTGGGCATCTGCTTTGTAGAGGCTTCTTGTCCTCGCTGCATCAGCCTCAGGTTCAGTTCTGCCCAGCAGCAGATGCCCAGTGTAATTCCCCCTCCATCTCCCCATTTCCTGTCACTTCTCCAGCTTTATTTTCTAAATAAAGGCGGATCACCAAACTTTCACTGGCATGAAGATCATGAACTTTGAGTAAACTGTTTGTGTAAAGAACATGAAAACCATGCAACATTCAGTTTGTACATATGCACACACGCACACCCACACGAACACATTAGACAGAGTGCTTCTCCATCATTACTGCATCAGTATAAGTCATTGGAAAGGTCAAGCTGCATTAATGTGGCTGGAATGAAAAGCTGGACAAACAAGACTGTTCAGAAGGACAAGATGAACTAATTTAATGCCATTAGTATTGGTGGATGTATGGTATAAAGAGCTGTCTCTTTTAATAAAGAAGCAGCTTAATTGATAAGAAAATAAACATGACTAAGTATCAGTGGCTTCAGGCTACAAATGAACAACCCAAACCACCTTTACAAACCACATTTACTCATAAAAAGTTTGAATGGAAAACAGACAGAACAATACGTGTGTTTTTTACATCCTCAGCTGGGGGGGGGTGTGATTCAGTGAGGGCAGATGGAGCACTTTCATTCAGAAAAGATTTTAAGAAACTTTGCTCCATAACATTTAAATGACACATCCCCGCCAGCCTTTATGACCTTAGAGCTTTCATGTAGAGAAAAATAAAAGGTATTTGAATGTTTCAGTGTGCCAAACTAATGCTCTCTCCACCGCTCAGAGGATGCAATGAGACATGAGAGACAGGAACAGGGGTATGATTCTTTTTCTTTATGGTCTATGGCTTGACTGATGCTAAGTGCTTCAGCGTGGGTAGATACAATGAAAACATCATTGATGTCAAAGACAAAGACACAAACAGGTGTTTGGGGAGTTGAGGGCATTATATAGAGATGTGAGACTCCCTGTGGCCTGACATGAAACCGAAATCGTTTGTAGGTGTAGGTTGTAGGTGTGTGTAAATGATTCCTTGGTTATGAGTCTGTCACAAATGCTGTGAATTCTAAATTCAAAGATATCACCTAATCAATTTCTGTCACATTTGCTCTGAAAATCATATTTCAGTGACAGCCTCAGGAGGAGTTACATCTTAACCTTTTCACTAGCCAGAGTAAAAAAATCAAAGGCCTCACCTCAAATCCCTCACTGACAGCTTGACTTTCATAAAACTTGCGCTTTGACATTTTTCTGTTGATACAGAAACAAACTTGATCACTCTTGGCTGTCTCTGAAGAGCCCTGATGTGCATATTTTTAATTAATGTTTAACAGTGTGTGATATTGTAACCGACTATGGGGCTGACAGACAAATAAAATGGACATTTGTACAGTTCACAGTTCACTGTGACTTTCGCAGATAATAATAAAAAAAAATGAAAAAACTGGATTCATCAAAAATGTCAAATGGGATTGTGGAATTTTTGAAACTTGTAAAGACATCAAAGATCCCTGGCTTAGTTCTCTGAGAAACATCCCTCTGAATGCAGGAGGGAACAAATTAGTTTAAAATGAACACCATTTCTTTAAAACCCCTGACTGGTTTTAAAGTAGCTACAAAATTTTTATACAAGGTGATAGCAAAACTATCACAGCCTCCATCTGCCACCAGATGACAGTCCTCCATGCCCGAGCTTCTGCCTTATTGTGCTGGGCAAGTGGAGAAAGGCTCACTTGGTTTTGGATAATAAAATCTGATGACGCACATGCTTGGCACTGAGAAGCCTCTGCTCTTTCTCTAATTCAGCCTTTGTCTCTAATCCTTACATATTTGTTTTCCTCTCTTGTGGGGATGGAAAGACCAGAGGCACTTTCTTATGATTTGACTTGTCTCTCAAAGGAGAAAGTGAGAAGGAAAATGTGTGTGTGTGTGTGTGTGTGTGTGTGTGTGTGTGTGTGTGTGTGTGTGTGTGTGTGTGTGTGTGTGTGTGTGTGTATAAGCACATAACCTACTTGGTGTGGAATAAGTGACAGAAGGGTTGAGTGTTTGAATGTGTATGTGTGCAGAAACAAGGTGGAGATTGTGTCCCAACGAGAGGCTGTGACTGTGGTTTTATGAGTAACTCCATCACGCTGTAGTGATGTGATTATAGCAGCGCAGAGAACAAGCAGAGAGTTAGTCGAGTGCTGTCATTTCATCACATCATCGTGTACAGACCGCTGCAGACTGTGTGCTGACGTGTGTTCATGAGTAGGACAGAAAGTAAGAGAGAAAACGAGGTAAAACAAAAAACAGGAAGCAAGAAATGCTCATCTCAGCCCTCAGGCTCTTTGCCTTGGTCTCTGTTAGAAAGCATTGCCCCACAAATTTTCATCTCTAACCCTTGCTGCTGTCCTCACCAGATGTTATCCATTCACATCTGGCAATAATTTGTCTTTTTCACATGTTGTGCATCCACAAATCCCAATAACCTAGCTGCTTATCCCATCCAGACAAGTGTCTGTGCCAGCTGATAAGCACTATCACTAAAAAGATCCATTGAATCCACACCCACACACACACATACAGAGCGGTTGGTTGGGTGGGTGGAGAAGGTTTGTTGTTTCATAAGTGCGTAAATGACCTCAGTTCATCTCCAACACGTGTTGCAACACATGAGGCAAACCTCCAAAAGAGACACCAGAAGGGAAAGACGTATGAAAGTTAATAGTAAAATGGAGCTGCAACTAATGATTATTTCAATACTGAGGGCTTTCTTTATCAGTTAATAAAAAAAATGCTCAAAGAGCCCCAAACTTAATGATATTCAGTTTACAGTGGAATAAAAAAGATAAAAGTTTGTTTGCCACTTTGACTTTATAAATGACTTATTTATCACAAAATGTTGCTGGCTAAGAGTCTAACATTTCCTGTTAGAAGTAAGAGAACAAAGAAAAAACAGGTCAGTGAATCTGAACAGTCTAAATGTTTTTAGACGTGGTGGTTTGGCCACATTCTTTCTCGACTCACTCTTTTTTTTTTCCCTGCTGCTTCACCGACGCTTTCTCCATCTGCCTCCTCTCTCACAGGTCGTGATGTCTGGCAGGTGCTGCGTCTCTGTTGTAGCTCTGCAATTGGAAATCTTTTCTCTTAATACCACTTTCTTTCACTGCTACTGCAGTGAAAGAATTCCATATCTACCATTTTTTTCTTTCTTTTGATAAAATGACAAAGTGCTGCACTCTCAATGACTGCTCTCACAGTGTAGTTTTGAACACTGTAAGCCGTTTGTTTTCGACAAAAAACACCCCACTCCTTGTCCTTGCTACTTGCTCGGCACCAAGCAGAAGACAGACACAGGTAGAGACTTGTTGGTGAATGTAGTGGAACATTTGCTGCCAAAGAGCCAGATATTTTCTTCAGGATGTGGTAGAGATCAAAGATAGAGATAAAAGAATGTAATTACTTACAAAACATTTGTCGGATGACCAGAAATATGATTTGTAAATGAATTCCTCTGTGACTGCTGGGTGTGGCAACTGAAAAATAATAAAAGGAGTGACTGAGAAATGGCAGTTATTGTCGGTGAAACGCAAAACCCTTTAATCACACATACACACACACACACACACACACAAAATCAATCAAATTTCTTATGTTGAACTCTGTGATGTATGATGAAAGTTGAATTTTAAAAGATAAGTATGTTTGGGTTGATAGAATCTTAACTGATCACTGTTCTATTTACTTTGCTCTAATGTATATGTTGTATATATGTGTAGTGAGAATATGAAACAATAAGAGACAGACATAATTTTCCTGAGATATATACTCTCTTGTGACTGAGAAAGAAACGGGAGCTTAAATTCACTTAAAATCATCTCTTCTCTTCATCCTGTTGACATTAAATGTAATTGACTGTAAATGTTTTGAATGTCAGCTGAAGTTGTCACATGACCTGTAGGTGGAGCTGTGTCCAGTTGGTTTCATTATGTAAGCACTTAGTTCACACTTGTGTCACAAAATCCTAAGGGGCCATTTAGGCTTTGGATCCTGTAATCTCCTGTCAGTGTGCGGAATAACAGACGTCAGCAGGTTTTATCTCTTGACTAATGGGCTCAAACTTTTTGTCTGTTTTGTTTTTGAGATATCATCAGCTTCGACCAGAACTCTTGAAAAAAAAAAACGATGGGTCAGCTTGTATTTCAGCTGGCGTAGCTTTGGAAGAGACATGTGATACAGCTGTGGTCTGGAAAGGACGTTACACTCAAACTTGGTCAGCACACACTGATGTTTACATGATGATGATGAAGTCAATTCACAACCCTGAAAAACAAACTGAAGCTCATGCTCAGAGATGACTTCTCTTGTCTTTCTAATAGTAAAGTTGTAGCTCTTAGTTCGGATGGCTGCATCTCTCAGTGACAATTATATTTATGGTTTGACCCTGAGCATAATGCCATTTTTAAAAAAAGATGTCAAGGATGTGGACTAACAAAAGATTACGGAAGTTCTAGGCAAGGTCAGATATGAAAATGTTCTCTAGCAAACATGAGTAAAACTTTCGTATCTTAAATTCAGAGGAAATAAGCTTCCAGATTACTGAATGATGTGCACAGGAAAGTCTGGTCCACAAGTTGTTTTTCATACCTCGATATCAGGTTTTGGAATTGAATCCTGGCAAAAAAAGTAGCTCACTTTAATTCACATACTTGGTGTTGTGCTACACTTTATATATTAGGAGAAATTGATGTGAATTTACAAAACGTCTCAAAAATGTCCTTAGGAACATAACTTTTGCTCTCACAAACAAGACATTTACGACCTGTCGAGGATCAAACTATCAAATGTGCTCCACTTTGCTCTGAATACACCGGCCACTCCATGCAGTCCTCCCAGAGGAAACTGAACACCAGGAGAATGACCTACTTTGAGTTTACAGACATCAGCAGACCAGTGAACGTCCTAGCAGTAGGTTTTGAACACTCAGTGACTGTGAGGAATGAGGTAACTTTCTCTGTCAGAGTACTTTACCGAGTGTGTTATTTTATCTGTCAGTGGTGACAAAGAAAGAAATGCTGGATTTGTTGTTTGGTCTTAAACTAAGCAGGAAGATATTTACATTAACAGCAGACTTTCTTCAAAAGCGTATTATAAAATTGAGAGAAATTAATAAAGGAACAGCGTAATTTTTCTTTTTTGAAATATATTTATGGTTCTCGTGCCAATAGAAGATATGAGATTTCTGAGATCAGTGAACTGGTCTGGGACAGCAGGCTAAAATTAGATTGGAATAGATTTGGATACATTTGTGGTTGAAGATTTTCAAAGAAAAAGATCAAGATTGTGCTCCAAACGGCATATGGTCTGCTTCTTCTTCTTGATTTCAGTCTAAATGCTAAGCTAAGCTAACTGGTTGTTAGCTGTAGCTTCAAATTTAAAATACAGTTGTTACATTCATCTTCTCAGCGTTCAATCTGAGGTTCATCTAAAAGCAAATAAGCAAATTTCCTAAACTAACACTGACACAACCTTAAAACCATGCCAGTGGCTTCTGAGGTGTTTCCTACAGAGCATGCTCTAAAACAGTGGCCCTTTACCTGACCTTATTTCACACCTCATTGCCTCCTTTCCACAGAAGAGCCTGAAGATGATTGAATGATATAAGATTCACAGTTTTATTATGTAAAGAAAAAGATTAAATCTGCACTCAAGACTGAAGACCGGCACTGCAGCAGAATCATACTTCTATTTAAAATGAAGAGATTACATCATTCCCCTTAGTGATTCAACCAGTCTGCAAGCATGACATCACCCTCTTGGTATGTAGTCCCCCGTGTAGGTTTTCCTCTTATGTGCAGATTCTGATTAATTAAACATGAACGGCTTCCCTGCTTGAGGGGCAGAGATGTGTGAAGACCGCAGGCTGTTTGTTAGAGAGAGCTCATAATGTTAATGCAGTGTTAAACACTTAACTCATCTACTGCAGTGATGATACTGCAGCTCTGCTGTCAAATCATCCACCTGAGCAAAGGTGACATGGGAATAATGACACTAATATGATGTCATGTTGGTTCAATACTAAGATGTTCTAATGCTGACAGGGTTGTTTTACTCAGAACTGTCTGAACTCAGGAAATATTTTCAAATACATTTTTTTGGATGGATGATAAAATAGATGATATTTGTCAAATGTCATCAAAGAGAAACATATTCAGTGATCAAGGATGACTCTCTAAGTTTTGATTCTGTTTGCCGGTCACTCACAAGCTGTTTACACACAGACTTAACAAATTAAGATGCTGGGATACTTTCCTTATAATATATAATTATTATTATTAATCATATTTATTATATTTATTTAAGTGCAATAGGTAGTGTGAGAACTCTAATCATTGAAATTAATCATAATGATCATAATAAAGCAGAATAAGCTAATAACAGATAAATAAATGACAAAACACTGTGAAGCTTATGAAAATGAAACACGTACGAGATAACAAGGTAAAATTATTGACAATTTTTAACAAATTAACAAAAGAAACCAAACAGGGAGTTAAGTCAAAGGTTAATAATCAGATTGTATTTGTTTATTTAGCTGTTGATTTATTTTTGCACCACACAAACATTTTCACTCAAGGATTACATACTCAGAGGATGATGTCATCCTTGCACACAGGTTGAGATGATGTCATTGGAGGGAATGATGTCACCTCATTTTGAATGCATACTGTAGGTGGGGCTGCTGCCACAGTGTCTCCCCTGCTCACGCTTTCCTCCACATCCCTGTCTGATCAGTGAACCTTACATTTTAACCTAGTTTCTTGTGACTCTCATATTCCTGGATCACTTAAATGTTTTATGTGTTGATGCAATGTGAAATATTCTAAACAGAATTTAAAAGAGCAGATAAAGATGCTTTTGAGATCATGGTTTGCAGGAATACATTCATAAGCTTTTTCTTTTGCTGCTCTGATTAAAGAGTACAAAGAAAAAAAGTCCAAAGAGATTCAATTATGGGTTTTGTTGTGTGAAACAATGACTTTTAAAATGATAAATTGGGATGTCACTCTATCATCAGTGTCTGTTTACAGCCCAGTATCATGCCAAAGCATGATAGACCATCCAATCCACAAGAGGATGGCATCAGTGCTATGTTTTACCTTTCCTAGGTTAGAAAAGTACACCTGTAAATACACCTTTATGTAATATAAGTATTCTAATCTTGTTACATATAATGTTAGTTATCTTATATAGGTAAACATAAGTTATGTACTTATTTGAACCAATACCTTGATCTTTTCCTATACCTAACCAAGTACTCCTGGTGCCGAAGCCTACCAAAGTGTTTCTCAATAAGCTGTAACTTGAAAGTTCAACCAACATTAATTTTTGCTACTCTGGAATGAGAATGTGTCCTTTACACGCATTGACTGACAGGTCACAGTGCGACACTGACATGGTGGTACGACAGGTCTAATACACACCTTGGCTTAATATCGGGTTACAGTTTATTACTTACTTATCCAGATGGATTTATGATAACGATGGCACACATTTGCAGTCATGCAGTAATTGCAATTGGCAAAAAATAACAAAACTATGAAAGTAACAAAAGACACTCATTACTTTTGTCTGCTGTTCTCTGCAATGCACACTCTGCTCCTCTGGGTGGATTTTGGATGTGTTTGAAAGCAGATGCTGCTAATCCCCAACAGCCACCGGAGCATAAAGTGAGAGAGCCCTGGCAGGTTGCTGACAATAATGAGCAAAATCTATCTCTATAAAGATCAGTGGGTTGTTAAAAAAAAGATGCGATGTGCCTTCAGGATGACGCAGATCAAGGAAATCCATTTGTAAATGAAAAGCCTCCCATACATACAGGCAAATTTATGCAAGCACACTGCAGTGACGCATCCTTTCTACGTCATAAAGTTTGATGGTGTCTGTAGGCAGTGCTTTCCTCTGCCACACACACACACACACACACACACACACACAAAGGCCTGTACTTCTATTCTTGTAAAGACATTGCATTGCATAAATTACCTGAAGCTGAACTACAACTAATCCATAACTAACCACAACCTGCAGCCTGACCATAACTCCAAGCTGGGCAGCAGAATAGCCTCTTGGTTAGCACAGATAGTGCTCATAAGTCTATATCTGCTGGTCAGCTGTGGTCTCTATGGACTTTGCATATTTTCCTCATGTGTTTCTGAATTTCCACCAGGTGTTCAGGGTTCCTCAGCATGCAGGCTATAGATGATCTGGAAACTCTCATACTTAATGAGATTTTCCAATACGTAGGAGTCATGCATGAGAATGTGAGCATGGCTGTCTGTATATAAATTAGGCCATTTTTGGATTAGCAAGCACACACACACACAAACACACGCATACATACACACACACACACACACACACACACACACACACACACGCACACACACACACACAAACACACACACACACCTACATACAGAGCTCTATCACAGTCACGAAGCAAAACTCCAGCAGTATGGATAAGCCAATAGCGTCATACTAATGAAGCGGAAAGTATTATTAAAGGTGTGGGATTGTAAATTAATACCTAAACTTAATTAGGATTTACACCTACAAACAGATCAGTCATTTTTTTGTCACCATGGGATTCACTCAAACAGTCACTGTTGCTAACATCAGTATATGACACTTCCCATAATGCCACATAGAGTCTGTAAAATGGTCTCTTTAATCTCTCTTGCAGCCAGTGACTTACAGATGTAAGATTACAGCACTACAAGTAAATATTAAGACTGTTGGAGGCAACAGTAAGGCATAAAAGCCAATGATAGTTGTCTTTTTCAGCCTTTTATCTACGGGCGTCCTCTTTTACTCTCATCAGATTGACATTATCTGTGTTGTCCACTGACCTGAACCATCATTACTGGCTGTATGCTAAACATCTGCAAATCAAAGCTCAATGCTAGAGGGCTACATTGGTGTCTCGGAACATAAAAGTGTTGGGAAACATGGATATAAATATAAATATCACAGAAAAATATCAAGTCTTATTTCCAGCACAACAAAATCATTCACTATTCACTCGTCGATGTGGCATTCCAAGTATATTCCTAGTGTAGGTAACAGTGAAAAGAACATACTTTCCATTTAAATGGGTTATTGACTGGATCGTCTGTTTGAATTTGGAAAAATTGGTTAACTTCGTGGTGTGGCCAAGGATCCACATCTGGATGGAGACTTTTTTCCAGGGCTAAAACAGTGGGCTCTTTAGGAGTATTTATGAAAAGAAAGTTGAGTCTTTGCAGAAACCTGCAAGTTTGCGCCTGTCTACATTTTTACATTTCCCTGCAGTCTGCTGACTCCTGTTTCATACAAATACAAGATGTGTTTGTATGACAGACATGTGGAACATCTGTAAGGCTAAAGTGTTTTTGTCTTGACTGACAGTAGCTGCTCTTTGGTTCCACAGAAGTTCATTTTGATTCAAAGAAAGAGATGCAGGTGTATCATTAAGAGGAAACGCAGATGTGAAAGTGTTTACTGTCTTGATAGACTTCATGTTGCCAGCAGTCTACTAACATACAGCTGATGAGAAGTGGGAATGGGAGTAACCCCATCACTATTGTTAGCTCAGATTACATGTATATAAGCTGTGATTTTTATTCAGAGTAGGAGAGGAGGGTGTTGGCTGGGTGAGACAGCTGCCAAGCTCTCCTCAAGACCGTTTTGAGATCATTGTTAGCTTCCTGTTCTAACTGACAAATCAGATTTTTTTGAATGAGATATCAAGACTATTTTTTATGTTTTTGGTTATAAAACAAGATCTTTTTAGCCTGAAATATGATCTTCTCCTAACTTAACAAAGTGGGTTTTTTATCTAAATATAACAAAACATTGACCACAGCATTAACACATTGTAAAATTTAAAACTGACATGAAAACCGACAAAGTTTGGATGTAAAAGAAAGAAAGAAAGAAAGATTTCAACACAGGAATAATTTGCAGAAACATACAAAAACAAACATTCTTCTGCGATTTGTTCTTGTTCAAGATGGCTTTTAAATTTAGTGTTTAGATTTCTTTTTAATTCATTAGCAACAGTTGTCAGCAAATCGCCTGAACAACCTCAACAGATTAATATGCACAGCTGCAAACTTACTTATTTGTAAAAACATGCTTGAGAATCATAAATCAAGAGGGAAAGTTGCTGGTTCACAGATGTTGAGATGAGATGTTTTTGCACGTACAGGGAGGAACATTTCTGGCTACGTGACAGCAAGAAACAAAGACAGGTGGGTTGTTCTGGAGATGGACTGGCAACCAGTGTGTATGCATGTACTTGCCCCTTGTTTTCTATTCTAGCTTCCACACCTCTGTCCCCCTGCTCAGGAGAAAAGTGGATAGTGATGGATGGATGGGCAAACAAAAGTCACAAGTCTGTGGGAAAACAAGAATCCAACTCCCACAAAGGAGTCTATTGTATCAAATCTCAATCTTCAGCGTTACATAGTTAAAGATGTCAGAATCAAAAGTAGAGTATTTCCTCCTGGAATGATGTGTAGCAGAAATAAAAAGTAGCATAAAATTTAAGTGCTTGAGGAAAGTACAAGGCAATTAAAGTTGTGCTTTAGTATAAACAGTGCCTGAGTAGATAACCTTTAGTCCAATTACTTTGGGGTCCATAGTTGTGAAAGAGGCAGTCTTCAGTTCAGTCCAAAAATAATCTGGTACAAGTGAAGATCTTGCATTCTAAATCTTACGCTCTCTTATTATACAAAAGTGCTAATTTCAGAATTATATGTAGCCTATTATATTTTGTAATAATAATTGGTGATTTCAATAATTTTATGTACTACTGGATAATATAAATAGTAGTAATGCACAAATGTCGTCAGTTAATCTAGATTGTGTATTCAAGTTATGGATCTGCAAAGTAACGGCCAATTAATGTATCTGTGTAAAAAAAAAACAGACTTACAATTTTGGTTACCAAAATGTAGAGAAGTAGAAACATTACGTAACCAATAATGGAAATACCTCAAAGTACCTTAAATTTGTACTGATGTACAGTACTCGAAGAATTCTGTATGTACCAGTTGCTGTTTCAATTGGAGGCTTTGTATCTTGGGTGATTGAGGATTTCCGGAGGCGTCCGTGAACGTCGCATGGTGGGCTGGACGCAGAGCCTCTTCCTCCTCCGCCTCCGCCTCTGCTTCAGTCTTCAGTCTCGTTTCTTGACGTCGGGATCCTCAGCTGGTGTCAGCGTCTCTAACACAGCAGTAGGAGCGGTGTGTGTGTGTGTGTGTGTGTGTGAGAGAGAGAGAGAGAGAGAGAGAGATTGAAAACGACCCTGTTTGAGAAATCTGACTAAACTCAGACTCACTCAGCCATGGATAGTGAACTGTGACAGGGGCGCACATATCTCCACCGAAGACCGCAACTCACCTGGACCAACTCTGACGCGGCGGACAAAGACAAACCTGGACACAAAGCCTGAAGACAGCTCCACGAGAGACGTGAGGGAGCACTTTCATTTTACTTATTCTCACTTTGAACGTCGATTCTTTTCCGTTTATGATGTTTTATCTGATCGCAGCCGCTCTTGTGACCTTTCAAATTCCCGTTTCTTTTTCACACAGAGGTGTGAAATTACTCGCCCACTTTCTGTCAAACTGACAGCTTTAGTGTTGTGTGTGTGTTTTTTGGTGTGTTTTTCAATATGTAGTGCACTTGCTTGACATTTCCGCATCAGAGATGTGTGATAGGTGATGTACAACACAGACTCATCAGATAGATAGATAGATAGATAGATAGATAGATAGATAGATAGATAGATAGATAGATAGATAGATAGATCTCTTCTGCTGATGGAACAGTGCAGTGTATTGTCTGGTGGTGATTTATCGTTATCTGCTTTTAAACTTTCCAGTCTCTTTTCAGAGAGAAATGTATTGTTTTAATACTCTGTGGTGTTTTTCTCTCGTGTGTGATGCACTTTTCATCCAGGGAAACTTGCAAAGAAAACAAGAGCCACTGTAAATGTCAATTACAAACACGTGTGACGTGTAAGCTTTTTGTCTCGAGTTAAAGAAGCGAGCAGCTTGTCAGAAATATGCTGCTGCTGTTGCTGCTGCTGCCTGGGGTGGAACAAGCCCCGGCGCGCCTCCTTGCATCGCAGCCAGAGTCTGGCAGGCAGTGAGTCAGACCAGGATGAATAGTTTGCGAGGTGGAGTCTTAGGAGGACGAGGCACAGAGGGGCAGAGCTTCCCTTACATGTGGAAAATAGTTTCACATGGTTTGCTTGGTCGAGCCTAATTGTTTCCGAAGAGGATAAGGAAGCCGGAGCAAAGACGCAACCACACGGCAACAACAGCTGCGTTACAATAGGATGAGAGAAACATCCATCACCACATGATTTTACCTCAGAGATCACGAGCATCACTGGTATAACTTCTCAGCTGTGAGAACGGAAGTCTGTGTTTACAGAACAACTAAAAACGACAAAGTTCTCTGAAAAAATATTTCAAAAATCTCTATTGATAGAATGATACAGACTGCTGACCAACATGTCTGCTCTGTTCATCACAGCATCCACAGACTGACTCAGGACAGTGTACTTAGCAGTGACCTAAGCACTGTATGCTCAGTGAGACTAGAGCCAGTATGCCTGTTGTGTAATGATGATAATAATGTTGTGGTCTGTGGATTTGCACCTGCAACATAACAAAGTATGTGGTAACCGGGCAGTTTACTCTGGTTAAGCTGTAAATCCCAACACAACCCTGCTGTTATTAGAGAACTGGAGATGAAACAGCTAATAAATAACAGCATAGTTTTGACGTCTTATTGGCTTTGAGGTTTTAATTGCTCCTTGCTAAGTGTGGGCCATATGATGAAATGAACTTTGGCATGAAAGAAATTTGTTTTTGAGATTTCACGATTCTGTTTATACTGTGACAGCTATCCTATTAATATCTATGATTACATTAAGCTTTTGCTGGCAGTGGTACAGGAGCAGGATTGCTTCCTGGCAGTCTTGGTTTGTTGCAGAATTTTTAAGCATAAATGTGAAAATGTTTTGCTCTGAATTTGAGGAAAGAAGACATCTCATTAGTTCATGACCACTTTCTCAATAAAACTTTAAGAAAGTGTATCAGACCTAAAAAAAAATTCAATATCACAATTTAAAATCTCTGCACAGTATGAATTGTTTTCATCATAGCCAATACAATAAGATAAAAGAATATTTTTTTCAGATTTTTGTTTTTTAAAATAAGCTAATAACCTGCAGTTTATGCTCGTTTGAGGGTAACAAAAGCTAAAATGTAGTTAGCAAAGATGGACAACTTTGATATTGTATGACATTGACCAAACCAAATTAATTGGCATCACTATAACAACAAAAAACAACCGGTTTTCACTCCTAAAGTGTTCACTTGTTCCTTGTTCTTTATAAAAAACATTAAAAACTTCAAAAATATACTTGGCTTTATTAACCTTTTTGCTTAGGAGTTTAAATATAATACTTTGACATGATTTGTCAAATCAGACAGGTTGGGTAATTTTTGTGTTTCTGTGTGTGTATATATGTGTGTGCGCATATTTAGGTATATATATATAGTATCCTTAATAAAAGCACATGTTCGTGCATAGTGAGGGGAACTCATGTCCATTTTTCTCAGTCATAGTTGGGACAAAATCATTGGTTAGGATGGAAAAAGAGCTAAATGTTTCTTTAATGAGGATCAGTGTGCTGCTTTTTTTCCATCTGACATACAAAAGTAAAGGGGTGTAAAACCTTCAAGTACCAGCTGAGGCTAGTGTTCTTGCTTTCAAGACTTTAATAGCATAAGAGGAAAAACACTTGTATAAAAATCAGTAATGCATTAAAGTGGAATGCATAATAACTTTTAAACATGTAGTTTCAACAGTTTCAAGAACAGAACGACTGGCAAATGAGATCCAAGTATTTCTATCATTTTCATCAGAAGTAAAAACAGATAAATGAATGAAAGAACAAAAAATAATTGCCTCAAAGCTATAACGAGGTCACTAACATTGAAGAAAGTGTTTCATCTTTTGTAGTAGTCCGTCATAGCATATTCTCTATTAAAAAATAACTCCTCTGTCCAGGGCATTTAAAGATTAACACTGAAAAAGTCAAAATTTTGCAGTTTTCATTCAAGTGTTAATCAATTACAGAAGTGTTTTTTAACAAGGTTTTGTTCCACTTAACATGGTAAACATTTGTGCCTGTCAGTGTTTGTACTCTCGGAGCTGCTGAAGCTGAGGCTTTGTTTTTAACACCTGGAGGTGATGATGGATGACACGGGAACAGATCTGTTTAAATACATGAGAGGGTTTTTTTTGTCCTGCAGTCTCTCCTCACGCTGGTGAAGCTGCTTGGCATCTCACAATCTATTAATCAAGTGCCTTTTGTGTTTGTATATTTGGATCGTGCTGATTATATGCACTGCAGGCACATACACACACACTTATAGGTTCTTCCAAACATTGAAAAAATGTAGTACACACTTACAGATTGCTGTGCAAATGATCATCTTTTTGCACACATATTGACTTCAGTGTTAGGGTTGGACAGAAGTGCTCACTGGCTTGTGTGAAGTTGCACTATTCATAACCTTGCTGCTCTGATTTGGCACCGAAACAAGCAGCAGAGACATTTATAATGAGACATAAATGAGAAAGGCGAAAAACTTTATACAAGAAATTAATCATTTTTATGAGCAAATATGTCCCGGAGAGAGTGGAGAGTTGTGGTTTAAAGCTGAGAGAAAACTAATCATACACTGTAGCTTCATGTGATCTAACTGGAGGTTGTCCTTCTAGGAAATAATACAGACACATGTTGCTGATCTCTAGGGAAAACAAAGATGTTATTGCGCTGCAAAGAGGACTTCCTTGTGCACTGAGCCAGGATTAGTTTTTCTCAGGAACCAACAGCAGTTCTGGAGTATTTCTGTAAAGGCTGGGGAGGAACAGTGTGGGGATGCTCCTGTCAGTGGGGGATCTGCCTCTGGAATAGAATTTGTCTGAGAAAGTATTTTAATGTGTTCACTAGAAAAATTGCTTTTGCCAAGAGTTATAAATGCTTTTTTAAGTTTGTGTTAACGACATTTATTCTAATCTTCATATCAGTCTTCTTCCCGCTGGAGTTAAAATTGACTTTCTTGTAGCAGTGCTTCAAATCCTTGTGTGTGTGTTATCATTTAGAGAAGTCTCTGAAAACCTTATCTTTCTCTCCTCAGTGAGATTCACCACAGCTCAAGCCCAGCTAGGCCATGCTAACGCTATGACCATTGCCATGTAAGTATTCCTTTATATAGAACCATCTATTGTGATGTAATGTGTGTTTTTTAGGTAAATGACACTTATTCTAACAGTCCAGTCAGGTGAAAATGCAGTATTATTTATTGGAAAGCTGTATGAAGCTGTTGAAGGTTATTTCTTGAATTTCAAGTAAGGTGACATCACACTGATGGGAGCTTATTCACTCAGTCCTACCACAAGGGTCATCTATTACTCTGGAACAGTGTTTTCAAACTAGTGGTGTGTAAACAAATAGAAATTGGGATTGAATATATTTGCATTTTGTGTTAGCAGGAAGAAAAACACACAAATAGGATAACAGATTGCAGGGATGCGGATATTTAGTGTTTTTATAGTTTGAGTGAACAATAACGTACCAGCTGTAACTGCTCCCCTCTGAGTCAGTTTTAGTGCCTGAACATCACTTATTAGGACTGAGTGAAGTGAGTTAATATATGAGAAAATAAGCTAAAACATAAAGCTAGAAGTGACAGATGAAAAACTAAAGCAGCTTCAGAGCAGCTTCAGATGCTCCACTTAGTAGTGTGAGTGCAGACTTGACCAAAACTACTACAAGTGCCTCAGCAGTTTCAGTTCTACTTAAGGTACAAGCCTGAACACCAGTAGACACCACGAGGCTCCGAAAAGCCGTTAAATTGAAACACTTACCAGTGTCATGTGTCACAATGCTTCACAGCATTATGTAGCATAATGTCAGATGAGTCATGAGAGAAGAAGGTCCACCCATTCTTCCACTGAACTGTATAAACGGGTTAAACTAACGCTCCTGACACTGGGCTGTTTACCGTGAAAAACTGCTCTCCCATGACAAGAGGGATTATCATATCATTGTAAGATCTGAAGATAGTACTTCATTCTTTTGTGTCATCATAGATTGTTGTCATTACTTCATATCATGCATTACCCGCAAAGCCTACTCCCATTCTCAACTGATTCTAAATATGCCATAAATATGTTCCAGTTTTTATATTTATATAATTTCAATTTCATCAGGTGCAATTCTAAGTGTTTAAAGATATTGCTCAAAAATTTAGCCCTTGCACCTCGTGCATTCAGCAATGCTAAATCAACTACTTCATCCATTTAAACCTGACTCAATTTCTCTCTGTCTTTTCTCTCTCACAGTCTATGTTGCCATTGACTGCTTTTGGCTCTTTGTGCTGCTGTTATCTCAGTGTTGTTCCTTCTCTCTCTCTGTCTCTCCTTTACTTATGCTCTCTCTCTCTCTGTCTTTCTACAGGGTTCGGTCTGTAATGTTGACAGTCCTGCTACATGTTTTCCTGCTGTCCCATGGTGAGTCCCACCTCCAGCACAGCAGCTGCGACCTCTCAGCTTTTAGGATGTCTTGTACATGTTGTACTAGTTTTCTTTCTTGTAAGATATTCATGTACAGCTTGTTCACATTTGGAGTAAACAGATAGGCCTCAAGTGTAGTTATAGGAGGGATCAAACCATTTATACTAATGGACTGTTGCGTTTATTGTATGAGGATTTTAATATGTATTAAGCATTTTGCAAGGTTTTATCAGTAAGACTGCAATTCTGGCGATGTCTGAAACTGACAGGGTTAACGTTCATCATTCTGAATGCTGTTAATGTGTGTGAGTGTGAGGAGGGAGATGATGTAGTCATTATATCCTGAATTCTTACTTTTAATCACCAGTCATCTGTAGTAGGTTAGACGTAATCTGAGTGCAGAAGTGACGTTTCTGTTTCAGTGGCAGGTTTTGAAGAGGTAACACTGTTCTTGTCTTCTAAGTCCACATAATCTCCAGACACACAGATCATAGCAGCCTCATCCAAGTGTTGACACTCGACTCCCTGACATTTATTGTGTTGCAGTCGACAGATTTCCCAGGTGCTGCTCATGTGGTCAGAAAGGCCAAAAATGAAAACCGCTGTACTCTCCTCTGACGACCAGCTGTCAAACCTAAATGATGACTTTCCCCTCGTCTAAATCAATAACGTGTCAGGTGGTGTGCGCTAACAAAGCTTCTCTCATGCTCTTTTTCAGTTGTCTCTGAGCCTGACAACGGGGCCTCCCTCCACTCGGGGGCCCTGAACCTCCCGTGGCAGGATGAGTTGTGTTGTGACTCACCTTCAGCCCACCTCTCTGCTGAGGGAGGCGACACACATGCACCCAAGACAAACGGCTCCGAATCAAACCTCCCACATTATCCCCGCTGCAGCTTCAAGAGCCGGACAACTGAATCACATCCTCATGGGCTCTCTGGAGGTAAGACTGTATTCAACACTGTCACTGAAAATATTTCTTAGCAGAAAATAATTAGTTTAAAGCTCAGCTAGTTGCTCCCGTTCTGGTCGATACAGTGCTGTTGAAAGAGTCAGTGTGCAGGAGAATGATGTTGAACCATGTCTACACTTTCACATGTCAAGCATGAGCACATTTTGCTCTGTTATTGTGCTGTGAGCTTGCACATTAGTGAGAGCAACTTGTAGCAAAAGGCTAAAAACTTTCAGCTCATAAATTCAAAGGTTTTATGTTTTTGTATGAGGAATCTGTTGATTAATTACCTTTTTTTAACTTCTCCTAAAACAAATACCATAGCATTAGAAATAAGTTTTATTAGGGACCAAGAAAAGTCATGTGGTTTGTAAAAATAGACTTGGTCATATGAAAAGAACACTGTTACATTACAGCAGACATAAAGCCTTCAGCTTTTTACAAGCCTATCAGTGGACAAGTAAAGTGAAATTTGGCAGTCATGAAAAACCTTGTATTCCATTCAGTAACAAAGTTTTGGTTTCACAACTGTTAGGCAGCTAAAGCACTTAGTTAAAGGCCCATCCAGCATTCTGGCCTACACACCTTTAAATCCCACTATGCTATATTTAGGGCACACCACTTCTTGTCATTTGCACTGAGTGAGGTGTTGAATTATCCAGCTTTTTGGATACTGGGCTGGCTGCAGCTGGAGTTAGTGGTTTCTACAGTTTAAAAATATCAAATAAATCTTTTGATCCCTAGTGGTGCTAGAGATGTTTGATGAAATGTCTTGAAGCATGTGTGTCTGTTTAGTTTGTGCTCTAGTTATTATCAGTCTGCAAGTGATGTGATACAAAGTCCTGCTGTAATGATTCTTTCATGCCTTTTCCCTGTTTGACTTCAGACAAAATGTACAGGACAAACATCAGCCTCTGTAGGAGGGAATATGACTGTGACCAACATTTAAGTAAAAGCAGGACGGCAGCTGCGATGTGGCTGCTGCTCATCAGAACAAACAGCAGTTGATGCTTCCTGCAGCGGGGTCACTTGTCACAGATAGACATATAGAGATGCCTCTAAAGATCAGCCTGACAGGCTCATTACACTTTAATGGCTTTTCAACACGAACCCCCCGAGCCTCCTGTCGATGGAGGGACCATATGAGGCTGGTACTGTGATCCATTTGCAAGCTAGTCCGGTGCACGAGGACTCCCCTCCATATTTGGTATCTCTTCTGCTGATCTAGGGAATATTCCAGAATGACTGTTTTATAGAAATAACAGAAAAATATGAGGGTTGTTGGGTGTAAAAAGCAATTGGGAGCCAGTTCAAGTGAGTCACAATTACAGCACACTCTCTTGATATTGTCAGGGTGGAGGTGGAGGTGACAGTGAGGCAATATAGACACATTAAGGTGGCGAGGAGGATTTGTTTGTTTGGATTGATCTGCTGTGACGCATCCAAATCAATGGTGATTAGCTAAGACCTTCCAGGTTTATGTCTGAGCAGCGTTAATTAAACAGAAAAGTTAAACGCCTGCGACACCTCAGTGACGCTTTATGAGGCCTTTTCACCGTCAAGTGTGATTCAGCTCCAAGGACAGACTTATTTTATTCACATCTTTTGATGCGTCCTGAAGGGGTTCGGCTTAAAGATGGCAGACATTCAAATGTTAGGAGCTCTGACTTGGAGTAGTCCTTCTGTAGATAATAAGCCACGTAACTTTCTTCTTTTATAAGCATGGCATTGTAATTTGTCCAATATTTTGATGCATGCTGACATTTTCATTATCCTTAGCTTTGTTTTCTGTCGAGGTCTTGTGAGCAAATACTGGCATGTTAGCTCGTTAAAGGGAGATTCTGAACATGATAAACACGCCTGCATTGCTGTACCTAAGAACAGCCTGACAAAGCTGCTCGGATAACTGCAGATGCTGGTCTTGTATTCACACAAGCCTTTTTCCAAAGTGCTTTCTTACATCATAATATTACAATTTTTAAAAGAAATCTATGTTAAAATTCCCAACCATGAATGGTTTAACTCAACTGATCTGGACAAAAATGAGCTGGAGCCCTATCACCATGTTATAGCTTCCAGCTGTAATATTCCATTCAGTTTAGTCTCAGAGCAAAGGCTTGGTTCTCAGAATACTAAGCAAGGCCATTTTCCCAGAAGCCTTCATTAAGAAGTCACAGTCAAGTGGTGTAAATATCGTCTGAGACTGATCATGCTACTAACAGGCAAATTTAATTTCTGGTCAGGCACCTGTTTGGACATACTGTGCAGTATTGATGAAAATTGGGAAAATTTAACGTGCGAGCTGCAGTCTCGCGGTCCACCATCGACCTCGCTGGACGCTGCTCTCGTGGCAGTGAGCTTACAGCGACTGTTGTGAGTATGAAGCTGCTGTTATTTTCTTATTGTTTCGTTCATGTCCTGTGTGAATGGGTTCATGTGTGCCAGTGTGTGTGTGTGTGTGTGTGTGTGTGTGTCTGTGTTTGTGTCTCTAGTCTGATCCGAAGCTTTCCCAGCTGCTCAGTGGGGGGGAAAGTATGTGTGTTTGCTCTGAGTGGCCAAGGGGAAGCTGTGTGATATCACACTGGCTCCAGGCTTTTAATGTGAGAGGCTGATTCACCACTGATCTAACACACACTTAATAAGACAGGGCAGACATGTACAGCTCTTAAATGTTCGACACTCTTCTAGACAGTTCGCTGTAAATGTAAGCCAGATTGACAAAATTGGCTCCCCTCAGCCTCCAATTATTGACTTCTCTTGAGCTTTCACACAATCTTCTGCAGCAGAGAAAGGTGCCCAGTTGAAATGATCAGTTTTCCAATTTCCATCATTTTTCTGAGCACTTTTAAAGCTTTTTGTCCATTCAAATTTAGATATTTTTTTGGTCTCTCAACTGCAGTTTTCAACACAAATTGTAAAAAAAAGATACAACTCTGACAGTTAGTTTAAAAAGATGAAAATTTATTGATATAAAACTCTGTGGGAAAACATCATCATATTAGTGAAACTGACTGAATCAAATATGCTAAGAAAGTGAGACGGATGTAAAATATTTCTGCTTAATTGATTTTATATTTAGAGTGACCTAAGTGTGTTTTGTACTCTTTTCCTAGGTCTCAGGACGAGGACGCTGGGGTGAACAATGGGAACGCTGCAGCTGATAACCCTGTTGTCTGTAAAGCAGAGGATTCCTTCATTTGTTCAGTTGCCCTTGACACAGCGACAAGCTTTGTCACCGTGGTAACTGTCAGCATCTCTGATGCTGTAGCACCGCCGGTCCTGCTCAGAATTCCCGCTCGACCTGGTGAGAACAGGATTTTGTTTTTATACATATTAAACACAGTTTGTTTTCAAGTAGTATAAGTTAAAGGTGTATTTACAACTAATGGATTGACTTAAGTCCTGTCATCTAATACACTTAAGTCTAACAGAATGAAAGAGCAAAGGTTTTCTTTCCATACGCTTAATTTTGAACCAGTTAAAGGAAGAATACATTTGGAAGGAGGCAGAATTGCCAGTATTCTGTACAGACTTTGCAGCAATGTAATACAGCTCTAAGAAATGGTGTGTGATTCTTCTTTTTTTTGGGTCAACTGGAAAACAGCTGGTTTGTAAGGGTTGCATTTTATGAAAAGTATGAAGTTACTGGCTGTAAACCAGTTTAATGACTTAAGCTCGAGGGAAGATTGATCAACAAATGTGCTTTTGTATAAAAATGCTTGAAACATGTTACAAAGTGTGTTAGTGAGCCACTGTGAAATCTAAAACGTGTCCCTACCAGCTTGACATTGATTTGTGAGACATTGCTTAATGATTCATTAAAAATGAGTTAAGAAGAATGTCTATTTCAAAGCCCTCTGGAAATTGAAAGCCTTTAAATGTCAACATAAATTCTGGTATTTAAAAGTGTTAAAAGACATAATCAGAAGCATTCGTTGGATGCAATTTATAAACAAAACCTGTAAAGTTGACCCCACAGACCTGGACACAGTCCACTGTACCACCCACAGCCCTCACATTATCATTAGGGAGCTGTAAACCCACCCCCCTAAATACTAATGTCCTGAAATGTGGCAAACACAGCAAAATAAGGACATAAACAGGCAGAGGGCAGGGCATAAGTGATGATTTAGAGGAGAGAGAAATGTCTGGCTGCACCAAATATTATTCTGCTTTAAATCAAATCACTATTGTCTTGGGTGGCACTAAGCTCAGGATCCAGCAATGGGGATTTAGTAAATGGAAACACACATATAACAGAAAGGAAGGGGAATACCGACTCAAAGAGTTGTAGACTTAAACCCACCGTCTACAACCAGTGAGTCAGACTATATGAGTCAATACATTGTTTTTCTAGGGAAAATCTACTCATTCTGCTTTTAAGTTTGACCTCACTTACATGTCACTTGGTTACTACACTTTTTTGAGTGCATTACAGTAAGTTACAAGAAAAAAAAGATGTTACCGACATTCGCTTTCTTTCCAAAGTCACTCAGTTACTGGCATTAGGGTGGAAAGATGAAATTCAGCCGTGTATGGAGACGATTCAGGGCTCCTCAATATTCAAAACATCTACATCTCTCTGCTTCAAGGAGATGAATCGAGGCAGAGAAGGAAAAAGAGGTTTATCAAGTTGTTATTGGCAGACGTGACCAGAATAGCTGAGGGCAGCTGGGCCATGGCCCTGCGTGCGTGTATGTAAATGTGAGGTATCGTGTGTGTGTGTGTGCAACTAGGTACTAGATGTGAGATCTCCACAGCGATAGGCAAGGACTTTCCATGCTGTGTTTGTTCAACTGGACCTTTTGGTTAAACTGACAGAGCAAAACAGAAACTGAGTGGCAACTGTCTGTTGTCGAGATGAACATTTTCTCCACTCCTCAGTTTCATCATTTTCCAGTGGCATTACTAAAGCTTTTAACCATCTGCATGAGCTTTTCCTGCTCTTTAATCAGAGCCTACATATATAATTTTTTTAAAAATTTTGTGAAAATCCAACATTTGGATGGAGTGTTAGGAGATTCCAGTACTGTCAGTCGTGGTCCTTGATATTGTCTTGATATATTGGTACCTTTGGAAAACACTCATTCAACCCTTAAGTTGCATCTAATATGTACATTACATTTTCTCAGACAGCAATTATAACAAAAAGCTTGTAGTGTGAATGTGTACCGTATTTTCCGCACTATAAGGCGCACCTAAAAGCCTTTAATTTTCTCAAAAACCGACAGTGCGCCTTATAAT
>JAQMCX010000045.1:7211391-7223422 GCA_029814765.1 Acanthurus leucopareius | reverse complement strand
TGTGTGTGTGTGTGTGTGTGTGTGTGTGTGTGTGTGTGTGTGTGTGTGTGTGTGTGTGTGTGTGTGTGTGTGCGCAGCGGTGAGCTACATCCCTGAAAAAGTGGTAGCGAGACCAGGAGAGAACGTAACAGTGTATTGTGTGTTCAACGACCACAACATCAACGCCAGCACGGCCATGTGGATGCTCAACTTCCAACAGAGGCTTCATAGCAGCCAGTACCACCCAGTCAACCAATGGGTGAGCTACAGCTCTTTGTTTGTTCCTGGAAACATTTCAGAAAGATAAATAACCCTTCTGTTTATTTTTTAGATAAGTACAGTCCCTGTTAATGACCTCATAGATTCGGCTCTTCCCAAAACAGGTCAGCCAGATCACAGTGCGTCCTTCAGAGACTCGGATGTATGACCTGCTGCAGTGTACGCAGGAGTGGACCATCCCATACAGCCAGATCTATGTAGAAGGTGAGTTTTCTCATATATGACAAGATTTAAGATTGTCCCATTTTGAAGACAATTCATTTATGTGTCCAAATAAAGAGAGAAAGACCTCATTGATGTACAGTTTAAGACTGTATTGAAAGCCAAAGTTGCTGGAAGTCCATGTTCCTTCTACAGTTTTCCGCTGAGTTGGACAAAGACAGGAAAAAGAGTGAAGGCCAGTGACAGCACAACAATGTGAACCAAAATAATCCCAGTGCACAAAGGCCACCTCAGGTGGAGTTTGTTATTGTAACCAAAATTTTAAGTGTTCGTCCCTGCCTGTTTCAGGAGCTTCTGTCGATATAAAATGTGAAACCAACGGTGATATCGACGCCATGGAGTGTCGCTGGAAGAACACACAGTTGACTAAACACAAATTCAGATTCAGGTAAAGCAGCAAGTTACTTTTTACAGTACCTATTACCTTTAGATGTCGTGTATTCAGATATGTATAGGCAGCGCACGTACTGGCCACACCCTTAAATAGTTGTGTGAAGTGATACCAGGAAGTTTGTTTTAGCAGTAAACTGTACGTCAATGTCATTAGCCTGAACCACAACAATGAGGACTGATGTAATGTCTTCGTTTCCTGCTCTTGTTATTCACTGATATACTACAGAGACCTCTTGTGCAACACTGTTTTGTTCCATGTAACTAACTTTCTTTACTCCATTTCTATCTCTCACCTACTTTTCCTTAAACTTCCAACATACTGAACATGATTCATGTAAACGTAATGAAAAAAAAAATAGGTGACATAGGAATAACATGACAACATTTTTTTTTTTTGATGGCAGGTGGGCTGACCTGCCATGTGACGTGATGGAGGAGAAGGAAAAAGCGGGTGAAAAGGTGGGGGAGTTGGGGCCTGCTTGCCCACAAGTCCAATCCAGTCAGAAATCCTGCACCATCCAGCCTCTGAGGATGAACTGCTACAAACTGTGGCTGGAAGTGCCGTCCAGACTGGGCCCCATACGGTCTAAACCCATCTACCTGTCCCCCATAGATTATGGTGAGCATGGGAGTTTTGATTTGAAAATCCTTCCAGTCTCATAAATAATAATCTGAACTGTCACTTCTTCCAGTTTATTTCTCTTAAATGCTTTTATGCATTTGGGTATAAAGGACAGATTAACCCATGATATGATACTATAATGAGAATCACTTTACAGCAATTCTGTGGTACCTGATACATTTCATGAAAATAATTTCATATGTCTATTTAATCACAGAAAAATATGCCCCTGGAAAGGCAAAAAAACCCCAAGAATTATGTATTTAATTACTGAATTGTTGTATCATTTTTATTAGAAACTTTGACTACTGAAATTGTACACGTTGTACAGAAAGTGCATACAGTCTTAGCTTAGTGCCATTTTTTAATACTCATACTGACCATGACTTGTCAATATCAATGTGTGCCATCATTCTAATGTATAAAAGCCATACACTAGCAAAAGACTAAACTGCCAGAGAGCAAAGAAATTGGGATCTTTGTCATGAAGAGTTGACTCTGGCAAGTCAACTTAATGGGGATATCTATTAAGAACACCTACATGTTCTATAGAAATACTGATATTTAATTCCTGATTAATTGAAAATGTAGCACAAGAGTAAGTAATACAACAAAATTATGTATTAATATTTTGTTCGTTGTTTATGATGCATTGATTCAGATCACCAGGAATTATTTATTAAATAGATTTTTCACTAAAGTTTGAAAAGACATCATTATCATCTTTAGTATTTCAAGCGTATTTTTCTTGATCACAAATGCATTTTTTAAGGCAAATGGGTATCGAACTCCAAAGAAACCACTGCTGAATAATGAGATTAAAGTAGTAATTACCTTGGATCACAAAAAAAATCCCAAAAAACAGCAAGACGGAGCTGTTGAGACGTTGGTACCAGGATCTTTGGTTACCACTGATCTTGTTTATCAGATGATTTGCTATGGGACAAACTCACACTTTTCTTTCCCCTGCAGTGAAACCACACACACCAACTAATGTAACGGCAGTGAGTCAGAGCAGTGGGGTCCTGAGGGTCACATGGGAGCCTCCATCTCTGCCTGTTGAGGGGCTCCAGTGTCAGTTTCGGTACCACTTGCCGTCTGCTGTGAGCGCCCAGCCGGAGTGGAAGGTGAGCTTGTCGCTAGGGTTGTTATTTAACTAATGGCATTAATAGAAGGTATGGCTGAGTGGAACTTAGGATGGCATCTTAGTGAACTTTGCTGGAAATAAAGGAACATGGCTTATCTCAAATTGTCTTTTCAAAATGTTCCTCTACATGTAACAAAGATGTTTATCAAGATCAAACATATTGAAGGTCACTCAGGTCAAGGACTGAGCTGCTCAATTAATTTCATATCTCCTTAAGTGACACAGGAAGTTTTGACATGGACATGAACGGTCACTTTGACAGGATCTTATATATGAGATCACATTCATGTCCTCTGATTGAAGAATTTTTTTTTAGAAATTGGATACTCACAATGAGGAGAAACATGTTGTTTAGATGACGTGGACAGATGATGGAACAGATGTGCACTCTGTAGATTAGATTTTTCCCATTAATGTTATTTTCCTTCATCTTAAATCAGTGCTGAGTAACTAAAAGAGATGACACACCTGCAGGTCCAGAACCCAGTGCGGGTGCCGTGGGCGGAGGTTGCAGTATCGGAGATGTGCAGGGGGTATGTGGTGCAAGTACGCTGCATGCACACCGACGGCACTGGCTACTGGAGCGAATGGAGCAAATCGGTCTATTCCACACCTCTAAACAGCAGAGGTACAGCAAAACACCATTAATTTCACTTGACCTTTCATATTTTAGCTCTAATGGAATTTCACAACACACATCCCACCATCAGCTCCATCTCTAACAGAGAGGTAAAGCTGTCATGTGATGTGGTTGTTGGTCTCTTCCTCAGCTCCTGAGCGAGGCCCTGATTTCTGGAGAATTCTTCAAGATGATCCGTACAGAAACCAGACTAATGTCACTCTGCTTTTTGAGGTACACAAACTAAAATCCAAACATTTCCAGGCTTATAATTAAGATGTGGCATTAAGAGGGGTGTCTTTCTGCTTTTTTTTCCTCCCAGGATCGCCAGATGTCAGGGCAGAGTTACTGCGTGGATGGATTCATTGTCCAGCGCCAGACTTCGAGTGGCTCTGTGATTAGGAAACAGATCAAGCTGGCGTCCTCCCACAGCTTTGAATGGAATCAGATGCAACAGATTGTGACGGTGAAGGCCTACAATAATCTTGGAAGCTCAGCTAACAACTTCAACATGACGCTGGAGAGACCGCCCAAACGTGAGTGAGCTGGGAATTTTAAGGAATTTTAATGACTGCACGGATAATAGTACAAAATTTCATTTATACTTCTTTTGAGCAATTAGGAAGAAATATTGACCCCATTCTTTCTTACAAATATGAAATGACAGTTCATAATAAATCTTTTCAATTTCAGGACTGTGATCGGCTCACACTGGAATCCCTTAATGGCCCCATTAAAAAAATAATGTAAACAGTCAAACACACAATTTAATCTGAACAATAAATCTAAATTGAGCATCAAGGCTTACAGTGTGAGTGTGGCCAAATACATCAATCCAAGCAACCAGAGAAAGAAATAGAGAGAAATAGAGTATAAAAATAGTATAAAAAGTATAAATAAATAAATAGACACTTTCTTCAGCAGTGATTTGTATTCTGTAACATACTGTTATGTTCCAGTAAGGGCGAGGAGACTAGCAGAGATCAAAAGGGTTTTCACTTTCATTGCATTGTAAAAAATTTAAAAAATGTGCAGGTCTACATAAGTGAGGTCAAAATTGAACTGATTTATGATCAGTGCCTACACTTAGAGATTTAGGTGCACATGTACTGGCAAGAAAGCAAGGTCCACTTGAATCAGAACTGTTGGAAAAAACAGTGAGTGCTTCCAGTAATTTTTTTTTTCTCTGACTAAACTATGTGACGGACAAAATTAAATTTCTTGGGCTGGGAAAATGGCATACTTTAGACCTGTTTTTGCACTTTCAACTGAGCTTTCTTGACTGTTAATTGCTACTATGACCAGTTTATGGATTAATAATGCACATCAAAGCCATGGGCATAAACAGCCATCCATGTAGGCATGAAACTAAAAACATGTTTCTCTGGAGAGCCCATAAATATTCTGGTCAAGGCCCTAAACTGTTATTTGTAGTGCTCAGCACTCCAACATAGGTGGAGTTTCATTTTTCAAATGATACTTTTTCATCTAACATAGTCAGAGGATTGTCTGCCTCTCTCTCATTACTCATAGCTTAGAGGAAAGTATTTTCAGTAATTGGCAAAAACAAAGTAGTTTTCCCAGACGATCATCATTAGACTTTTTCCCATAAGTAATCTGAGAAAATGTGTTTACAAGTGTTATTAGCAGCTGAACTAGCAGCAGGATAACAACTGATGTTGTTGTTGTTGCTCTCCACCATTAAAATACCAAATCAGGGAATATTTTTTCTGTAGATGGTGTTAGTCATGACGTGGACTTTATATGCGAAGGAGTAAACTTGATTTTGTGATCATTTTGTATGTTATGAAACTTGAACCACATGAGTAGCATCACCTGCAAGCTTTTTTTTTTTTCTGCACTCCAGGCCGCAGTGTGCGTTCGTTCAGTGTGTTGGTTATAAACAGCACCTGTGTGTCTTTGACGTGGACGCTGTTGGACAACAACTCTGTCCCCCTGTTCATGGTGGTCCAGTGGTCTCCACAGAGGCAACAGGACTCTGATCATCATAAAGGCCAGAGTGGGCAAACATGGGCCAGACTTCCCTACACCGACCGTCCCATCTATCTGAGACGTAACATGATCTCATCTTCATCTGTCTATCTGTTATTTCTCAGTCTAACTGTTGACATGGTGTGTTACTGAACTCAATATGAATGTGTCATTGAAGGTAATTTCTTTGGCTTTGAAGAGTGTGACTTTGTCTTATACCCTGTGTTTGCTGATGGAGAAGGGGAGCCAATGTACACCAAAGGTATGCACCTGTTTTCTGGCTGATGTATCAGTGTCATAGTCAACATTAAAATACTTGATAAAAACACAATGTCAGAACTTTCACTGCGTTACAAACTACTGGTCTGATGTATATTGTCCAACTGTTTCAGCTACCAGAGGAGACCCTGCAGCCTACATGATGCTGCTGATCGTCTTCTTCCTCTCCATTGTCTTGCTTGTCACTCTGGTCGTCTCCCAAAACCAGTAAGAGCTGCTGTTCAGAGAAAAAACTCTCCAAAGACTGTGTTTACATGATTTATACTCAAGAAAACTTCCGCCCCTCAAAAAAATCATCATGTAAAATCTGATCTTAGATGAGTTTGGGGCCTTTTAACAGGACAACAGCAATACATTTTCTTATTAAAAATACACTTTACTTTTTGACACTCAGATCTTGCTGTTTCTTTTCTTTTTAGATTTTTGCTTGTAGCAGTTACAATGCCTAAGGTGAACACAGCCTGTGTGTATATGAGATTCGTTTTTGACCCAGTGTCCTGTAAGGAATGATTAACGATGTTAATCTCTTGGGGTGATCTAATTTAGAGAGCTGTGACACCGACCATGAAAAAAAATAGGCCTGTGACATTTAACAGGTCGCAGGGGTGTAATTACACTGGATGTGAGCTGTAAGTAGGTGGGGAGAAAGAGGAAAGGAGGGAGTAAAAAACATCTTGATGACAGAGAGATGAAACTTAAATATCTGCTGCATTTCTTTCCAGGATGAAAAAGTTTATGTGGAAGGATGTGCCCGACCCAAACAAGTGCTCCTGGGCCAAAGGACTCGACCTCAAAAAGGTAAAAATGAATGTGAATATACAGACAATCATTTGAACCCTTATTTTACATGCTGATTACTCCTTCGTGTTATTTATTGGCATAATAGCTTTAAACATGTGGCGCTTTTTATTGGCCCTGGAGTTAAAGGAAATACTTTAACATTTGGGTAATATGGTCATTGGCTTTATTGCCTGAGTTGGATGAGAAGATTGATTTCTCTCTCACGTCTCTTACATAAAAGGCTAAAGCCAAATTCTGGTAAGTTCAGCATTGTGTAATGATACAATGGAAAACAGCCTGCTTGGCTTGTTCACCAACCTCACAGTGACAACAAGAGTAAAGGAGTCTCTGCTCCTGGCCAAGAAACACAGCGAGGCTAGCTGTTCCTTTATGCTAACAGACTCCTGGTCGTAAAGCTTTTAGAAATGGAAATTATATGGATCTTCTCTTCTGAGACTCCACAAGAAAATAAATAAGTTCATTTCAATTGCAATATCTGAAGCATATTTTAAATTTATGAAAACTAATTATTCTACTTTATATCTGTTTTTGCATGTCTTTTCAGACCGACACCTTTGACCACCTGTTTCAGCCTCCAGAAGGCCTCCCCGCCTGGCCTCTTCTTCTGCCCTCTGAAAACATTTCCAAAGTCGTCATAGTGGACAAAGTTGATCACTCAGTTCTGACTACAGCTTTAGTCCAAGCCCCACTTGTGTCTCTAACTCCAGACCCAGCCACTGCTACATCCGTTCCTCCATGTTTTGACCTAGAGGTCAGTTCAGCCCAAACAGTGGAGGGTGAGGTGCTCCCAGGTCAACCTTCTTCTTTTGCTCTCAATCTGGATGCTTCACCTACAAACCCAAGAACAGATCAGTTACAGCTAGTTGAGCCCCCATCAGACCAGCCCCTGGGCAGCACAAACAGCTCTGCCCAGTCTTCAGTCACATACGCCACTGTGCTGCTCATTGATCCAAAGCAGGAGCAACAGCCTATTCATCTCCACTACAAGGATGGCAGTGGCAGCAGCTCCAGCGATGAGGGCAACTTCTCTGCCAACAACTCAGACATTTCTGGATCTTTCCCTGGTGGCCTGTGGGAACTAGATGATCCACGGCGCTCCTGCTCCTACAACTCTGTGGAGGAGCTTTCTGAAACATCAGAGCGAGAACATGAAGAAGAGGTGAGAGGAGAGATGGATTTGTACTATTTGGGAATGGACTATCCAGAGGAAGATGAAGAAAGCGAGGAAGATGAGGAGCAGAGAGAAGAAGAGACAAAGACTGCGCTGCTTCAAAATGTAGTTTTGAACAGAGAGGACTGTTCTGTTGAGTCCCAGCCTTTGCTTGGTCATGAGGACTCAGGCGAGCTGCTGTCAGTTTCAACACGTGGCTCGTCTTCGCTGTACATGCCTCAGTTCAGAACTGCTCAATGCACAAGGCAACATGCAGCTCAACCACAGGACACCTCAGTCATGACTCTCACATAGACTGCGTTTAATTGAACATGTACAGCTTGAAAATCCATGTCATGGACTGCAACATGATTCAGCATTCACCAAAGCTGATTTGCAAATGCTCCTTCTGACATGATGAGGTTTGGAGCTGGAAAATGTAAAAAAAAAAAAAAAAATACCTCGACTTAAGTATGATTGCAAATTGATGTTCATTAATGCTGCTATCGTGTTGTGTTGAAAGAGACGTCAAGAGGGCACAAGCCTCTTTTATGGGCATTTATTTCTTTCTTTATGGGGATTCAAAACTCAGATTCTACTGTGCCAGACTGCTCCTCAGCAATCACTGCCTAAACTCCATGAGGTTGGGCACACATGGCAGAGAGAATAAACAGTTACTGCTCAAAGAGAGCAGCAGGAAGACGAGTAAAGTTCTAGTCAACTGGAGGGGAGCAGCAGAGAAGGTAGGCGTACTGTGGCTTCATTTTTCACAGGCGTTACCTCAGTCGCAGACAAAATAGATGTGATAATACTGTAACATTCACTCATCTGCTCCCATTGTAATTTAGAAAATATGTGTTTCATTCTCTACTGAATTTCTTTGGCTGCATTTTAAGTGACACATGAAAAGAGGTTGAAAGAGAATAATTAAAGCACAGAAAGCCTGAGAGAGAAAAGGCACATACTCTGCCAATTTTTTTTTCCCAAAGCACACAAGACTGTGAAAAAAAGGATGACCTCGGGTGTCACTACAGAGACATTGGTGTGACTAACCAAATCCAGTTAATGGTGAAAACAGATGTAGTCTGTAACTGCAGGGGGTTTGTGGACACAGAAAAAAAAAAATTGCTACAATTGCAAATTTTTTTTTGCAATTGCAGCTTGAGCATCAACATCTGCATGGACTTACTCGCCCACCAACCCAAAGAATGTCTGTTTCTACTCTGTGCTGTTATGTATTTGAATCTTGGTTACAGTCCGTGAGAAATGTGATTTCTATTTTTTCTTTGTTTTGCCATCAAGACAAACACCTGCTGTTTGGTGTAAATAAAAGACAAAAGAATGTTTATTTGAAACCAGAGGAAGACAGAAATAAAAAAAATGGAAAATGTTAAAACATGGTTGAAAGAAATAGTTACTGTATATTGAGAACTAATGTCTATTTTTCATGGTGGAAATAAAGTGTTTATTGTGAGCACATCTGGTTTGTGTTAGATGGATTGGAAATATCAGTTGACTGTTCAAAGTTTAAATTAAAAAAAAAGTTTATTAGTCACATGGTTTGTACATGACAAAAAAAAAACCTGGTTTGACCCTAAATACCTTTATTTAGAGTGTGTCCTAATTATGTAACTGATTATCTATATATAGGGTTTACATCCTACATTTTACATGCAAAAACACCTAAAACTCAAAAAACACATTAAATTAATTAATAATTAACACAATTTTTAACTTAGAAAAATGAAAAAGCATAAAAAAACTTATATTGAAATAAAAAAAAAGGCTTTTGTGCTTCAGGTTCCTGACTAAAATGAAGAGCTTCAAACAATCGGCAATGGCAGCAGAAGCTCTCAGAAGTCCTTAGAAACTAGGTTGTGGGTGGGAGGAAGAGCTGGTGGTTCACGTTGAGGGCGGCAGAAGTGCTGAGCCGACGGGTCAAAGATGGAAGGTCAATCGGCAGACAACCTGAGCACATGAAAACACAAAATCAATGGCTTGTAGACAGCAAGGCAAGTAAGGCAAACAGGCAGAATGCAAAAATCAAAAGTTGCAAAAAGTGAACCAACAGGACAAACCAAGACTTAAGACTTGTATGGCAACAGTTCAGCTGAGACTGGGAGGTAGAGCAGAGTATTTGTGGGCAGGCAGCCAGTGATGACTAGATGCAAGGCAGCTGTGTAGGTCAAGTACAAACAGAAGGTGTGGACAGAGAGAGACACAGAACAAACACAAGCACGAAGGTTTGTTTGTCTGTGCGGATGGCACAGCCATGGTTCTGACAGACATCCTGCAGTATTTTACAGGAGAATTGAACAAGGTGGGTGGAGAGGGCCCATGGAAGAGGCATGGAAGATAAAGAAGGAGCCCTAGGCAGACAGCCTTAGCATAGGGCAGAAGTAGAACTGGACATCTCAGGATGAGACTGGGGAGGCTAGCAGGCAAGGCCTTCAGAACAAGTCTGGAGAATGATCAGAGGAAGGATGGGTATGGAGAACAGCTGTAGGTGGATTGGAAAGGCTGGATCTCATTAGGGGATAAAGGCACGAATGCTTTGAGTGTGGAAAAGATGAAAGTGGAAAAGATGAAACTCCCCCGGAGGTTGAGCTTGAGGCCAACAGGGTGAAACACCTCTGGAGAGGTGGATGATGGTTGATGGCTAAGGATGATGGCTAAAATAGAGTCCTTATGGAGTTAGGATGAGAGGTTGGCAGAGTTGGAGTTACTCTGGACACTGGCAACTTGGCTGAAAATCAGATCTGGAGTCTGGCAGATAGATCTGACGAGGGGGACAGCCACAGACTGGGGTCTGAAAACTGGAGGGCTGGTAGAGGTGCTGATGGAGCCGCTGATGGAGCCAAGGAAACAGGAGACTGTTGTAGCATGGACGCTGAAAAGATTTAAAATTAATGCACTGCAGATAACTACAGCTCTAGAACTGGAGACAGCTTTGGCCCAGGAGCAGGGGTTTGCTAGACCACCGACGAGGAACAGGTGTCCACCAGCAGAACCCAGGAGCAGGAACGAGCAAGATGCAAGTTGACTTATGAGCGGAGCCGGTGTGAGAATGAGTGAAGGGTTTCACTGTGAGGTTGTAACATGGGGGAAGATCAAGCTATCCCCCCACAGATCATCACACACCCTGACAGGCCCCCTGACCAGAGGCTCCAGAGCAGTGACAAGGATGCTGATATCATCAGTGACTGTTCAAATCAAATAAAATCTGATCAGACATAATCACATAAAATTGATTCCAATAAAATCTGATCAGACATAATCACATAAAATTGATTCCAATAAAATCTGATCAGACATAATCACAGGAAATTGATTCTAATAAAATCTGATCAGACATAATCACTTAAATTAATTCCAATAACGTATGATCATAAAATATATACACAGTTAAAAATCAAACAAGATCAAATGAAAATAGTATGGAGAGTTAATGCAAATTATTTTTGCAGAGAGCGTTTCCTTGGAGGTTCCCGGCCTGAAGGTCCAGCAGCTCTTTTACCTCCCGTGCTTCCACGCTGCCTGTTTCTCTCCTTAAGTATGGCCTTTATATTTCTAACCCACTTCTGGTTTGTGAAATTTGTCACTGGAGGTGGTCTTTTTGGTCTCTGAGGGGTTACCTTGCTGGGTACTTTGGCTGTCTGAGAGGAGCTTGCTTTTGGCATCCTTCTCAGGATGATTTTGTTCACATCATCAACCGGTACATTAGTCCAGTGAAACAAGTCAGGACAGAACGTGTCAGAGGAGGTACTAGCAGGTGAAGTAGAGTCAGAGGTGGAAGAGGAGGATGAAGGTGAGCGAGAAGAAGGTGAAGTGGGAGCCAAACTTTGTGAACACCTCCTGGGTGAGCCATGTGAACGACTAGAGGAGGAGAAGAGGGTAGGAGAGGAGCTTCGAGAGGAGCCCAAGAAGGAGGAGAAAGAGGAGGTGCTAGAGGGAGAGCCTGAGTGGGGAGAGCTTGGAGGTGTGTCGGCCAAAGAGCTGGGTGTGGAGCACGGGGAGGAGTAGCTGGAGAGTGCTGGAGTTATTACCCTACGGAATATTAGCCTGGGACTGCTGGGGTTGTTGGGGTTTGGCTCGTATACTTTGGTCCAAGTGCTGCGCTGCTTTAACTGAAAAGAGAAACAAAACCAACCTTTAAACTTCTGTTGCATCAACTGTTAAACCGCAGATACTTTCCAGAGAACATCTTCAAACTACTAACAACATCACAATCCCATTATACGTCATTTAAGGTAAAAAAAACAAAAAAAACAATAACAAATCAAATTAAGATGAAAAAATAATGACAATGATTTACTTGTTAATATTTTGAAAACAAGACTCATTATCTGACTTATTACTTCTAAAAGAAAAAAACTCAAGTCCTACTGGGAATGTTAGTTTTAATTAAGAGGCCTAGTAAACAAACAGATACGAGCTTAGGGAGAATAACGTTCTTCGCTAATAAGAGAATATTCAAGATTCAAGATTCAAGAAGCTTTATTTATCCCGAAGGAAATTGCTGTGCAACAGTTGCAATACAAAAGGTGG
>JAQMCX010000045.1:7179424-7211291 GCA_029814765.1 Acanthurus leucopareius | reverse complement strand
TAATTTTATCTTTTTTTATACAATCAGTTAATCAATCAAGAGGGAACCACATTTTAATTTCATTATACAACTTGTTGAAATATTTCTTAGAAGAAAATATATAATAAGGGCCTGTTCATACATGTAGTCATTCCATTAAATAATATTCAGGTTAAAAGAAAATTAGACTAACTTTGATCTCAAACATGGGGGCGGTGTTTATTACTGTCAGACAGTTTGTTAATTCTCGGTCAGAGAGTCCTAATCCTAACCGAAAGCTGCTGTTGCCTGAATATGACACATTTCTCATTTTTGACGCTTGTTTGTTAAATGTTTGTTATCGTCTGTTTTCATGATTTCATGTAGAACTCTACTGTTAATTAGAGAATTCTGGCACATTCTAAAGGTCTCCGTGCAAAATACATTGCAAAAAAAAAAAGAAGTGTTTTAAACAGTAAAATACTTACATTGGCCATCCTGAAACAACTTTGGTCCATTGTAGTAGGCTGTCAGACACTATCAGGGTCAAAAATGAAGCTTATTGAGGTCGCCCTTTTTCGAGAAATCTTCGGCTGAAATCGAGTGAATTCGTCACGTGAACTGTTTGATTGAAGCTAAATTGGTTGAAGTTCTAATGATGATTCTGTACGAAAGATGCACGTGGAGACAAAAACATAGCAACCACAGAATGTGTGTGTGTTTGTGTGTGTGTGTGTGTGTGTGTGTGTATGGGCCTATTTGCAACAAACTGATGTGTCAACTTAATTAAAAATTAATCTATGACACTGTTTATTTCACTTCATTTTAATCTATAAACATATTAGGCCTTGCTATTAACATCACCTGGTTGCCACTGGATACGTCTGTATAGCTGAAGACAAGCGGGTTACGGCTTGTAAGTACAACTTAAACTTACTCAAAAAGACCACAAGATGGCGCTGTTCTCAAAGTAATTCATGATTCCTTTGACAATCAAGCAAGAAAGTTGTTCATCATTCTCCCTGGCAGCCCAAAATTAAAACATACGAATAAAACATGAGTCCATATTTTCCCATAAATCTTCATTTGGGTTGAAATCTACCAACTGTGAAGGCCAGAGCATGTTCACATCAAAACATTCAGTGACCCCTGTTGCTTTCCATTATTTTATTCCAGTTTTCATTTTACTCCTTTTTACCTGTCTTGAAATCAAAACTACATATATCATTCTGAGATATTCAACAAGTAGTTCCTTATTAGTAGCCACTTTGATTTTCTTAAAAGTTTATGATTTAATCCTCTTAGAACCACAAACAAAATATTTCTAAGGCAGCAGTTAATGGTGTAGATCTCCACCTGTTGGTCATGAGTGGTAAAACAAAAAATATCCGACTCAAGGAGAGGTAGAGTAACATAATTTTAATATTACTAAACAGAAATATGTCTACTTCGGTTGAAAGCTCTTTATTTTAGTGCCGCTCACTGCCACTGTTATAGGGCCAATGGTTTCCCTGAATCATCTCCATTTCATTATGAATACAAACAGCTACACTCTCTTTAATTTAGCAATGTTATCAAAAGACATGACCATCTTATTTTATATGAAAACCAAGAGTATAAAATATTTACCATCATGAAACAAGCTTTAGAGGAAAAGTCCTCTTTGCTGCGACAAAGTTACAGTGAAAACAGCTTCACCACAATGTACCACTGTTAAGAAAGACCTTGTCAGTGGTTTCTCCTTAACTAGTTGTTTCGTACATTACTTTAACAATGAGTACTTCAGTCTCTGGTGCTTAAAGTCATTTAAACTCATAGTACTTTCATACTTTTACTAACACAGGATTCTGCAGGACTCTGAACACTTCTCCTACCTTTGTAAAAGCATTAGATTATAATTCAATCTGTGATCAATACATCAAAAAGATGTATTTGCATTTTGCAGCCACAGAAGGGCAGAAAAGTACCATCTATGGAGTTCAGTGAGTTGGTTATGTTTAGGGAGCTGTATCCTTAAAGGCCCTCTGTGCTGGTTCTCTTACATTTGCCATAGATGGACATGCTGATGCAGAGAGCTGCTGGCTGAAAGCACACAGGCCTGATGCCATGCTTGGGTTTGATATGGTAACAGAGAGAGGGAAACACCAAAGGGAGGGGGAGATGGTATGTTTCTGGTTATGGATGTATTTTTGGATCTCAGGATTAACTCTGTTGAGTGGTCCTCTGTAAGGTGACACTGACTTTAAGGATCCCCACTAGAAAACTATCACACATAAGTGTTTCAAATCAAGATGCAGACAAGTGAATCTCATAAATGATCAAAAGATCAAAATTCAAGAAGGATGCTATGTCTATTTAAGTGACCCAGACTCTCCTAGAAACCCCTAGTAGCAGACCTGTTACCTGCTTCCTGGCAAACAAACAACTGAACACTGGGGCGGGAGATAAGACGGCCTGCGAGGGAAATGCTGCACATGTGAAAGTTCTTTGGAGCTCTGCTGATTTGTGAACTGTGACAAATTAGCATCAACATGGAAAGATTTAGCTTCAGTCTAAAAAGTGGGAGCTGAGAGACTATGAGAAACAAGAAAGAACATTTTTATAACTGTACTTAAAGACAAACTCTGCAGAAAATACTGTATGTTTCTTGCTGTAAGCTATTAGAACCAAAATGAAAGATGATTGTGAGCTTGTTAGGTCTTTGAAACTCTCGAAACACTTTGCCAGTGAACTGGTGTAAACAAATTAAGTATCTGTGAAATGTAGTAATCTTGTTCTTGGGATTGAGCTTTTGTTGGTTAACAAAGAAAGGCTGACTCTGGTGCCAAAATAAGATTATGCATTATTAACTTAAATATTCCTTTTGAAGACTGTGTGAGCAGCTGAATGTTCCTGGCACAAATGGTTTTGTTCAAATCCATGAACTCATGGAGATATTTTTGCTGTAGAGGCTTTTAAAAGCTAATACATGAAGAACAGGTTAAACACTGAGAACAAAAAAAAAGGTGATTAATCAATCACAGAATAACGTCTAATTGTGTTGTGCAGAATAGTCCACATGATTATACACAGAGGAATTTAGTTTAGTCACATTTCATTTGATTAATTTCTTTCATCCTAATCTCTGCCTGGATCCATCCATCTAGATATGGCAGCATAAACACTTCAACAGAAAGCTTCCTCGCCTCCCAGGAAATATCTGTCTGGTATTACAACTTACTTCAAAAACAAACCAGACTGATTTATCTTTGAGCTGAATGCTGTTGTCATCTGGAAGTTATTAAATCCCTTTCTGGGTTGTGGAAAAAAGTCAAACAAAATGACTGAGGAGGAAAAAAGAAAGTCTGGAAAAGGAGTGGAAAGAGAAGTGACTAGGTTACAGGTAAAACTTGAATGCTTAGTTTCAAAGAACCGTTGTGGTTGCTTTGCATGTTTCAGGTTATTTAAAACAAATCATATCACAATTAAACTTTTTGCAAACCATGTAATTGTGTTTTAGGTATCTCCAGATGTACATTGATTTCTTAAATTGTACCAAAATAATAATAGCCTTGGAGTCTAGTCATGTATTCATCTATCTGGTAAAGATAAATCTAATATTCACTCTTCTTTTGGCTCTATTTTTGTTCTTCAGTTTTTCAGGAGGAAACTATGTGGTCCTAAAGCAACTAAATGCTCTTTGTGTAATTTCTTCAGGCGACTTGCTAACTTTCTCTCTCTGTCATTCACTGCTGGGCAGGTTGTTTGCATTGGTTTTTGCCAAAAACAGCTGCCTGCTGCATCTGCAAACAATGTTGATGAGAGGATCCACAGAGGATGTAAGAAGGATCCCGCTGAGAGTGAATTTGAGTTATGCTGCTATGTCTGATAACATGGCTGTGCACTAAAAAACATATGCCAGTCAGCTAGTGGATGTTATTACAGACATTTTTATCATATGACTCACAATGGAGTGTTTCCACCTGCTTTAAGACAACCACCATTGTGGCTAAAAGATTACTGTCCTGTGGCATTCATCCCAATTCTGATGACGTGCTTTGAACCACTTGTGCTCCAGCACATCAAGAAAACATCCCAGCGAGCCTGAACCCTCACCAGTTTGCATTCAGAATCAACAGATCTAAAGAGGATGCCACCTCCGACACTCATCACTCAGTCTTCAAACACCTCAAAGGTATCAGCACCTACATCACAATGCTGTTTGTTGCTTTAGGTTCAACATTTAACACAATCTTCCCACTGAGTCTAATCAGAGAACCTAACACTCTGGGCTTGAGTACCATACACTGCAACTGGATATTAGACTTCCTCATTAACAGACCCCAGATAGTTAACAGGGGCAGTGAGTCTCCACCGGAGCACCCCAGGGTTTGCAAAGAGATTTACAGAAAACAACCTGCTGCTAAAAGTCAGCAAACCAAGGATCTGATTGTTGATTTTAGAGAAAAGAGAGGACACACATCCCTTTATACTTTAATGGAGCTAAGAGGACACAGCTGAACTGCTTTAGGTTCCTAGGAATCAGCAACACAGAGACTGACATTAAAAAAGGCCCAGAAACGAGTCTATTTTGTAAGGAAATTTATGAAGCAAAGTTCCTGTTTCAAATCTTTGTTGACTTTTACAGAAGAGAGCTGGAGTGCATTCTGACTGAAAATATCACAAACTTGCAGGGGGTGGCCATGGCTCAGGACAGGACAGCTCTGCAATGGGTCATTTAAACTGCTGAAAATGTTACTGGTAACCAGGGCCCAAAGGATTTGACACAGATACTTCTGTATATGGAAATGGATACAGAAGCACCTGCTAATGTACCACCAGTATCACCAACATTGCAACATTTAAACAGTAACATTTTCCAAAAACATTGTTTGTTTTGTAATATAGGAATTTTAGATCTGATGTCCAGAGTGAACATAAATTAACACGTGTCAAATCAGGTGAATCAGTTATTGCTTTGATTTTGTTTAGGCATCAAATCTTACACACTACATCTTCTAAACACAGCAAGGCCCCTTAAGAAAGATCAAAATGGCATCAACAATAAGTTTGGAAACACAGCCCAATGGGATTTTTTTTCCATCTGAAAAGTACATGTGATTGACTCGTCACTGGTTAGCTGTGGTTATGCACAGCAGCAAGAAAACATCCACCAATGTTGGATAAAATGCAAAATTAAGTCACACATATAATTTACTCAAATCTTTGCCAACCTCTCAAAACACGGTGGTCACGAAGAGTGAATTTGTGTAAATCAAACCAGATGTACTGAAATCCTCTGCAGAATAAAAAATGAATAAACACCAACATGCGTTCTGTACAAATTTCAACTTGTTAAAGGAAAACTACTGTTACAATGTTGCACGTGTCAGAGTGACACTTTTTACATTGACTGGTGAATTTTGCACAATACTTTCTCATCAACTTTCCATCAGTGAACAGACTTCTGTGTGTGTGTGTATGTGTTTTTGTGTGTGTTTATGTACACGCATCATTGTTCATGCTCCAAGTGTTGCCATCAACCCTGTTAATGGGAATCAGGACAAAAGATTTAGCAGCTTGACATTGTAAATCCTTCATTGATCGCCTGGCATTAATTCGTGCAGCAGTCGTGACAGGCTTTAGCTACTGATGTTTATCCACGTTGACTTTGAAGGCCTTTACATCTGGGGTAAAGGTCAGATTGTGGCAAGTTCACTACAAAACTCTACAACCACAGAAAGAGAGAGAGAGAGAGAAAAGGCTGGTTGGGAGCCACACGTGCATGCTGCTTTGGCTGTGTTCCCTCTTTTAGGCAGAAAAAAAAGGGCCTTGGTTTGGTTGCCAGGCATCATAACACTGCATGTTTGATAGATTTGGCTTCTCTGGGAATGTAAAGCCTCGCTCTCTCACTGTAATCTGTAATCTTGGCTCAACTGCGGTTCAGTTGTAGGGAAATGGATGTCATCAACATTCATGAGAAGAAGAAGAGATGGGAAGAGAAACAAAGAAAAAAAAGAAAGCTCAGGATGAAAAATATGGATTTAGAGAAGCTGCAGTGTAGAAAACAGACGAGGTAAAAAAAAAAAAGCATTTTGTAACAGCAGGTGGAACAGAGCAGCGCAAACAAGGTGAGTGAGTCTGCAAGGCCAAGAGGAAAAAAAAAGGCATGTAAGCAGAAGCTGTACTGACCCCTGGGACCCTCCCTTGGGGCCCCTTCTGTGCTGGAGGCCCTTGAGAAAATTTGGGAAGACATACATGCATATTTCTCTCTCAGTTTTTAAATATGTGAGCTTTTTGATGCCTGTTGTACGATATATAACATCAGACACCTGGTAGTGTCACATTCAGCACAAATTCCAGTATTGTTATTTTATGAATAGTCAGGACTTTTATTATCATTTAAAAAATCCGGTGATGGAAGTAAAGAAAGCAAGATTAGGATTTTTCCATGTTGGTGTTCCTGTTTGATCTGTTTTGAGATGCAGAAGTCCTCAACCCTGTTCCATGCTTTACTCAACCAATTTGTATTTGCCAGAAGATATTTTGTCATCTTGGATGTCACTGAGAGGATTAGCTACCATGTTTTAAGTTTGTATTTCTATAACACTCTTTCTGTAACATTTTTAAAATCTGCTGAGACCAACATGACAGATATGGAGATATTTTGTTGAGCAGCTTTACATAACAAATGTACAACATTTTACAATAAAGTAAAACTTTAATTCAAAGTGTTCATCTTTAAAGAATCATCTTAAAGCCTCTGAAAAGGATTTGACAACAAATATTTTCTATAAAATGAAATATTCATGGCCAAATAAGCAACAATCAATTCTAACAAAATTGTGTTGTTGTCATTTAGTCAGACTAATTGACAGCAATCAAGCAGCCTATCAGATTCTGATTCAAATATCTCTATATCCTTATTAGTGGATTATGTACATGACATCACTTTCTTTCCAGCTGGGCCCCCGCCCTCTTTAATCGAGAAGGGTCCGAGTGTTCAGTGTAAGCCACACCACGCCAGCTTTCATCTGCTCAAAAGGAGACTCAAAGAATAATCGGAGCGCAGTGAGCTAACCCACTTTCTGCACTTATGTTCACCCAACTAATTAAAGACAATCATATTACAAGACCTTTCTCTGCTGTTGTTAGTTGACTGGCGACAGAACAACTGGGCCAGGAGAGCTTGATGGTGACAAACCTCCAAGGTATCCAAAGTTGCCCTCAAAGAGCTTATTCTCGTCACATTATTTTCTTGTGGGCAGGAGTGAAAAGAGCCATTAACCCACATATTCATAGAGCACAAAACTGATGTTCAACCAACACAATTAACCCAGTCATTTGTGTGGCAAGACCCATTTAAATACTTGTTTGCGGATGAAAACGTGAGATGCACATGAGTCTTTGAAAGGGACCTGGGGCAGCCTTTTTGTAAGTGGGTCACATGGACGAAATGCCTCCAGATCAGTCAGTACGTGTGTCACAAAGCATGCTTGTCTCTGGCTAACAGGGTGAAAGAGGCTCAGCCGAATGGCCCCCTTTCACTCTGACACTCAATTAAGGTCTAATTGGTTTGAGGTCCACAACAGGCATGTGGCTGGGCAACACCACAGGCTTCTGTGTATTTGTTCAATATTTTCTGACCCCCCCCCCGGAAATATTCCTTTGATCTGTAGGTTTTAAGCAAAGGGGTTGATAGCCTATTTTCTCTTTGAACGTGTACAGCAGTTTTAGACAATTACTTAGGTATTTTTACAGCTCATTTAACTCACAGATAAAGTAAGCACTGAGGGTATAACATGGGACAGAATGCTGATATGGATCATCACTGATCTTTTTGTCTTTGCAGAGTTGTTTTGTGTGTATGTGTGCAGAAACAAGGAAGCATGTACATCTATTGTGTGAGACATTTTCATGAGCTGTGTCAGCAGTACAGAAGAGCCTCACTTTATGGTATATTACACTCCTTTAATGCATTACTGGAAAGCTCCACCACCGCTCTCAAGAGATGCATTAACCTATGTGACAGCAATAACACAGTGAGTCAGGATTTTTCACCCCTTAAACCAGGTGTCGTCATGTCAGGATCACTTTGTCAAGCCTACTCTAACTACTTTCTTTTCTGTCCTGCAGAAAATTACATCATGCCTGGATTTAGGGTCATCTAGTGAATCAGCTGCTTATGTGTCTGTTATCACGATGAGTAAAAGAGGGTGTGATTTCAGACACAGCCCATTATTTAAAGTCCTGCACACCCAAACAGGTTTTTGTCTACGTACAGCTGATTAGAGCTCTCTCAGGTTGCAGTTTTGTGAAGCTGCTTGTGATGCCGTGCCCTCTCACCTTAACAGGTGCAGCAAAACTAACAAGTGTCAGATAAAACGTCCATCATGCACAGTCTGTTCATGTTCACGTAACCCTCAAGAGAGAACTATTCAGGAATTATGAGAAAAACCCGTGTATAAGTGAAAAACAGGTGTGTAGGGCCTGTAAGCACCTCCATTGTATACACAGCTGAATACACTCACTGCAGTGACAGGTGTTATGTACCATTTATGACCTGAATGAAACACAAAACACAAGTCCTCACACTGCCGTTGCACCTTATTTTCCTTTCAGCTAGAGGAAAGAAAATCACCAAAAATGCTTCAAAGTTTACTCAAAACTTTGTGAAAGAATTTGCTTTAACAGCACTGTAACACAAAAAGCAACAATTAAGATGCATCAGTAGAATCTGTTTCAGATGGAAATCATCAACTCCAAGTAAAATGCCAAGGGATGTTTTTTTTTATCAGAAAAGAGGATTTATAAGGCTAAAAAAGAGATTTATTTTTAAAACTCTACACAATGTCCACATGTATTCGGTTTGCACTTATAGAATCTATTGTGTGTCCTTTTTTCACATTTTAATTCATCGTAATCCAGCAGGTTTGAGGACTCTCTTCCAATCAAACAGTAACCACAGAAATCACCACTTATATCATACTTATGTATTTCAAATAAAAAAATTCTTTGTATTTTGTCTTTACATTAGAGAAGATGAGAAATGAGACTTCTATATCACAGCTTCCTGTGATTCTAACCAACCAGTGATTTAATTTGATGAGGTATGGGTTGGTGTGTGTATGTGTGTCCCAGGTTGAAAAAGATCAATAAAGGCAAATTGCCACACACTAGTATTGCGATGAATAAATCAAATATTGGTTCATAAAAGTCTAATCATGTAAATTCTCTCCTGGCTGAAGTATTCTGAGTCACTGAGTCTCCTCTGTACTGTATTCTTGAACAGGTCTGTGTGATCCAGCAATACAAGGACCTCAAAGTGGAATAAGAATGTTTCTTAGAGCCTTCACTGTGTGGTCAGGGATTATACGATCAATACTCCATCCATTTTTCAGACAGATCAGAAGTGATGTTACCTCAGGCTAAACAGTCATCTTTGTATCTCATCTTTTATGTATTAATTTTAAATTTCTATCTCTTTTTGTCAGTTTTCTGTTGACACATCTGACACGTGACATTCGCATGCAAAAGAATATGCTGCCTGGCTTAAAAACCGTGAGCAATGAGCACATCATAACCTCAATGACAACAATCTGTAGATTTGCTGCGGCTGAGGGATCCTGCTGAGAAACAAACACACACACATGCACGCACATGCACACCCAGTCACGCTAACACAAAACAGATGGCTTCACCCCAAAACCATGTTATGAGTTGCTTCACCACAAAATCTTTGGGTAGCCGTTGGAAACTCCAGCAACAATTCCCAAGCAGCCTGACCTCTGCAGACCTCGACCCACGTTGGATTACGTCACTCGGTGGGAACACCACGGCCCAGTTCTGCCCCTTTGTTTGTTTCCCTCAGCGTCCCACAGAGCCCAGGGAGCTCTGGAGTAAAAACACTCTGCAGTGGCAACCGGCTCGTGGGACGGTCGTCCACATTCCACCGTCTGGGAACGTTCTAACAAACTGCCATGGGATCCAAGTGGTTGTTAATGTGAGTGGGAGGAGGAGACAATGGGATTATTAGCATGAAACTTCAGCATTAGAGCACAAATAGTAGGTGCTCAAATTTTTAACCTGAACTCAGTTTAGCAAAACAGCCAAAATTTGCTAAAAAGATGCTTCTGTTGTCCATATATTGTTATAGAAACAATTTGTAGATCTGATAGATTGTCAAGGTTGCGAGTCAAGTTGCTACACAGCATGAAATGACAATGTGACAGATTTTACTCACAGTGATAAACAACAAAACATTATGACATGAATCTACAGCGACAACTTGACTCTTTTGGTAAACTGTTACTGTTCCCATAAGCATCGCTATGTTCTGCAGAAAACTTCTTAATACCCATTCCAAATTACCTGCTTATCAAAAAAACAGCAGACAGGCGTAGTTAGCAACCTGCTTGGCAAACACAGTGGAGCATTTAGCAGCTTGGCTAAGCCAGATATTCCCCCAGGAGTTGGAGGAGACCAAAACTCAAGCTTAAAGTTAGTTAATATTGGACAGAAACATAACACAACTAAGAAAACTGTTCTTTGTAGCAATTATTAGCAACTATTCTTTGTAAAAAGGTGCTTAGGGGAGTTAAACCCTTTTGGGAGTAAATTGAAGGGATATGGCAGATGATCACAGCTTTTCATTAGGATCATGAGTTATTGATAACAGAGACAAAAATACTATTTTCAATGTGCACCTCAGTAAAATGTTTTACCAGGCATCCTGAATGATTTTACATGACATGATTTGGCTCAGATTTTGCCAGTATAATATTCTGTAACATTCTGTTATACTCTGGGGGTTTTGTCCCTTGTATCCCCAATACACTGTAACTTTCTTTTACTCGAAGTGATTGTCATGTTATATAATTTTTTTCTCATGCTCATCTCTACACAAACCATGCAAAACCTCACATCTTGGATTCATGGATCAATATTTACCAAATCCACATCAAGTTGCATTTCATCTGCTTCAGTAAAGTTCACCTTGGTGAGCTCATTCTCTCTCTCTCTTTATTTTGGGCAGGTTTCTGGTTTTACCCAATGCTCAACCATGAAATGAAAACAAGATTATGACTCACTGTGCAGCAGCTCACATTTTCACATTAATATGAGACGTCAAACTCTTCTCCTCTTTTAGAGTTTTATATTTCAAACTCCAACCTTTTTTTAATCATTCCAGGAGAAATCATTATTGGTTTTAATTCACTTTTAAAGAATATCTCTCACAGATTAATTCATTCCTGAAAGTCTTCACTTGTCACTGCTGTGGTGATGTTTGGTTGAAGACATCACTTGGGGATAAAGAGGTCTTGATCTGTGGTTTCCTCTCAGACCACGCTGAGGCTGAGTGGAGGAAGGCCTGTGGTGTGCTCCCCTCCAGTTTTGGAAGACTAGAACAATATTTTTTTTGAACGGTTGCTGTTGTGACACTGAGGGGCACTTGAGGAGATTAGTGGTACTGTGTGGCTGGAGTCTGTGGCTCATTATAACCATTATCCTTTACATGATTTGACGGATGACGGACAAAAGACAGTCTGAAGAAGCAGTCATGTTTGTATAGGATCTGCACTGGGATTCAAAGTCTACATGTGTTCACATGTGTGTACATTAAGAGTACAAACACATCACAGCCCAGTGCAGTATTAATCTTCTTATCTTATCTTATCCACCAAACAAGCATATTTCCCCCAAATCTCATACGATTCCTTTGTCCATGTTTTCTCTATCATCCACAGTGTTTCTGTTCCCTGAGTCCTCCACCCTGTCTTGTTAGCAGGAGACCTTTGTTCTTGCACTCTTTCGCTGTGCCATTACAGCTTTCCATCAGTGTTTATGTGCACTCCATAAGCTTGCCACCCACTGTGGGAAAAAAAACACGCTGAAATGCAAATAAAAGTACCCCGCCAGGTCTACTGCATGGAACACAAGTTCAGTGGAATTTGCATAATCAGTGGATGAACTGCAAGTTAAAATGTGCTGTTGTTAAACATCAGCGGGCCCATTGGCTTCTTGCGGTTGTTGGTTGTAAAATGAAAGACTCTGCTGACACAAGCGTCAACAGCAGCCGCAAACACTTAGCCTGCTTCAATTAGCAGAGCTATGCATTACCAGACAAAACCACTGTCTCCTTTACAGTGAAAATCAATGTCTGACACCGACACCAGCATGAAAACAAGCGGTCCATCAAACAGAGCTGCACATTGTCAGCACAGATTCTGCAGAGGCTCAGGGAAGCATTGTTTGGAATACATTACTTTTAAAAATGTCTAGAATTTGTTTAATAAATTCACAATTTATATATGTTTGTCAGGCTGATGGTTGTACTATATCTGCACTGCTCCTATTAGAGATGGACCTCTTAATCAGTATGGGTGGATTTTTTCCCATTTCACTAAATTATGTCCTTGAATTCTGAGTTCTTCTTCAAATTCTTGTTTGAATGTGCACCACCTCTCACCTGCCAAACAAATCAATGCATATTGCTCTGGACAATCTGATTCTGTCACACCTGCAGCAGCTGACCATGTCAAAGCATGTGGTCATGTTGTCTGACAAGAATACTTTCAGTGCTGGAAATTCAACAAAATTTGTCTTGTAAATAAAAAAAAGGCTGTACAGTGTTAGAAGCTTGTTTACCAGCATTGAAAATGCTGTCAAGATGGAAACGCTCAATGTCAAAACTGAAGAAACATCTACAGGAACTTCTACATCTACAGGATTTATAATATTAAATCTTAAAACCACATTTAAATATTTGTTGGAAAAGCAACAAAAACCCATCAAATGTTCTGAGTCATATCTGAATACCAGGGACATACTGGAGCTCGTGGGACTGACACTCTGAATGACTACTGAGTTGTGGAAGCGGAGAAATGGACATTTTCTGTGCCAGTTAAGCACTGACATGACAGATGATGGCACTCCAGCTGACAGGAGCAAGATTATGGGATGGCAGAGGTTGAGATGAAATCTGACAGGTGAAAGTGAACATGAGAAAGACTCACATTTGGCAAAAAGTGGAAAAAAGAAGTCTAGATTTAGGAGAACACAGATGTAAAAAGTTTTTTTCTGACTGAGCCTCATTAGTTATAGCCTCCACCACCACACTTTGTATTCTTCACTAATCCATTCCCTTGACAGCTGGGTGTCCTTCCTGCCACCCACCCAGAGGGCATCATCACACGTGTCCTCTTACTACCAACACCACCTTCTCACCCGAATGCCCAACCATCGTCACCTCAATCTGTTAAACCGATCAGCTTATGTTCAGATACATAAAAAAACACACAGCTGTATCACATTGCTGCCATCATCCCCTGTTTATAATCTCTTCATCTTGTTTGTACACAGCCCAGGGAGAATATAGCAGCAGCAGACAGACAAATGGGCCAAGAGGCTGTTGTTAGATTACACAGAGCTTATTCTACCACCCCCTATAAGAGCAGATAAACAGTAATACTGCTGAGCTGTAATCAGAAGGGTGGGGGACCTGAATAGCACTGGATTTAAACATGAACACACACTGAATACACCAATGATGTCAGCTGATTTGAGATGCACTTTATGATCAAGGTGATCACTAAAGTCCAACAGACATATTCATCATAATGTTATGGTTTTTTTAAACTGTTGTCGTTCTATTAAAGACATACAGGAACAGACCTAATGCATTTTTGACCGAAATATATCTGGCAGCATACACCATGAGATTAAGCAGCACTGATCCTTTCAAAAAAATTTGGTAAGTACATGGAATTAATGCCTCAGTGATAAATGGGGAATTCCTCACAGTTTGTTATCATCTTCTTGGCTGCAGTTAAACCCACAAAATATATTCTACATTGAAATTATTTGAGCCTGTATAAAACGCACTTGTTTTGTCTGCTAGATGTGGGTGCAAGCGGTAAATCTTGCACCACATTTCAGTGCGCTCACTCTTAGCTTCAAGCCATGGCACATCACACAGCCACTTTTCTGAAAAAACTCTTTTCTTCGGCTCCGGGCCCAGCCCGGGTTGCTGTTTCTTTCTCAGTAGCGAAACACCAAAGAAGCTGCTTAATGTCTGTTGTTTCTTTGACATCTTACACAGTAGTAGATTACTCCATAGTGTGTGTCTGTAAATTGAGATGTGTGGTGTTGCCAACCTAACTGTTAGGTACGCGCATAGTGATACAACTGATGTTACTCATTCCTGATTTCTGTCGTGCATGCATACATGCATACCAGTTATGTGCACTCCTGTTTATATATACCCTCATAACTACTTCATTTTCATTTTATTTTTTATATATTATACGGTGGAGAAAAAAACAAAATTTGGAAGCTTTGTTTCTCAAGCACAAGCAAAAAACATTGAATGTTAAACTGTTTTTTTAATGAAATGAACCCACATTAGCACCAATCTCAGTGTATGAATGTTTACCATTGAGTCTATATCATTAATTCAGTCATTGAACTGACATTATGAAAACCCCTGTTACTGACTTGCCATTTACAGCATTATTTTCAGTAACCTTACTCTAACATTTGTTAAAAATTAGGTGATTATCTAAAGATACACTGTATATATACACAAAATGTATTCAAGTATCTATACTTTCTTTTTTTATTTAGTGAGATAAGAAGAAAATATGTAAACGTTCTGTTTGGCACACAAATGCACCTTATTTCAGCCAAAGGACAGTGATGCTCTCTATTTCCATTCAACAGCAGTGCTATGCTGCTGTCTTTAAAGTAGTTTGGGGAAATGGTCTTTGAGTGCTTGCAGTGCTAATGGATCTGTATTGATAAACCTTTGTGGGAGGGCTAAGCCAAGTATTGATTAGGAATCTCTATAAGGCTCACTGAAAGCACTCAGAGTAGTTTACATTAAGAGGTCAGGAGAAAAACAGCTGCTGACTGAAGAGTTTTCACACAGTGCCAGAGTTTATCCAAAGTATCATATGGCCAAACTCCTGACTAGGCTCCCCCACTTTTCTAAATGATAAGAGAATAAAGACACAAGCAAAAACATTTAAAATATCTTTAATCATTGGATAAGCTCATATAATTTAGCTACTGCATAATATAATTCTCCACATTAATGAACATAATTATTTGTAGAACATTTTCACTTTACAAAGAAAAAATAACATTTGTTCTCAGAAAACACATTACATAATAAAATAATAAAAATGCATCGTACCATGGAAACAAAAACAACTGCACTCACTTAAGCAAGATATTGATTGAACTGATCCAGTGAACTGCAGTCGTCTCTGTGGCTTTTGTCTTTCAATCCTCTAAGCTTTGTGTTGCCTCAGTTTAGTTTTGGACCCAGTTCAGAGCCCAGTGAGGACTCACTGGGTTTGTTTTCAATTCTCCTCCATTTCTTTGAGCAGTTTGGGATGTGAACAAAACACACAAATGCACACGAGGATAAAATATAAATAAGATTCAATGGAAATGCTTAACGGCTCTCTTTGAGGAGTTGTTAGGTACACGGAGACCTACGTCAGTGCTGGAATAAATTGTGCTCGTGTGTTTGTGTATGTACAAGAGGAAGGAAGAAAACAGCAGGACACCGGGAGTGGAAGCTTCCTTTTAGCTGCATGCTGTCTGCTATGGTGCTCAGCTCACTGTTTACCCCTCCATCCTGCCTCCAGGCAGACACAACCAGTCTGTCTCTTAGCTCCTCAAAAATGGCAAAATCTTGCAATCTGAGGGCTCTTGACAACATTTACAGTGGCTCAAAGAGAGGGTGGCTGAACTGTGTGCTAATGCAGAACAGAGGAGAGTGAAATCAGTACCAGCAATGACAGCGTATATTGATTTACTGCATATTAATGTACTGGGTGAAAGTGTAAACTTGCCCTAAAATGTGGAGAGGGACATTGTTATTTTTCTCCTTGGGTGGGTTGCAATTTCTGCATTAACACTGTTTATGACTGTCTCTAAAATCTCTATTTTATAACATTAGAAAAAGTATATCTCAAGCCAGAGTTAGTTCTTTGCTGGATACAGAAGAATTAAAAAGATTTGTTCACTACTTCAATATAACAGAAGTTTCAAGGGAGTAAATATTATTGTTGAAAATCCTCAAGTGATGGACATCTTGAGAATAGCTCTGCAGCTTGTGGAAAAAGTATGCTCTGCATATTTTGTTTACTTTTGGACTTATTTGTTGTTTTTCATTTAACCAGGAAAGCATAACTCAAATCAAAAATAAATTTTAAAATAATCTTTTAAAGTATTTATGAGTTTCCTCTGTGTTCTATGAGCCTATCTGAAAATATGAAAAACAGGTTTAACTCAGAATGAACAACAAACATGTTGAACTCATCTCCTCTAATCACATCTCATCTCTCAATCCCTCTCACCCTCAGTCATTCAAACAGCATTGCTATACTTCCCCTGGCACTGCAGTAAACATTGTTTTATGTAGCCACGAGAGCTGAGGCCTGCTGGGTCTCATTGTCATGGCAACCTTGTGGATATCTACTCGTCTATGTAATCATGCTGCTTGTCTTGTGCCCAGAATAGCTGGAGGGTGCCTGGCACCTGAAGCCAAAGCAAACACATCACGCACCGGGCATCTGATAAATCCTGGACATCATAAACAGAAGCAGAAGGATTCTGGGGAGCAAGGCTGCCGTGTTTATTTATTATTTATTTCCATACCTTCTAACAATCCTGGACAGTGAGGCGAGGATTTAAGCTTTGACTCAAAGGTAGTTTCCACAAACTTGCCAGTTAGTAACACTTTCATTCTTCCGTGCACACAGCAAGTGATTATCCCACTTTCTAGAACAATCAGGCCAAAAGTTATTTCTCCTGGCACCTAGACCGTCAGCACCCATTAAATCTCTGCCAGTGAGTGGCTTAAAACAATGTCCAAATTCCAAATTTAAACTGGATGCTCCCAATGAAAACCCTATTACAACATCTTGAGCAACAGTATAGCTTCAGACACACACACACACTAACTACAGCTGTAATGTCTTTTACAGGTTTGTTCCCTGCACTAAAATGTAGTTTTTTCCCCATATGGATTGGCTAATTTGGAAAGAAAACCACAAACTAGCAGAGCAGACAGTCTCTTTGGCATGCAATATTGCTTTACAGCCAGCACATACATAAAAAAGGAAAGAGGTTTCAAATGACTTCATGTCTATACTGTGGCTGGATGATTTACCAAGGGTGAAATACTTGTCCAGCAATGGATAGATGCTTTTTTCTTTTGCATTCACAGAGATTTAGAGGGGAAGAGAAACGGAGGGACAGATTTTAAAAATGTTCCCACTCATCCAAGGGTTCAGGGTCCAGTTTGAGCACAGTTTTCCTTTCCTGTCTCCAGGACTGGCCTTCAGTTGCTGTTTCTGTGGTGTTGGCTTTACAGTGCTGTCTCCAGTGAGAGGGCATTGTGTGTGCGTGATGTGTGTGTTGGCACAGACTGAACCTTTCCACCGAATTTCCACCAAATGGTGGAAAGTAGGATGAAAAGAAAGGCAAGGGGAGAACAAAGGACCTCCGGGGCTCAAATGAATGGAGATGCTGTGTTTGTTTATAGTGAGACCTAGCAGAGAATGAACTGATCAAAGATGGCCTGGCTGTAGTTAACTCAACTAATTGTATTTCATTGCATTCAGCAAGGGGTTAACTCTCTACCTGGACTAAATTGAATAGATCAGAGCAATAAATGACCAGATGCTAAATCCTTCTCCCTAACTAGGAACTACAAACTAGGCCTGTCAAGCTTTGGAGCAATAAGTGTAAAAGCATATCCAAATAACTGCCTACAGTAGTTACTTTTAAGTCAAAGAGTTGGCATATCATTTGGCTAGAGGAAGCAGGGAAAACTGTTCAAGACTAGCACATCCACTGTTTAATATTTCCCCTACTGTGAGGCAGCAGGTCTTGGGTGTTAAGCTAACGTTAGCTTGGCTCTGTCTTGCTCCTAAGTGGATTCTCGGAAGTAACACCTCCAACCAATGCGACCTAATAGCCTCTCATTTGCCAAACACTTCAATTAGTATTCACAGCCTTCCCTTGTGATTTCAAGTGAAACTGTGAAAACTAATTGGCAACTCTAGCAATGGCTATAGGTGAAAATGTGAGTGTGAGTGGTTGTTTGTGACATCAGTACCCTTACAACCCTGCTTATTATAAATGGTTACGAATATTAGATGGATGAAACAACATATTGACCTTACGTTTTTAATTGTCATAACAAGCTACACTCCAACATAGGGACAATGCTACTTCTTTATTGTCTTCTACATGAATCATCAATTAGTAGGGGTACTGACACTTGACATGCAGCATAGCTTCAGTCTCAGTCAAGCATGATATCATGCAGTTATTAAGGGCATTTTTAAGACCGATTTTACAATAACCTCTCTTTCAAAATAATTCCAGCTAAAAACAAACAAACAAACAAATAAAAAAGGTCAGCCGGAGACTGCATTTTCAACCAACTTTTAAAATTAAAATTAGCTTCATCAAACAGCTTGCTAGCCAGCTACATTAAGCTAATAAATTTTTTCAGTGATTGTTACCATTTTAACCAGTAGCCTACTGTCAGTGGCCATCAGCTAGAAACCTGCTTCTGTTTTCTTTTGTCTGAAAAAAATTACTAGGAATTTCAAGTTGTAAGTCTGACATGTTATGATTATTAAATGCATATATTTGCTGCTTGAAAATAAAACTAACAAACTAATGGGCATAAACTATGAGGGTTTTCTCTTAGCAAACAGTCAGTTGGGTCAACTTTAAAAAGTTAAGAAAAAACTTTGCCCAGGGCTTATAGGATACAAAGGGATGGGACAGCATATTGAATCTTATATCTAAATTCCCAGCACTGAACATTGTATTATTTGACCTCTTCAGCAACTCAAGGGGGTAAAGAAGTGCAAATAACACTATACACCGACTCAGTGTCATCATTTTCTGAGAGTTGTAATGAGGGAGCAGCTGCAGGGAGCTTTTCCTTAACAAGGTAAACTTTAGCATAAACAGTTATGTATATGTTATGTAATATGTTCCTGTTCATTAATCAAATGTGTTGCACCGTCCCAGGAGCCTCAGTATGACTAACTGCAAACTGATGAAGTAAAGCTCTGATGAATGAGCTGAAAACCTTTGGGACTCATCTATTCTTATCCAAACCTTGACAGGCCAGCTGTGCATAGTCAGCCAGTCAACATATGTCTCTCTCTCTCTCTCTCACGCACACAAAAACACACACAAACATGCACACACAAATTATCTCCCTGTCAGTAGTCTTGGAAACTCCTGAAGAATAAACCACAATATTTGATTTCATTTGCTGAAAAGCAGCTTCTCATGTAAGCCAGTAGAAAGGCTTCAAGAAATATTGCTTTTCTTCTCTGATTGTGTTAGGTCTTGCACGCATTTCTCACAATTTAACCAATAAAGCTCTCAGCACAGAGCATGCAATATCTACCCAGCCAACATAGCACATTTACCACTCAACACTCACATGGCAAGTACACAGACTGTTGGTCTAGGCATTTTTACACGCAAGCAGAGGCCAAAAAGAGGCAAAAAAAAAAACTAAAATCAGTCCAAAAAAAACTCAGATTATCATAACAACAGTGCAGTCATTTCAGGAAAGAATGCACAGGCATATGTAGTTAAGGTTTACACCAACCAGGCACAACATTTGCAACTGAAAGTAATACAGTTACCACAATGGTAAAAAAAAATCAAAACAAAATTCAGCCATGTTCAGTATTTGCCTAGAAATCAGTCACAACTAGTACCTGATTCACAGAGTAGCTGTATTGCAATGCGGTGGATATACAATGTTGCAAATGGTTGATTAAGCACTGAACGTAATAGCTCCACAAAGAGACAAGTGCTAACAGTGATACATTATTTCATAAGGAGGAAACTCTTATTAACCTCCAATTTTCATATCATCTACTCTTTGTTCAGGTAAGCCTTAGAGTTCCAAGCAAAACAAGCGCACAGATTTTTATCAAAAAGTATCTAATAGTTATGTTTTGCTTGTTTCTTTTTGTTTGATAATAATTTATCAAGTAATACTGTCTAAAACCATCAAGGGTTCTAAATGTTGTCTAAGTCAAAGAGTTTATTCTATGAGTTTAATTTGGGGTTGATATTGAACTTGGGCTCAACTTTGGTCTTCTATTAACTTAAATGCAGTACATTAGGCTCTATCAGTGCTGGAGCAAAATTATTTGAGGGGGTCAGAAAGCCTTGTTTTGCTCCTGGATAATAATTAACAATAATTGACTCTTAAGTAGAGGATTAGTACCTTATGGTAAATATGTTTTGAATGAGAAAGTCAAATTATAATCTAAATCTTCTCATTTACATTGGTGAATGTAAAATGTCAAGCAATCTGAAATTATGTTTCAGCTCTCCAGCAAATTATCACACTGTGCTTTAGAAAAGAAAGGGTGAGGAAAGAAAAGGGAAGAAATCAGGGAATGCCAAGAAAGACCCTGAGAAAAACTATGACACAGGATTTTAAAACTGACTTTCCTAAGTTTGTTTGAGGCAGCCCAGTTTGGCTAAGTACGGTCAAAATCCTGTGATGTGCATCTACCTCAATACTGACATCAATGTTTTATAGAAAGTTAGTGCAGTCACAGGAGGGAACAACAAGACAAAAAAAAATGTCTTTTCTTGTCTTTTAAACCCAGTGTCGTTCAAAAGGGAAGCTTTTGAATTTCACAAACAGCAGTTAACTCTTCTTCCGTCCTTCAGTGATCTTCTCTTTAATGTAACAGCGGGAGTGTTCAATAGAGGCTTTAGCCCCCTCTGTTATTATACTACTTACAAAAACGTCACATCTTCTTGCGACTGCACCCAACGCCAGTGTGCGTCATACTCAAGCATTTTACCGTTCATTTTGCAAGTATCCAAGTCGATCTTTCCATTTTTGTAAGGTTTGAGTTTGGGGCTCTGGTTGGTTCCCATTTTCTCATTGAGGCTGGGGTGGGTGGGGCTGCCCGTTTGCATGGTTGGTTTCTCTATGACGCCATTGACCTTTACAGCTTGTGTCTGGGTGATACTCTTAGGAACGGGGCTTCCTTTACCCATCTCTGCAGCTGTGGTCCAGACCGGAGTGTCTTGCTTGGGGCCCTCAGACTTGACTTTGGGAGAGCTGACAGGAATAGTTGGTTTCCCAGTTCCAGTCCCAGTATTCCCAATGCCAGTGTTAGCAATGGTAACCCCAGTCCCTGGTCCCCCTTTTACCTCAGGCCCATTTCCATTTCCAGTTCCATTTTCATCTGCCCCAGCCCGAATCCCACTTCCAGCCCCAATGCCAGACCTCACCCCTACCCCAGCTCCTGTCACAGCTGCTGTGACTGTGGCCCCAGGGCCTCCCCCTGTCCTGCCCCCAGCAGTAGCCTCCGAGACCAGTGGCGTAGTGGAGCAAATGACTGACTCTGAACTGGAAGGGCAGTACTCATCCATGTCATCAGCCAGGGTGTCCAGGTAGCTGCCAATGGAGATGTTATCCAGCTTGTCATTTGGGTCCTGCAGGCTGCTCCAGGAGCCTCTCCAGGAGGTATCAGGGCCCTCACCCAGGCTGTATTGGCTGCTGGTTAGACTGCTGCAGCGGCTTGTCAGCGTGCTGCGCTCCTCCAGCAGCCATTTCACTGCCTCGATGCCTTCATGGACCGCCAACAACTGCTGCAAGATCTTTACATCCACAGAGCGTAAGTGAGCCTATGGACAAATAAAAAGGAGCATTAAATTACAAGGAGATAATAAAGTTGCATGTTAAAGTTTACAAACTGGTTTGTTGGTTATTTTTATTATGATCATATTCCGATAGTTTGCAGTTTGTAATGGGAAAAATATGTTGCATGAATGAGGACCAGACAAATTGTGAAGCTGGGGAACCACAAGGATGTTAAGCATTCAGGTTTAGCTCCACAGACGAGTGCAAACACTATTATAATGCTATTAAACCTTTGCGTATTACCATAAATGGAAGTAAACTTTAATACAAGCTGGAGGGTCTTAGAGATGGAAATGAAAGAAAACAGAGAGAGGAACAACTGTTAAAAGAGGGAAAAGATGGTTTGGAGACACACTGTAAGGGGTAGATGAACATGTTTAAAAGTGTCTTCAAGGAAATGTGACCAAAATTAATGCTGCAGGAGAAGCTGCAAGAGATGTGTATTTGATACAGTGAAAATAATTTGATACACATTTGAAAATAAAATCAAGATTTAAAAAAAGATGTCCAAATGCCAAAGAAATGGTGCAGTTTAGTCATGTTGCCATCTGGTGTAATAAATAAAATAAAACAATGACTTATTACAATTTACAGTCACTGTTGTTTTCTAATGAGATGTCTCTGTGTGTGTGTGGGAGGTTTAAAAAGCTAAATGATGAATTAGAGTAAAAAGACGGCTGCTGTCATGGAAAATTCCTCTCAGGGTACATCAGCAGAGGTCTGCATTGAAGCACAAGGCCAGGAGGTGATATATGGCATCGACATTTAAAGGCTGGACTGAAGATACGCAGCCCTCCATACAGATAACTAGCCTCTTCTAAAGCTTTAAGAATGTAGTACCTCAGTTCAAGGCCACTGTAGCTCTGTTTAATGGAGTCATAGTAATAAATGAAAAGCTTATAAACAGGGAAAACCAGGTTTGTATATTTTTATTTCACATTCTAACGCCTCCCCTCAGGCAGATTTCATGCACAATCACACTTATACAGAGATTTTTTGGTACATTTTATGTGTTGTGTTGTTTAGTCCCGTTTATACTTATGACAGAAAGCATGTCTCACCATTTATGAAGTATTTAGATTTTTTACTTTACTGAAAAAAAAACCTTTGCAAGTAAAAGCCCTGCAGTAAAAATGTCACCTAAGTGCAACTACTTTATGAAGTAAACCTGTCAACAGATGGACTGTGATGTTCTTTAACCTATAAGGTCACCACCTGTTTCTGTATGAAAAACTTAATTTGAGAAAAAGTATCAGTAAACAACAGCCATCTGATGATACAGCAGAGTATAAACTTCAGTGCTTACCCCTTTGAGGTAGGGAAGCAAAAAAATATGAGGTGGGATTACACTGAAATACTAAATTAAGCATTTGAAATATATCCATTGGTACAGTTGTTAAATAAAATAACTTCATTACATTCTACCACTGTTTGTTACTAAAATTGCTCATACTGAATACATAGTGTATTAACGATATGCTAAGTGATATGTACTGTTTAAAACAGTGAAAGCTGCAAGTCATATTGTGTGTATTGTGTAAAGTGGATCTGTAGATCAATAGACTGTGTAAGAGTCATTTTACACCTAAATTTGCAATGGTCAAAATTGCACAAGTAGAAGGTTTATCATTGTTGATTGGCAGTGCAGGGACCAAAGGACCTTTGCCCTCTGACCTTCTGGTGTCTTTGTATACTCTCTTATTTCCTATATGGGGTCCTTATGACCCCTCAGGTTATGTCAATAAAACAATGGAGAGGAACATATTGATTCTTCAACCTGCCAAGAGATTTATCTTGCTCCTGAATAATGTTGGCATCCAACATTCTGCATCATTGCTGGTTTTTCTGTCAGAAAACAACACCGAACCTTCTCCCTGTATTTAAGAGGCTGAGAGTCTTCCATCTACAAGGGAAATACTGTGCGTGTAGAGAAAATAAAACCTCTCATTAATCATCTCTGTGTGTAGGTGGTGGCTGACCTTTGTTTGACCACTTAGGACAGTGAGAACAGCTGGCTAAAGGGTAAAATTACTCATTTAGTTCTCTCCAATTTAGTGTGTGTCCCTCATCTTTCTTATTATCAGACCAAAAGCAGCTGAGCATCAAACTGTAGATGAGTGATTTAGAGCAGTGGTTTCCAAACTGTGGGTTGGAAGCTCCCAGTTGGTTAAAAGCTGGGAATTCACATGATTAAAAAATCTGCTGCGTAAAATTATGTTTATTTTTTCTGTCTTCTCACTATTTTTTCTTTTTTTTTGTTGTTTTGCTTTTGCATGTAAAACAATGGGTACTTTCACCTCCTCAAGCCTGTAAAAAATCCTGCCAGAGAAGAAAAAATCCCCCTCTTGGTTGTTCAGAGCTCCTTATTTATGTCACCATTCAGGCTACAACCTTTCATGAAGGGTCACAGGAAGCTTCACTTTGAGGAGCCCAAAGCCACAAATGTTAGGAACCATCAGTTCATATTATTCTGCTCGTACTGAATATGAATGGCTTAGCTCCTGTTACTTACAGAACACTATGTTATCCATCAATTTTCCTAACAGCTGATGGCATATTGGACTTACATCTTCAGCTTAAACACTGTCATTCTGAGTGCTGTGAAGCATTTAAAGTTGCTGTTTATGTGACTTGTGAGGACTTACAGTAACTCCCTGGAGGCTTAGGCAAACCTAAACCATAAACACTACATGCCTAATCCTAACCCTTAACCAAACCTTAACCAAAGCATAACTTTAATTTTAACCAAAAGCCAAATCCTTATCCTAAAATACACAGATGGGCAAACTTGTTGTGACCAAAGTTTTATAATGAAAATCCTCTTATTTAGATGACACCTTGACACTCCATGCTGGCATGAGCTTGAACGCACTGACTGTAAATCAGTCAGTTTGGATATAAGCATCTGCCAAATGAATGGAATGTGACTTTGTGACTGTGTAAAAAGATAATTATTTCCAAACTGATAAATAACAAGTATAGACAGAGAAAAACACACATCACCTAAGATGTCTAAACAGAAAAAAAATACCTGGAACAGCTAAAATAGAGCAGAATATTAGAGCTAGTGTAACTTTTTTACAGACATGAGCTGTATGATCTACCAAAATAAAAGAGAAAAAACATACATGTGTCCTTTACATCAGTTGTTTGAGAACAATTTGGGTTCCACTCAGATATAACAGCAGAGAGAGTTGCTGTTATATCAGATAAGGACAGTGTGTGAGCACTGCTGCATCATCAGAGGGTTGAATGAGTTGACAGATGAAAAGAAACTTAACCATAACGTTTTAGTTTTCTCATGGACTAAACTGTGACTCCTACAGTTACACCCCTTCACTTTACATTTAATTTCACTGGCAGAAACACACTAAAAACATGAACGAACAGACACAGAAACAAAAAGTGAGATAAAAATGGAGACAAAGGCGATATAATGTGCTTATACATCACATCACATACAGACATCATGGTTTCAAGCAGTCGCCAGACAAAGACGAGAAACTGTAGATCAACAACCACAGCTTTCTGTATGGGTGCGTGTATGTGTGGGTGTGTGCGCATGTGTGTGCATGTGTGTGTGTGTATGGCTGATGCTCTGGGGCGCAGTCAGACATTTGGGGTGGGGTTCAGGTTTGAGGTTTCCAGCTGGCAGACACTGAGCGTCTAATGAGGGTGGCAGTAAAAGTAGCTCCATGCCTGTCAGCGCTGAGGTGGCACAACGCTTACGAAGCTGAGCGCTCCACCAGCGTGCGCCAGCTCTGCTGTTGAGCTCTGACAATGTGTATCCTGACCAAACCAAAACTACTTGTGCCCACAATAACATACAAACTCCTGAAATTGACCGTTTAAAAAGCCGTCTAAAAGTAGTCTGTAAAATACACGCACATTGTTTACATAACTGTATGGTAAAATTCACTATGCTGTTGAAAAGTAAACATGTATTCAAAAAAAGCTACAATACAAGTTACTTAATCACTGAGTCAACAAACCAAAAATTAGTCAGAGACTATTTAAATAAATGATTATAGTTTAAGTCATTTTTTTAAGCACAAACATCAAATTTTTCTGGCTCCAGTGTGAGGATTTTCTGCCTTCTTTGGTCTTGTTTGATATTTAACTGAATATTTTTCAAAATGTTACCTCAGACTTTATGAAATTAAGATAATCAGTTTTCTGACATTTTATACCCTAGATGATTAATAATCCGAACAAGAAAATAATGGACTAATAAGCAGGTGCAGCTGTGAGTATGGATCTGTTTTCCTCAAGATAAACAGAAAGTACACACAGTTAATCAAACTGTAATATGAGTTACTGGTAAAGAACAGTTTCAGTCAATAAACATAAAACATAAACATAAAGTAAGTAACAAAAGCCTTATTGTTATCACAAGCCAAAAGAGTGCCTTTTATTATCTGAACCCCGAGACCAGTGCTATGTGATTTTAACAGCCATTCTTATTTTAATATTTAAAATCTTTGAGTTATCGATCCAGAAACCAACGCTGTAAAAAATAAACACAATACTTCTCTGTGTTACCAAATAATCATATGCAAACCTGTCCTTTATGCAAATTGTGTGTCACAGTTTTTTTTTTCTCAGAATCAAAAATGACTATCTTTGTGTTAACAGTGAATTCATTTGCATGCCAACTGTGTCGTACATTGTGTGTTATGGTGATGTTCCTGAAGGAAGTTCTCCATTATTTCCAGATTACAGCCTCTAATTATACCTTGAAGTCAAACCTACTCATTACAGGGAGGATCTAGTCATATGAAACAGGGGTCAAAAGGTTTTTTCGTGACAGTAGTCAGGATGAGAGCCGAGAGCGAATGTCCAGGACTAAACAGCCTCAAAGACTGAAACACCATTAATCATCTTTTCTCCCCTTTTGTGCCATCACCACACAGCCAAACAGATTTCAGCTGTCCTACTCAGGCATGAGGCCAAGCACCTTCTGGCTGATCCATAGGATTCTGGAAAGCTCATCTTCAAGCCTTTTATATCTGGTTCATAACAGTGTGTGTGTGTTTGTGCATTGCAAATAATATTCGGATGAATGTACGTTTATCACTTGGTTGAGACTTTTTAAAATTCCAACAACATTTTCCTTTAAATGGAAGAAGGAACAAAGAGTGTGAAATGTTTTTATGACACCTATTTATACAAAGTTAACTGAAACTGTAGATCATACCTGGGATTTTCCTTAATTTTGAGATAAAAGTGATTACATGAGTAAATTAATTTATATATTTACATCAAATAACTTATTCCATTAATCAAATAAATGAAAAGTAATCGATAAGAACAGGACAACTGAAATCATTTAAGAGGTTAAAAAACAAAAATCACTCCCTGCAACATTTTGTGAGATGTGACAATTTTTCTGCTCATTAACTTTTGTATAACCTTAAAAATAATTATTTTAAGAGTTTTTGGAAATGTATTGAATAAGCAACTTGAAGACATCACTTTTCCATTATTTTTGACATTGCAGAGACTAAACAACCAATTCTTTCAATTCCAAAACATGCAAAATAGATAAAACCACATTAAAAATAAGCAGTAATGGTCCTGATATGTGTTGGTTGGAGTGCATGGTGCTTCAGTGTATCACAGCTGAGCTTCGGGGAAAGACTTTATCATTGAATAGGCATCAACAGGAGAAGAATACTGATGGAAACACATAAGGAATGTTCTCCTCCTCCTCTGCATGTATAAAATAAACTGAAGGTGTTTTATTTTCACCAACTTATCTCCACTTCTTTGAGTTGAGAACAAACCTGTGAGACACTGTAAGGTAAGAACTGATTGTTGGAAAGTTTACATTATGGACATTTTCTTGGACTTTCCCGTCTAATGGTAGTTTTCCTTGGATACTTTCTGGGGCATTTTTCTGTCAAAGTGTGGATTCTGTGGTGAAGCAAATTGTGGTGCAGGATTCTGGATCACGTTTTGAACGTGAACCTGGGCTTTATCCAGGCAGCTGGGACTACAGCTGCCGCAAGGCTCTGGCCCATTTCTGATGGAAAGTTGTAAATGAATGTTGTTTTTTAAACATCAACATGTCATTTAACTGCAAACAAACGGCAAGGAGAGACAAAATCACAAGTGTGACATCCGATGCTCTGTCATGTCTGCTGTTTTCTTTATCAAATGTGCAAGAAGTTATGAAAAGCAGACAATTTTTACAAATAATGCATTGCCTAAAAGTAAGTCCACATCTTAAAGAAATACTAAAATACAAATTACATGTTATATTTGTATTTTTAAACATCTTTCTAATCTTTCGTAATAAAATCTCAGCTTGATACCGACCACTCTTGGCTGACCATTTATGTTTCTTTTCCCATCTGTCTTTGTTCAATGTGCTTATCAATTATTTTAACAAGTGCACTGTTACCAAAGCCAAGAGTAACCTCCAAAAATTCAGATCAGATCATCCTCTTATTTTGTAGGAATGCATTTTTTTCATACACTCCGTCATGAATCAGTAGATTGTGATAATGTATGCAGAGCTGAAGTATGATCAGTTGCTCTGGTGAAAGCAGCCTCCCAATGTCACACAGCTACCCGACAGACTGCTGAATCACTGCCAGCAGGGACGTCACAAACACACACTCGATCTCTCACACACCAGCAAAATAAACACTCCGCTCTGTCTGTGCTGTCTCTTTTCCTCTCTCTTTCATGTCCCTTGGTGTCGCTGTCTGTTGTTTCACCTTCCCTATCTAACTGAGGCCCTCTGCAGACATACTGCGACCTTGCAGGGTCCCTCCAGTCTCAATACACAGCAGAAGGTTGGCCATGTCTCTCCGTTAACCTCCAACTGCTCCATCTGTCTGAGTTCATCTCTGAATGCTCTGCAAAAGATCAGTTCACCCGTGTGTTTTTGTGTTCTTGTGTTTGACTGATCAAAGCCTTGTACCACCTGTTTTTTTTATCCCTTTTCTCTGTCCTTCTCCTCAGTTCTGTTTCTCATTTCAGACAACCCTGCAGACATGCATTATATATGAGAAGATATTCTCCTGCACTGTCGTGATTTCACAAAATTTTCACTCCCTTTGTAATCTATTTTCATGAAGTAAACATAACGTCAAAGCATGACGGACAACATGCTCTGCTCTAAGAAGAAAAAGGGAATGTTCACTCATTATTGTTGTGGTTTCCTGTGGTGCATCTGAGGACTGCGGATGCTCGATTTGAAATCTGAGAAGTCTTTTCAGTTCAATTTGTAATTTATATGCATCAAAAGGGGAGAAGAGTGAAAATTAAGAATAGTAAACAAAAAAAAACATCTCCCTGAAAAATTACTTAAATATTGGCCACAGTAAATATGTTTCCAAAAATTTGACTAGATTCTTTATCAGACTGTGTTCCCTGCAATAGCTGCGTGTAGGAACCACAGCATTATGTAACTGTCTTCGTGGTTATGTTTAGGAACATACGGCCCTTGGTTACGGTTAAATCACAATCTTGGTGTACAGTCTCAGGTCATTTGAAGGGCTGTCAAAGGCAAAGAACCAGCCAGTCTAAAGGGTTGGTGCTGCTCATATGTAGGACTCAGGATGTTGATGCCCTGTCTCCAGTGTTTCTGTCCTGCCAACCTTCAACAACAGCTTTCCCTTACTTCAAAAACCTGTGAGGATAACCCATCAGCAATTATTTTCTGAAACAAAACACATCTGGTATGTTTATACAGAAGTATAAAACCTCACTTCTCAGAGACAAGGCTGAAAACAAAATGCTATGGATGAATAATGAAGCTCAGGTCACTTGGCAGTAGTTTATAGACATGATCCTCTATCCACTGTCATGGAGAAGATAGCCAGTAGCCAGACAGAGAAAGAAGATTGAGATTAAAGAGGCTAGCTTTTGATTCCCGACAGCTCTGCTCTGCACTCAAAGCTGACTTTGCACTGTCATTCATCTGCCCAGAGGAGGAAGACAGAGATTGAGAACGACAGGCAAATGCTACAGAGAGAGAGAGAGACAAGCAGGCAAGCAGACAAGGACAAAAAAAAATCTCATATCACATACCCCAAGCAAAGAACACATTATTTCATCTTTATGTTATTGCCTTATGTCACTCTCTGATAACTAAAATACAGGTGTTGATCATGTGCAAACCCCACAAAGTAGTTACAATATAAAAGGCCTAAGAGTATTTGCATGTGTGTGTGTGTGTGTGTGTGTATGTGCGTGGCTGACTGCCAGTCTTGTGTGGTTTTAAAGGAGTGTCTCTGTATTCTGTGAGTCTGTTTAGATCAGTGGAGAATGTGTCTCCCATTTGACAGCTGGAGACAAAAGACAGAAGCTGTAAAAACTGGTCTCACATACTGGAACAGCAGCAGCAGAATCATTAATAATAACATTTATCAGCTTTCAGCTCACAGGGCTGTAAAATGTTCTCCACCACAGTGAGACATAAGCACTGAGAAAGTCCTCAGAGGGAATGGCAGCCGACAGCCTGAAGCCTAAAACGATCACACTATGAGTCTTTACATTCATGAAGTAGGCGATAATCTCTCTGTGTAAGTCATCTCTCTGGACATATTCACTCCAATTTCACTGAGAGTACTACGAGGAAATAAAAAAGAAACATTTCTGATCATCAATCAAAATGCTTCAGCCGAAAGGAGAAAATGCCAAATAATGTCTGGTTCTAGCTTTTCATTAATGAGGAACTGCTGTTTTTCTGTATTCTATGATTTTGGACATTTGATTGATTTAAACAGCCGATTTGAAGGCAAATTGCGACTGAAATTCTTCATCATTTTCTGACATTCTCTGCACTGAACAACAAACAGAAAACTGGGTAGTTGTTCTTGAGAATAATCAGTTAAACAGGTAAACAGTGACAGATATTAGGTTTTGGGCAGTTTCGTCCTCCTGAAGCATTTGCAAAGCTGATTCTTTCCTGCAGTTGATGTCCATAAAAAGCAAGCAACTTGTGCAACCTCAAGCATTTCCAAAACATTACAGCCATAAGGGGAAAGTAGGGCATTGGATACTTGTATTGAATTCGTACTTGTTGTCAGCAGATAAATTCAGCTCAGCCCAGGCCCCATTTGTCTGAACTTTTGGTTTATAAACAAACTATTTTGATGCTTTTTTATTTTTCTATTTGGCATCTTATTTACGTGTACTTCATAAACTGTTGTTTACTTTCCACATTAATAATACAATTTAATGTTCAAAATAGTAGTAGTGGTTAGTATTTAGCCTTAGTTTTGAGTAGAAACAGAAAATTTCACAACAGCTATACATAAAAATTTATTGACTAATGTTGGAAAAATAGTTAAATGCACTTAGTTTATTTTCTTGGTTTATTGCAGGGGCTTTGGATGCTATTATCACAACATCTGGGGCTTAATAACCTGGTGATGTTGATGATGGAACATCTCTAATTGCCTTTTGCCTTTGCAGTGTTATGTGCCTTTATATTTCCACCAACAACTGTTGATCAGTAACACAATGTGAAACCATATACAAGAAACTATGTTCCTCCACTAGATGCCCAAACAAAACGACACATGCATAAGAAATGCAGGATGAGATCCACTAACTGATGGTTACAAGAAACAGAGCGACATTTCTTTACTGGTGATGAGTGACAACATGACTCTCACACTCACGTCCTTAATCTTACAATAAACAGATGCTGCAGTCAAACATAACCATACTGTGCAGTTACAGATAAAACGGAGTAACAGATGACTGTTTCAAACACAGCACACAGACACACTCACACAACCACGAAATACACAGCAAAAGTGAGAAAAAGTGGCAGATATTAGCAAACCACGTAAAATGTGTGTGGATGTGGAGCTTATGGATTTATCAGTATGTCAGTATGTGTCAATCATCAAAAAAAAGTGAGAATTAAAAAAAACAAAAAAAACATCCAGGGACCAGATTAAGTATGTATGCTTGAGAGTGTGTATGTGAGTTTTTTCCGTGTAGCATTACTCGGCACACACTCAGGACACGTGACACTAGCTCATCTTACTAAGCATATTCTGATGAAAGTGCAATGCTCAGAACTCATCCTCTGCACCCACTTTACACTACACCACTCTCATAGATGAATGAAACCACCATACACACACCCAAGCACACACACGCACACGCACACACACACACACACACACACACACACACACACACACACACACACACACACACACACAC
>JAQMCX010000045.1:7088711-7163773 GCA_029814765.1 Acanthurus leucopareius | reverse complement strand
GCCATCGGACCGTTCGTAGTGCATTTTTACCGATCCAGGGCTCCATCGACCGATGCACTCGGATCTCATACGTCACACACCGATAACCGATTCAAATCGGTTTATCGTTACACCACTAATTTTTTATTATCACTTGATCTGCTGATTATTTTCTCATTAAGTTGAGTTATTGTTTTATCTTTACATTGCTTTAAATACTTTTAAACAAAATAAATTATAGTTTCTCAAGACCATTATAGCATCTTGAAATTTTCTGTTGAGTTAGACTGACATTCCAAAACCAAGAAAACGTTTGGTATTTTGGCTGAAAAAAGTAGTTCAATTGTTCAATTATCAAAGTATTTTTCTGTTGAAGTTTCTGTCTTTATCAGTTGATTAACAATTTAATCAAGTAATCGTTTCCACTTAAATTCTATGCCATACTTGCTAATTTGTGTCTCATTTATTTATAACACAACTACACTTTTAGTGAGTAATGAAAGATTCTCTTGATCAGACCTAACTTAATTCTAAATCTCTGATCTTGAATGTCTACATTTCACATAGAAATAATAATATCATGGGAAAAAACAAATGTTGTGATCTGAAACTCAAGACTTATTAGCCCATTGTTTTGTTTTTGTTTTTTTCTCTTTGTGTTTTGTTGTACAGCAGTCAGCCCCTTCAAGTCCTTCCAACTCCAGTTCAAGTTCTGACTCCAGTTCAGATTCAGACTTCGAGCCTGGACAGAAACAGGGACAAGGTAAAGAGTGCATACATTTTGTTTCTTCACAAACAATTTCTCTGTAGGGCTGAGATCAGTAGTATTATAGTATTTAACTCCATTCTCCTCTTCCAGGTCCCCTTCGATCCATGGTGGAGGAGATCCAGTCAGAGGAGTCAGATGATGATGACAGCAGCTCAGAGGAGGAGACCCCTATCAAGACCAACCCCCCTAACCGCGATTCTCGGTCAGTTTGCCTGAAGATCACCTTGTATCTCTGATCATTGGACAGAAACAATGGTCCTAGATCACACTGTGAGACAAGCAGGGCTTTCCATTGGCACTCGGGGCAGTGAGTCAAACTATGCTATCTGAATTGCGATCCATTAGCAATTTAATTGCCCCTTGTTGTGCCATGCCATGGTCGATCAGATGGAGGTAATGTCTCGTAGACCACAGCAAACCTGTAACAACCCCTTTCTCCCCGTCGAACAAGCGTGTCTTGCTACTCAAATCATGCAAGATTTGTCTAGACATTTCAATTCTCCAATGTCAGTGTTTGATTAATTTTAGGACCATTACAGTCACCTCAGTACTTCACACAGATCTGATGTTTCCCTGTTTTGATGTTTATATTGCCTCTCCTTAGTGCATGTCATTTAAGTCACATGCTTCATGTGCATCATGATTTGTTTCAAAAATCTGTTTCAACTTACTTTGAGGTATTTTAATGGTCGGTACATCAATATATATGAAATTGTGTCTGTTTACAGTGTGAACAGAATCACTTCAGCTCAACTGAGTTTTATCATGCAACAGACATAATCATATGTCTTAATATTGTTTACTCTTGTATTTTAAAAATCATTTTAGTCTATTGTGTCTCCTTCACCAAATGAAACTCATGACCATAAAGTGTTAATGTTGATTTTCTTTCCTGTCTACCAACACCATGTTAGCATTAGCATTTAAAATTTGAATCTCAGTCGCACACATTCAAGTGCAATGCCTCATCAGTTTGACAATGTGTTCTGTCTGTCATTCTTAGTGTGACTGACCTCTGACTTCTTTCTGTTCCTTGTCAGACTCAGCCTGGAAAGCGAGAGTGACAGCAGTGACGGCTCGCACAGCCCAAGTCGAGACCCCGCCCCGCCCCCACAGAAACACAATTCCTCCAATAACAAAGTGAGTCACGCAGACCTCATTTTACCACCTGCTTTTATTGATGTATTGGCAGGGACTGAAGTTGGGTAGAAAATAAACTCTGAAACCACACATTGACATTTCCCATTTTAGACAAGCTGTTTGTGCACCCACAACCTACTGTTTACCAGTTCTAGTTAATTCATTCTTCACATACCAATTGTGAATATTTTTTTGTATCAAGTATGAGTATTCATTAGTGTTTAAGCCACTGAACTGAGTTTCCTTGTTTTGTGTGTTTAGAGACATTTAGTTTAGACAAAGATAACTCCTTTAAATTTGAGTACATGCTTTATTTATAATGTCTTTGGTCCTGCCCAACACAAAAAAGTTAAAAGATAGTTTCATTTCTGCACCAGGCTCCCACTTAGATTTCAGCTGTATGACAGTAATCAGTGTCCCAGATAGTCTCATGGTCCCACATGCCTGACTCCCTCACTCTTTTATTTGCATAATCTCTCTCTCTTTAATTTCTCTCCTCCTTTCCTTCTTCTTGCTCTTTGTTTGAATCTTATGCAGGTTTCAGGCAGAAAGAGTCCAGATTCCTCGTTTCGTTCAGAGAAGGTGTTGAAGAAGGGATACGACAAGGTAGGAAGGGTAAATCAAACTTTTTATGCTTTAACACGCACAAACATACATATTTTTTATGTTCAATTAGTTCATTAATGAATTCAGTATAGAGGAAGGGCCAGTGAAGTGCTCTGGATGTACAGACACACTCTGTACAGAAATCGCTTCTGTATCAGACATAACTCATGTTGTGATAAAACCCCAGTGAACTGACCTTTTGTCTCTCTTTTATATTTAAACATTTGCCCAGTGTCATGGACTCTGTGGAAGCATTAGGACAAGGGTTATTTCCATCTCTGAAAAAAATTAAATCTAGTTAAATACAAAATGAACTTTTTAAAACAGTAGGTCCAAATTTAGCTTTTGCCACTTGCTGTTAACTTGTCCTGATGTCAGTCAAATTTATTTTCATAGCTCCAAATCACTCAGTTTTCTAAGCACACTCAACCTTAACAGCATACTGATAGTTGACAGGATGCCTGTCAGGTCCCTCTCCTGGCTTTAAGATTGCCAATAAGGCTTTTGGTCAACTGCACAGAAGATGCATATATATTAACATAAAAACCACAACAATATATGACTGCCAGCAGTCAGTAAATAAACTGTAAACACTCACTGTTTCTTCATAGCTGTGACTACATTAACATTAAACAAGAGAAGAACAAGACTAGGAAGACTAAGAATTATTAGAATTGAGAAAAAAAATTTAAAAATCATGTTTGCATGGAGGCTTAAATTTGATTAAACCACTGACCATGTTTTCTATCCTCTCTGCAGGCCTACACAGAAGAACTGGTAGACCTCCATCGCAGACTGATGGCTTTAAGGGAGCGTAACGTCCTACAGCAGGTGTGTCTTTATGCTCGATTTGGTCTCTTATTTTGATAATCAGCATGTCGTAGTTCATTCTCAAAGAGAATGCAACAGCACCAATCAATCAATGTTATATAAATTACAAACAACTGGGATAATATAATGCATACATGTATGGATCCTTTTTAAGATGTCATTTTATATATTTAGAGTTTCCTCATACATAATGAGATCCAGAGATATATTTCCCTAGTTTTTTACTGGCACCTGGTAATAAAGTGATACTACCTGGGCCTGGTGGTATCAGTTATTACCAGGCGCCTGTAAAATGTGTGTGGCATGTTCTTTTCCAAACGAGTGCAATGTAGCATTTGGCCCAGTGCTGTGAGATCTGCTGGATGCCACTGATTAAACAGGAGAAACATGCAGAGACTAGAGACAAGAGGCCACTACATCCACAACTACAACCCTCAAAAAATTCCGACTCTGCCAGGTGAAGCTAGCATATCACAAGTCACCAAGGAGGGGACCTGTCCGCTGATCAACCCCCGACAAAGTGAGTTTGATGTTATGTGGTAAATGCCGATAATTGATCACGTTTCTCTGTCCTCTGTCAGATTGTCAACCTGATCGAGGAGACGGGCCACTTTAACGTGACCAACACCACCTTTGACTTTGACCTCTTTTCACTGGACGAGTCCACTGTCCGCAAACTACAGAGCTACTTGGAGGCAACGGCCACGTGACAGGAAGTCGAAACCGGCACGGGGAAACCGGCCTGTGGATGGAGGCGACGGAGGTAGACTCCCCACTATGTTTCCTCTTTAAGGGGGGGGGAACGAGCAGCCAACATCTGTCGCAGCTGTCTCACAGGCCTGAGCGAACCGTCGAACAACTACCACACAAACAGAAACACAGGAACAAACACAAGCACACATGAAGACACACCACCTTCAGGTGACGCTGGGGAGGAAACTGGAGGAGATGGGAGAGAAGCGGAGTAGCTGAACTCCGTCTACAGTCAGGATATTTCACTACACTTTTTTTTTTTTTTTTTTTTTTTTTGTGAGTCTGTGCAGAGCTGTGGAATGCACCCCACACCCCCCCTTCACCCTCCTGCACTCATATTGCTCCTGCCTTTGCAAAGTCAATACTTCCCCTCCTTCCCCTTCTACTGCTCCTCCTCCTCCTCTTCCTCCCCCCTTCACACGTGCACTCCTTACTCGGCAGAACACTCCAATTCCCTTCCCCCTGCTGTCAGCTGGAGTTCATTTCTCTCCCCAACATACTCTTCAGTTGTGTGTATGTGTGTGTGTGTGTGTGTGTGTGTGCAAGCACTGCTGAGGTTTAAGAGGAGATGTTGTCTTTGTGGTTACTGACTTCTCTTTGTTTGTGAAGCTCGAGCACAAACAACAGCCGGTTTCCCTCCTCGCCTGCACACGTACACATGGCGAACAGATTCAGGTAATACGTGACTTTAAACTCCTACATTTAGCAATTATCAAGCAGTAAGTAAACACTGAACAAATGATTTGAACACTTTCAATGTAGTTGTAAACTTGTCAATGTATTTGTCAACAACTATAACCCCGGTCTGCGTGTATGAGTGGAGACTCTCATAAAAGAATAATAACTGATGATCTAGCAAAAAGCTGTTGTAATAACTAAAGATGTGTTTATAGAAAAGCAGTTATATTTGTTGAAAAATATTGTACATTAACAAACACTTACAAATGTTCTACCGTAGTGTTTACACTGCTCAGAAAATGTTAAATGGGGAGGAGAGGTTTAAGTTGTGCCCAGATACATGCACATGTTTATCCATGCCCTTACACTCAACACTGTACATGAAGACACTGAGACGTGTGATGTGTGTGCGCTTGTATGTGTGTGAGTGTGTTTGTGTTTTGGATGAGGTTTCTCTGTTGTCTGACCATTTAAAACATTTGTTCTGTTGAGTTTCCCCTCTACTTCCTCGCACTGAAAGCTGAGCCTTGACCTCCTACGGACAGCCCCTTCACTCCATCCCTGCTCTCCACCACTCTCCTCCTCCTCCTCCTCCTCCTCCTCCACTTCTTCTTCTTCCTCCTCCTCCTCCCCCTCCCTTATTCCCATACTGGCGTGCATGAAAGGGCTCGACTGCTCGCGCCCAGAGCAGTGGAGGATCACTCCTGTATTGCCTTCTAAGCGGTGGGTAGGGTGGGGTGGGGGTTTAAAAAAGCCGTGAAAAAGTAGCCATACTTGTCTCCCAGAATCCAAAAATAGAAGAAAAATAAATAGGGGCCACGCTTTTTTACATTTTATTTTTCTACAAGTGCGTTTTGTGTATTTATTCCCAGATCGTGGTTAAGATAACCTGTGAGCTATGAATGTATATCGCTTTTACTTTTCTACGGCTAGCAACAGCCCCACTCTAGTGCCTTTTTCTGCGACTTGCAGTGTGACGGGGGGTGTGCGCTCTGTTAGCCATGGTCCCACAGACTGAACCCCCCCAGTACCCTCTTTCGGGAAACAAGTGTTAATATGGATGCCTGAATATCCAGTATTGTCTTAATGGCTTCCATCCCTGCTACTCCTTTTCCAGTGTCTTTGTAGGCTTTCGTCATTTTATCAGTAACTCTTCTGTTAATCAGGCCCTCTAGGTATTTGAAGACCACTATTGTTTCACGGGTGGTCATGTTTTTATGTCTTCGCTTTCTGAGATTAGGTTCAGTGTTTTAAAGGAAGCATCAGGTGACTGTGTGGTAGTTACTCACATTATTTAGCTCTAGTAACAGTGGCTTCAGCTGTGTTGTGTATTTTGTGCGACAGTTGTTGTTGATTAGGGTCGGTGTTCCCTTTTCAAGCGGTTTGAAGCATTTGACCTAATGATGGAGCATTTCATACCAAGTAACCAGACATTCGAAGAGCATCACAAAGGGCATGTAGGCAGAAATATAAGCTAAACAAAATGCTTCTTGTTTTTTCTTTGCCTAAATGTTTGAAGTGTAGGGGCCTGCATCATGAAGCAAGATAAGTGGTTTAGACAGATAACTTTAACTCAGGCTGACTGGTCTCACAAAGCTGACTCACTTTAACCAAGTAACACTTTAACCAATTAACATCGCCTAACCTATAATGCTCTTTGGCCTATAACCTTCAGAGGAGTTGGTGTTCAGAGGATCAGAGAAAAACCCATTAACAATTAGAAATATCAAGCACAAGGAAACATGTTTACACATCATCACTTGGCTGTCATCATGTAAGAAATTTTGTAGCACAACACCTGAACCACTCTTTTGGCTTTATTTGAGAAGACAGTCGAGAGGACAGAAAATGAGTGGAGAGCTTGAATGGCATGCAACTGAACTTCTAAGGGTCCATCGCTGATGCAAAGCTAGATAAAGTTTAACTTTATGCAAAGCAAAGATGAAAATTTGCTCATGTGCTTCTCTGATTTTTTGCATGGGTGACCATGCTCCCATGACCACAGAGCCACAGGAGCACCCCTCAGAGGCCCACTCTGTACCAGTGCTACTAGCATGTAGCACAGAGCAAGTTGACCATAGATATCAATACTGAACAACTTTTAAAGCTGCATTTAATTGCACTATTATTTAATTAGTACAGTGAAGTCTATTTAACAAAAATGATCCGTTACTGCAGCTCAGAAGAACATATAGAGACTTTGGAAATACAGGATAAAATGATCATAAATAAAGAGAAATACTCACTGTAGCATCTTTATTAAAGGTAAATTTATAAATTTAAACACAAAAAATTAGCTGCTAGCACCTGGTCACATAAAACTTTGAGAGGTATTGTTGTTGTACATGGCTAAAGAGCAGCGTGAGGCTTGTTATCATTAGGTTTAATTTTTATACTTTCACTGTGTCAAAGCAACTTCCCAAAGGAAATAAAGGCCGATTGTTCAAATTGTCATTCAATATTTAGCCAAAGTTTTGATGAGGTTTGCTTTACCAGAGTTACGTGGCAAGCCGGCGTGAAGCAAAATTATTTATGCTGTGATCACATGCAGTTAAATTCATATACATCGTGCACTGATTTAGAACAAATTAATCACAACTTTGTTTCAGGTTTGTAGATATTGAACCTTGTTCAAATCAACACCTGACAGCCAATAAAAAGTTTCCGTGAAATAATGAGCAATAATTATGATTTACCTTCCTCCAACTGTTTGATGTGCACATTTACTCTTATTCTTAGTTTTAATTATTAGGCTCTGTTTTTCATATACTTAATTGTTTTAGTTGTTTTTCAAGAAACAGAAGCATTATGTCAATAATAAATTTTCTTTCACTTTAGAACAACTTAATGCATAAGTGCATTAAATGATCAATTTAAGGAAGCCTCAACAGTAATGTCCACTATTAACTATAGTTTACTATGTTAAATACTTGATAATTACATCATTCGACTGTTATTGTTTACTTTTTATGTTATACTGGTATATGTGTGTTAACGTTGTTACTGTCTACTGTTTGTTGCTTACTTGTCTTGATCTTTTTATATATCTTTTAACTTGTTGAACATTACCTTTCGCTGCTGCACTGAAAAAGTTTCCCCAAAGAGATCAACAGCTGTCTCTGAGAATAATTAGTAAGAATGCTACTGTGAGCGGATGTGGCATGTGATGGGCTCCTTGTAATATCTCTTAGATGTCAACAAACTTCTGCCCGCTTTTGTAAACTGTTGGTTAACAGAACCAGGAGCTGGTTTTGTGAGACCGGTTTCCAGAATCAACAGTGTTGGTTTTGCAAAGCCAGAAAACTGTAAAGAAAGCCAGACCGAGGTGAACTTGCTTCTTGATTTTGGCCCCTGTTGTGTTAGTTCCTGTGGCCCCTCCAGGCTTTACACACACTCACCCACACACACACATACACCAGCCCACTGTGGTACAAACCTTCAACGAGCGATTCCCTCCCTGCCTACCTCCCCTCCTCCTCTGTTTTCTTCCTGCCGACAGTGTTTTTATTCGGACTCTTCAATAGCTTTAATACTTCGCTCTCCTCTTCTGTTGCCTGCCTGGCTCAACGACTTGTACACACTCCCTCTGCCCTTACTGTAAATGCCGTCTGAGCATGGAAAATGTGTCTCAAACACACATACACAAATAAAGAAAAAACCAGGATCCCTGCCGCCTTATGTGCCCTGCAGTAACCCCCTCCTTCCTTCACTTCTTCCCCTGTCCCACCCTCATTTTCTCTAGGTGTGCCTCTGTCAACAGAACTTCAGGCCGTGATTACTGAGAATGAACTTTGAAACTGTGTGAATGACGTTTGTGCATCTGCGAGTGTGTTTGTCAGCGATAGGAGAGATTTAAAAAACCACCCTTCCTGTCCTCTTCTCTGTGCATTGATGTGGGAACTTTTAAGTCCTAGTTCATGAACTCTGACCTTTGACCAGGCACTCATTCAGTCCCTTGTTGTGGTGGCTGAGAGGGGAGGTTACGTTGGGACTCGAGAGAAGCCCAACTGTCTACCAACAGTCAATGTTTTATTTATGGACCTCTGCACTTTTGGCTGTGATGACTTCAGTACTTAAGTAGTTACCTAAACTGTATTTTTTAAGGATTTTATACAATATTTACATGCAATATGATACGAATTGATTTTTTTTTTTTCTTTGCCAACAATTTTTTGTTTGTTTATTTAATTGTCTTTATTCTGGCATGATTTGTCACTATTATTCACATACAAACATGCCCATTGGATCTATCTTAGGCGGAAAATGTTATGGGGGGTTTTCCCCGTATGTTTTTGTGTGTCATAATTCTGATGACAGCTGAACACCATGAAGCAGGTGTTGGAAAATATTTGCTGGATGAGCTAAACTTTTGATATCACCCTCTGCTTCCAGTAGGAATAACTGGACCCAAATGAAGACAAGAGGAGTCCACATTTTGGTTCAGAGAACTGAACTTTTGAGCTAAAATGTTTATTTTCTGTGTTATGTCCAGTTATGATTTGAGTGTTTTTTTCTACTCATTCATAAACGTCTGTACCTGAACACCTAATTTTATTGTGTTATGATAACTTGAGCCTGAAGAAACACATCATAGGAAACAATAGAGTTGCGAAGTGGGACAGAGCTGGTTTGGCTGCCTTTGATACTGGAAGTAATAGTGCCATTAATTTTTTCCATAGGCAGAATAAGGTGATGATTGAAGCACCTCTATAGCTTAATTCAACATCAAAATCTTTTGAGCCAGTCATCAGCCTGATATCTGATAAGGTCAAGGTACACTGTAGAGAATTCAGTGGTATCTAGCAGTGAGGTTGCTGCTCACCATCCTCTTGCAGGTGTGTAGGAGAACCTGCACAGTAAAAACACAAAAGGCCTCTGAAGCCAAAGCTTGATTTTTCCATTCTAGGCGACTGTAAAAATACAGCTGTGCAACATGGTGGACTCCAAATGGAAGAGGATCCGTAATCCTACACATTGGACCTTAAACTTTGACTCCTAAAAAAGCATTGCAACAAAAAAAAATCCTATCACTTCAGTTAAATTTCTCTTAATGTGCTGTTAAAAGAGCAGCAGATGGAAAAAAAAACAGATTTTTACAATCTGCAGCTTAGAATCAGTTCACATTTATTTTTCTAGCCTCTTACGGATTAATTCTGCCACCATAGTGCCTCGTATTGTTGGTAACTACAACAAAAAATGTTTTGATCACTATTTCAATTTGTGCCTCTGACCGGCTCCATGGCAACAGAGTGTAAGGTTCATGGGTATTGTACTATTTAGGGCTGTTTGCTGAGTCAAAATGATGATCAAACAATAATTCTCAGAAATAAAGTTGAAATAATTAATTTTGAAAGTCCTAACGTAAAACCAGTATTGTTGTTACATTTCAAACACAATTCATCTGATCCCCAGGCCCCAGATTGGGCATGACCAAACAGAATGATGAGATAGTAAAAATAAAAAACTTCCTGGACCAGCAGCCCCTCCCACTTCGCAACTGTGGGGAGGTCTTTTGGGCGAGGAGCATTTCAGCTGAGACTATTATATATAAGAAGTGTATATAATACAGCAAAGGTAGATTATCTACTGTGTGGATCTTTAGAGGATGAGGAAAAATCAAAAATATAGAGCAAATGGTTCCTTGAAAATATGTGGAGAGGGGTGGGAGGGGGCATGTGCAGACTGGATGTTTCCTGTGTCAGTGGTTGTCATAATGTGTCTGTGACAAGGGGACAGGGTTGCCTGTATTTATAAAGGTTTTGACTTTTTTAAATGGAGGGTAAAATGGGGAGGGTGAAGTCCCGAACGTGTTCCATGTATGTGCTCCAAACTACAAACGACGGGCCGAACAAATGAACTGGGTGGCAGAACAATTTGGTATTTTTGAAAATAAAAAAACTTGGCATTACAATGCCACCATGTGGCCATATGATGCAAGTTGTTAACGAGGACAAAACATGTTATTTTAATGTTATTTTTTATTTTGAGATCATATTATTAATAAAGTCATTAAGTACTGTCGTCCTCATGTGTCTGATCATTGACCGCTGTGTGACCCGGTCATGGCTGTGCGTGCAGGGTTCATCTAAGGTTCATGTGATGGTCAATGCAGTCTGCGGGGTTAAAAGGACAAGCAGCAGGCTGGGCAATTATGCTCCTGATGCATTGACCATCTATCGAGGAAATGTCACTCTAGAAAAGGGTGTTTACTGGTTGAGGCTGATCAATAAATTGCATTCTGTGATGAAGGTCTGCACTGAGAAAACTTATGTGAGAACCTTGAGGCCTCTGCTGCAGTTTGACCTCCATTATTAGCTGTTTTAAGCTATTCAGTCTATATGGTGTTGCAACTGTGATAAAGGATAAGACAATAGTAGTTTAATAATCAATAGAGCTTTTGCCGCACCAATTTATTTGGTATCTTCCTCCTCAATCTATCAGGGTATATCCTTATTTCTCAATACTTTTTTCAAATGCTTAACTCAAACTGCCATAGATTAATAATTTAATAAAAACAAATACATGAAAAAAACAAACAAACACAAAACAAAAACAAACATGATGTGAATGTTGGATGGAAGGCAGAGATCTACAGTTCAGAGTGTGGTGGTTTGTAGCACACCACACTTGTCTGCAATCGGCCATCAAGAAGGTAAATAATTGGATTGAATTGAATATTCTGTCCACCAGGGGGCACTATTTAGACGGCATAAAACGTTTTTGGAGAAACTTAAAGACTACCTGGAAGTTATGTAACAATAATGAACACACTAAAGCTTTAATGATTACTATACAAGGATTTAACAAGCATTTCTATGAAATTAAACTTTTCATAGCATTATACCTACTGTTACTTCATTTTACTTTTTTTTACCCTTCATGCATGAACTATTGCAAGAACAGTATTTACATATTTATCAAATTTTTACAGACATGCAAACTACTGTTTTTTTAAAATTTTTTCTTAATTTGAGCAAATTACAGAACTTTCTGATACATTATAGCTAGTGGCTGTGTATAGTGTTAGTTACTAATGTCCTCTGAAGTGGCTGATGTGCTAACATAACATCAAAACCCATGCTTGTACAAGAAAGCAGCTTTTGTCCACTATAGTGACCACTATGTGTGAAAGGGTTAGGCTTATTTTGATGCTAATACTTCAGCACCTTTAAATGCAGAACGGTAATGGTATTTCTAAATTGGAGTATTGCTGCTTTCACTTCAGTGAAACACCTGAACACATCTTCCATACTGAACCTTGAAACTTGTACATCTAATAGGAAACATCAAACTCAAATGAAAGAACAACCAAGCCTCACACATCAGCTTTAGCAACTTTTATTCCTTAACTGGTCAAACACTCAAACATTCACAGGCCTGTGTCACTTTTCTCCAACAGCATCACACATTTTCAATCTTATGGCCTTTATATTGTTAACAGCAGCTGCGGCAGCTCTACAGGGCAAGGTAAAGGTAAATCTGGTCTTCTGTCCAGGGTCTCATGAGCTCTCATTGAGGTCTCTGCAGAATAACATCATTCCAGTTAAACTGTCCTCAATGAAAGTGCTGTTATAAAACCATCAAGTAACAGTGTGTCTGTACTCCTTAGATACAAAACCTTTATGTCACATGCTACTGAACTGTTCAAACTTCTAATTTTATGTACTGGATGGATATTAGTGGCTTCATAATGTATGTATGAATCAAACAGCAAGAAACTCCCTCGCCAGACTCACAGAATCACCATCATTTCTTTATTTCACTTTATACACACACACACAGAGAATTTGCTCTGTTTTGTTAACCCTGAACTTCAGTAACATGAGTGCATCATAACAGCCAATGCTTCGCTTTAAACTATCAGGGTGCTACAAATACCTACAATATGCTTATATACAATTAATTTATATACAAGAGCGGCTCTTTGGAGTTCAACAACCTCTTTAGCTTCTTCTAACTGTCTCATTTTGAACATGTTTGACACGTTTTCAACAAGTCCAAAAATGTGGTTACAGAATAAAAACCTCAAGCATGTGAACATTTATATTTGTGATGCACAAAAGATGACAACTAACCAATAAGGATGAAAACAATGCAGTTGATATATCCATTAAACTAAAATATCATCTAACATTTTCCTTTTCTGTTTAAGTTTTTTCCTTGTTTGAGTGCAAAAAAAATTATGCAAGAGATTTATGGGCTGCTGAATCAATGGTAGAAAAATCATTTGAAAAGTAAAATTAAATAAAGACAAAGTAAAGACAATGAGTATGCAAAACATATTTACAATATTAAACAAAAGGACTGTGGGGAAAACAGTGTGTAGGCCTGCAATGTCTCGACATAACAGAACAGTGAGACTGTACAATTACGAAGGGCAAAAGATATGGCTTCAATGACATGTTCACAGCAAGAACGACAAAATTTGGAAGCTTAAGTCATGAGAAAGGTTTCAATGCACCTCTGCTACTGTTACTACCTTTGAAGAAAGCCATTGACTTTTTCACATGCACAAAATGAATGATGAAAACAAGAGAATTCCAGCAAATACACGAAAAATTCCAGTAAACATTATGATCACTGAATTTCATATGAAGTCTTTTCTAGAAATGTCTCTTCATTTGAAGCTCATTTGTCCACAGTTACTTTGGCAAAATGGAAAATAAATAAAGAACATGTTCATGTTGAACACAAATTATTTCTTATAAACTTTTTTTTTTTAATTCTCTGTCTCTTTATCTCAAGTAAAGCAGTGCAAATAACAACTTTTCTTACATATAGCTGCAGCTACTTCAACTGTCCGATATTACTGTTGTTCCAAATAAATAGTTGAATTCATCTTAAATCATAAAGCTTTTACACAATGGCTTCTTATTTCTGCGTGCCTTTTGTACAACATCCACAAATGTAAACCAAGACAGAACAATCAAAACTTAAGGCAATCGAAACGTTTTTACAAGAGCAGAATGGCAGCAGAGAGGTTGGATGAATGAGGTGGAGATGGTCTGGATCCCCCTGCAGGCGGAGCAGTGGCTCTACTTGGGAGGCAGCGGGTTGTCGGGGGTCGTTGGCGTAGCGAGCTCCTTGTAAAAGTTCTCAATTTGCTCCTTGTACATCTTCATCACCACTGGCCGCTTCAGCTTCATGGTGGGGCCTGTGGAGCAGAAGTGGAATTATTATTATAGTTAAACAGTCAAGCACTTGTCTTTAAAGACTTGTTATTTTTATCCATTGGAACTAATGATTTTTTTGTAAATAAACTGTTTTGTCTATAAAAGTGAGAGAACTGTATAAAATGCCTCTTATAGTTTTCCAAAGCCCAGAATTACTTCTTTTACCAGCTTGTTTTGGTCAAACAGCAGTGCAAAACCACAGATTTCCATCTTAGGTTCATAAATGACACAAAAAAGCCAAAAGTGTTTCCAATTTTGAGAGGCTGGAGGGAGTTGGAAAATGACCGAAACAGATCACATTATTACATATTGCTGATCAATATTGTATAAATTATTTCAGCTCAAGAATTTTACCATTCAGTGTCACTAAAATATAAAAAAAATAATTAAAAAATACAAGAAAGAACTCTTTGTCGTAACTGCTCACACCCCAGAAACATGCACAATGTGACACCTCAAGCTAAAACTCCTACTCACCAAGCTCTCCTCCTGTCACTGAGAAATCGCTTTCCAAAACAATCCACTTCTGAATGCGCTGGGCGTTGGATGTCGCCCTCTCGTTGACTCTGTTGATTCCCTCCTGAATGGCAGCGTGGATTGCTCGGTCTCGCCCCCCTGCGATTTCAGAGATGCGTGTGGCGTTGCTGCCCAGCTTCCTGCAGAGCTCGTTGGCCTCTGGTGTCAGCTCATCCTCTGGATCGCCTGTCTCTGCGTTTACCTGACACTGCAGAAGACACATTTCTATTTTATTGCCTAGTATTTCAATTTTTTTAATCATATGGCTTCTTTCTGCATCATCTTGCTTTCTTATATGCCCACTAGATGGCAGCATTTGGAAACAAATATCTAGGAAGTCAGTTCTCTTTTCTCTGTTGCTCCTTTTGCTATCAGTTAAGATGATTGTACAAACCTCCTGAGATTAGATAAAGAGGTAAAAGATAGGATGCTTACAAAGTTGAGAGCCAGGGATGTTTTCAAATGCACCTCTTAGATAAAATAAACAACAAACATCTTCATTCCTCATCTGCTACCCTGCACTCTGTTGAGCTCCGTTCTCTGTATGAGTGCAGTTTCTCTACTCACTTCGGTGCCCTTCAGACTTACTTTAATGGTGAGCAGCATAGACAAAAACTTCCTCTTGTCTCCAATCAGCATGGCGTTGCTAATCAGAGGCACAGCCTCCTTCACCGCATCCTCAATTGGAACAGGAGGGATGTTCTCTCCTCCCGCTGTGATGATCAGCTCTAAAAATCAAACAGAGGGACACACAGGTTATGTAACAGGCAGGTTTAATTGATCATAGATAAATGTCTAAAGGCATACAGAGAATTAATCTGGTCTTACAAGACACTGAATCCATATTTTTGGAGACTCTGGAGGAGACTCTGAGTCTTCTCTTTCTACAAATATACCTGTTTGGCTGTTATCTGGCTCTACAAAGAATATGGAGTAAGCACCTTTAATTCTTCCGGTGATGAAGAGGAATCCAGTCTCATCATGTTTTCCCAGGTCCCCTGAGTGCAGCCAGCCCTCTGCATCGATAGCCTCCTCTGTCTTGTCCGGCATGTTGAGGTAACCCATGAAGACGTGACGGCCCCAGAAGCAGATCTCACCATTTCCCTCCTCGTCTGGGTTGTGCAGCTTTGTTTTGCACCCTGGCATCTCTTTACCACAACTGCAAGACAATGTGTTTCGTCTTATTCAAAGTTTTTTTTTAAATAAGGTGCCTCATTGTCAGATCACACTGAAGTGAAGAGAAATGTACCTGGTGAGCTTGAAGGCGTCTGGGAGGGAGATGGTGTGAGGTCCGGTGCTCTCACTCATGCCGTACAGCTCATATAGAGGAATATCTAGGCTGAGGAAAAACTCCAGGGTGTCTTTGGTGATGGGAGCGGCGCCTGTGTAGCACTTCTTGCAACGGTCCAGGCCCAAGGCCTTGCGCACTTTTTTGAACACAAGCTTTTTGGCTAATTGATAACTGAACTGTGTGCGGTTGGCTGCCCCGCTTCTGAGGAAAAACAAAAAACAACAAGTTTGAGTGTTTAAGCAAATGTTATAAAGATAACATGCTAATTTAAGATGGTGATCATGGTAAAAGAAGAAAGATTTAATGTGCTTAGCATCAGGATGTTAGCAGTGTCATTATTACCATGTTAACATGGTGACATTTGCATTTAGCTCAAAGCATTCAAATTCACACACTCACTCTCAGGCTTATGTAAATCATACACATAATAAGTAAGATACAATGTCAGTCTCTCTGGATGCCTTAATAACCAAAAACCACACATGCATCGACAAATTTCTCAGAATTACTCAACTAACAGAAGAGGGAAGTACTAACATAGAATTAAATAACATTTCTGGAAAAAAAAAGACAGAACCAAAACTAAGACACAGGAACGAGTAATGATTTGAACACTTTCACACAAAGCTGCAAGTTCATAACATGTTCGTACTGATTCATCTTGGTCAGATTAGCCTGCAGACCGACATCTTTGGCCCAGGCAGCCACCTTCCTGCGTACAGTCGAAGACTTGGCTCCGACAGACTTCATCTTCTCTTGCATCTTCTCCCAAACTCGTGGGACGCCCATGAAGGCAGTGGGACGCACCTCCTTCAAGGTGTTCACCAGAGAGCCCTGGTAAAAGAAAAAAAGAAGAATAATAAACACAAACGTCACATGCAGCTTACAGTTCACATGGAGAGGATGTCAGCTGAAAAAACAGAAATCTGCAACCACAACGTGAGGCATATATCATGGAAAACTATCGAATGGAAAACAAGCTTTTTTTGTGTCCATGTAACATCCTCTCATGTCCACCCTCAGGATATCCCTTTAACTATTACTGGAACTTCTGGTAATCTTCTTCTCCTAATTCATTTCACACTTAATGTGTTTAAGTGCAAATATTGATGGTGAAATGAAAAAAAGTCCTGAGAAATGAAGAGCTCTGAGAGGAAGCAGCTAAGCATACCAGACATGTTTCTACACCACAGATAAAATCTTGCGATACCCATGAAACGACATGTTATGGAAGATGCACATGATTGTTGTTAACTTTTAAGGGTCTGATTCTTAAGGATCCACTGAATTTTTTCATTTGGTCTTCAAACCCCTAAACTTGAATTAAACAGCTTCACGATTCTTAGAGTTGCAAACTGGCTTTGCATTTTTAAAAAGAAACTAAAAATCATTCTTTTTAATCTCACTTTTTAATCAGAATTTCTCATAACTGCATATTTGTTTCTCTCAGTCTTATTGTATACTATTTATTTTTCCCTGCAAACTTTTATTTCAATAGACTGTCCTCTAGTTAGCTTTGTATCATCCTGTTTCGTGGGGTTTGTCCAGGTTCAAAAGATATACTGAATTAAAGCATCTTGTGAGAGCTGCTAATATGCAGGTTTTATTCATTCAATGTATGATTCTTCTTCGATGAAAACAGTGCTCAATATATGAGTAGTATCTACAACCCTAATAGAAACTAATGGCCTGTTCACTTTGAGTATTCATGTATTTGTGCATTATTCACCACATATAAACACAACCAGAGTCACACCTTCAGTGCATCAGGCTGAGCGAAGTATGTCGCCCCTCCGACCTTCATGGTGACCCATATGTCGACCATCTGAGCAGCGATGTGGCTGAGCGGCAGGTAGCTGACCACCACCTCCTGCGCCTGAATGGCGTCAGTCAGACGCACATGACGGCTGGTGGAGAGCGCAGTCCATGTTATCTGAGGGAGAGAGACAGATAATATGATGCATGTTTATCGTTTAATGTAAGTAAGGTTACATAGAGACATAAACCACAGTGTTTTATAACTCTGTAAGTGAACTTTGACTAGAAGGACATGTATAAGAACAAGTTTTACACTGTTTTTATACACATTTGTCCCATGTGACCTCCCAATCAAACGTCTTTAACCAGACATTTAACCAGGAGGTCGCATAGAGACATGAATCACAGTGTTTTATGCCTCTACATGTGAACAATGACAAAAGGATGTGTATTAAAACAAGTTTTATTGGTTTCAGAGCATTTAGAGCCAGTGAGTCAGTGATTTAACAGGACTAAAACACACTGTCTGTGCATGTGAATTGTCCAAACATACATGGCTAAAGGTGAAGTCATTAACTTCGCTGATCCATACTTATGTAGAAACCTGACTAATGAGTGGTTGTCAGATGCATCTGCACATTTATCTCTTTACAAAACAGGAAGGTGTCTGGGCTGTCAGTGTCACAAGCAGGTGACACTTTGCCTTTTCAGAGGTGCAAACACACTTGTGTTCATGTAACTTACATTATCATGGCTGAGCATGACTCCTTTGGGCTGGCCTGTGGTCCCTGAGGTGTAGATAAGTGTGCAGCATTGGTTGGCCTTCTGGCTGGAAATGATGGCATCGAGGGGTTCGTCGGGCTCGTCACGTCCGAGCTCCATGAACTCAGCCCACTGCCGAACGCAAACAACATCATTTAGTTTATGCCTCTTGAAAAAAATGACATCTATTTTTTTGGTTTCTCAGATTGTGAGCTTACTGAGTACAGATTTGGTCTCTTCTCTTTTAGTGCATCTTTGTACTGGACAATGGCTTTCAAGTGTGGCAGCTTGTCTTCAACCTGTAGACAAAGCAAATGCATCACAACAAGCACGTAACTGCAGGCAACAGAAAACAAGGAGACTTTGGCTATTTTTTTATATCAGTGGATTTAAATACAGGTCTCATTCACAGGAGACAGATTTTCTACTTGATTTTTGATATGTAAACTTTATTTGTTGTTCCATTTCTTTGATTTACGGTTGTTGTTGTTGTATTTACATGCAGTCTATCGGTTTTACTGATCTTACCTGAAGGATCTTCTGCAGCTGTTTGTGGTTTTCCACCACGATGATATTGGCCTTGCAGTTTTCTGCTACATACAGACATGCCTCTGGAGAGTTGGTGGTGTAGATGCCCACAGCAAACCCACTGCAACAGACAAGGGAAGAGTCACACTCAGCAGTTTCTCTTTAACATTTATTGATACACGGATTCAAATGAAACTCTTTCCTTGCAACATTCTGGAAGAGTTTGATTGTAGAAACCTACCATACAAGATATTTGATTGAAGCCACAGAACAATGAGACCTGACATCCCAAAACCATCTTATGAAAATGTGAAAAGGCGCAAACAGAAACTACCTGACCTAAATATTTAGAATACCCACAGAATACCACATGTTCCACTTCAAATGGAAAGCAAGACTTGATTCCACCGTGTTTTGTTTTGCTTTCCAGAAACGTGATCCACAGCAAACAAAAGCGTAGCACGGGTTATTAAACTAAACTTGTGATGTGGTTCATCAGGACTGGCTTGACAAGTTTTTAATACATTCTTATTGAGCATAGGTGTGGAAGACTTAAGAATACAAAAATAGCTTCAGCATGTGTGTAAAAAGCTCCAGAAGAAGAGTTCTAAGGTTCTGGCACATAAAAAAAAAAGATGTTCTTACTGCTCCGTCAATGCACCCCTGTTATCAGCCCACAAAGAGCTGCAGTTTACAGAAAATGTCATCAGCAGATCAAAGTGGGCGAACACCGTGAAAAACCAAAATACCAAACACGTTTTTGGTGAGCTCAGTTGAGGCTGTGACTAATCAGTGGAAAAAATTATTAATTAAATGAGGTTTTGGTTTGGAAAAGTCAGCCTCTCTGTCTATTTTTCATTGCTAAGTGAAGCACAAGACTTGAATTCTGTTGGAGTCATCCAGGCCATAATTTACACAACCATTGCAGAGGAGAGGTTTGTGATTGCATGATCATGTAGAAGTTCTGCATTATTAATGTTCTTAAGTAAAAGAAAATAAGTATTTTTAAAAAATTTACCAAAAAGAAAACTGATGCATCGGTGTATATATAAGCAGCATGTTGATGTTTCAGTGCAAAACAGGATGAAACCTCAGTTTGTGCTTGACTTCTCTCCTTTCAAGTCTTGGATTGCAGCCATCAGGTATGGAAGATATGCATACAGTACATTCACACATGAACAGCCAGCTGGCAGTGAAACTGTTGGTGAGGCAATACTGAGCTCATCAATGACATCCACATGAACTCACCCTGCCAAAATGGCTCCGATGTCAGAGATGAACCACTCGGCAGAGTTGAAGCCAAGGATGCCAACACCGTGGTAACGTTCCAAACCAAGCTGTAGAAAGACAAAGAAAACCTTTTTTTTTAATCCCTGAAATAATATTGAGATATCCTGCACATCCATTTTCAGAGTCCACTTCCAGTTTCAACCATTCTATGACTTTGCAAGTACAGTATATTCTCTCTTTCCTTTTCTCTGCTAGTTTTTTCCATTATTTCTTTAATTTTTAAATATTTTGGAGGCCATTTCTGCCTTCCGAGAACATGCAGTTAAAAGACAGACAGCAAAAGTGGGAAAAGGAAAGGAAGCTGACATTGAAAATATGAGCCCTGAGCAGATTTAGACTGGGTGATGTTGCAGTTCATGAGACGCATGTCTCATAACACGAGCAAAAAGAGAGACACAAGAGAAATAAACATGTAAATACCATACTAAATGTAGTTATTTTCAGGCAGTAAGATAAAACCATAACATATTTCTGCAAATTTAGAACAAAAAATATTATTATTTCCTTATGAAACTCATCCAAAGTTACATTGTCATACAGACACTGAAATCAGTCTAAAAAAAATCTGTTTTCATGCTGAAACATGCAGACTGTTTTGAACTGTTCTGCTGATCTACACAGTAATCGAAGCTCAGGGTTGCTTGAGGCGCATTGCCACTGCAACTGTTACCATGGAAACAGACCCACAGCGAAATGTACACAAGGCTGTCATGATGGAAACTGATTCAAGTTCAACACTGCAGCTAGATTTTTAAATAAGTCATGAAGTCTAACTTCAAGCATCTGGAATATAACATGAGGCATAACATCCGACTCGACTCCTGCAGATGGAAAGAAAGACGTCACTGTGAGCTCTGCATCACAAACTCCCGACCTAGGACAAGCAAAGTTCATGTTGCATATGTCTGTGAGTGCAGATGCTTCAATTTCAGGTCAGTCTGTGTGTGTACGTACAGAAAGACACGTGTACGTCTCCATGTGTACATGACCTCTGCTGAGTCTTCATGCTGACTAACTGTTCTGGGTTTCACAATAAACAATAACTTGCTCTGTCCTGTCTGAACAACTGAGGCCTGTCCGGAGCGGCTTCTCAGCCCGACGCCTCCCATCCTGTGTGGTGTGTTGTCTAGACTGAGTTGGCATAAAATCAAATGAATTACCAGAAGACTTGACAATGAGAACAGAGGAGATGCTAGACCTGTTGCTAGAGACCAAAAGACAATCATTGCTGAGGGTGGACTTAAACGTAAGAGGTCTTCTCTAAGAAGAGCATACTCTTCACCGACACTTCTCTGAGTATTTTAAGGTGTTACTTAGTTGCTGAGGTACACATATTTAGAAATCAGATTACCCTGTGGAATTTCTCAAATTGCACAATGCCATGTCCCACAATTTACAGAACTAAGCATGCGAATGTTACAGTGTTTGGGATTTACATTTTTCCTCAAAACCTGAGAATACATTGTGTTTGGCTACAGCCGACAATCATTTTTGTTGCCTGTTTTTCAATTTCAGTAATTTTCTCTTTAAAATGTTAAAAAAAAAAATATTGTAAAAAATTATTTACTTAGGTAACATATTACAATGCCTTGTTTTTGTCCTCTATTGTTTATGCTGGACTAGTCAATAGCTGACATTTACCTTGAGGAAGCTCTTGGCGGCGGTGCGGCAGGTCTGGTAGTAGTCCCTGTAGTTCAGCCTCTTCTGCTGCTCACCCTCCTTCCAGCTAAGAGCTGTAAAGTCGCCAAAGCGCTCCACAGCTGAAGTGAACATCTGGTTGATGGTCAAAGGAGTCTCAGCAGCCAGGCCAGACTCCTCCATCCTCAGTTTCACCTCTGCATCCTTCTGTGACGTCCACAGGCCGGGCTCTCCCGCTGCAGGCACTGACAGAGAGTTTGGGCGCTGGGCTTGGACTAGAAGACGTGAAAGAGAGATTCAAAAAGATGAGTAAAGAGTTGCTACAAGATTTTGATAACAGATCTTCTTTGGGGTAAAGATGCAGCATTGAACTTTCAACTGAAATCCCTTAAACCCCCTAATCTACACGAGAGCTACAAAAGACACCCTATATGTAGCATTAGCGGAGCTGCCTCTCACAGTCTGTCATAACACCAAAGCTGCAAACAAACATGGGCCACTGAGCAAATGAACGAGCCTGATATGAGCCCTCAGCAACAGCGCTGCTCATACTGTGATAGTTAGATGTAGCTTTCTTTGTCAAAGCAAAGTGGGTATAGTCTCACTATTATGACAACTTTATAGACAAACAAACTGTAAAAACACACAGTGTCCTGTACTACCTTTCCAGAGTTATTGTGTATTAGATTTTTGGTTCCTTCAGTTATTTTGCTATGTAAAATGCCACGAAAAAGAACTTAATAGATAAAGATTATTATAATTACCATTATACATGAAAAATGATTTTTTTACATCCTAAATTATCTTAAATTACTGTCATAAAACAAAGATTGTTGGTTCAAGTATTTGCTGTAATTTTCAAAACTTCTGTAGTCCCATCCTCATACAGGTTGTAAAACAAACCTGACAGCCAAACTCACTACGCCAACAGTAAAATAACTGCCTCCACTGTCTATTATAAACGTCTGTTTCAATTTATAGAGCAACTTCCTGGTTCAAGTTTTAACAGCTTAGTTACAGCTAGTTGTGTGTGTGCGTTTTCTGTGCAGACAGCAGCAGCATTTTTAGTGCACCAATCGTAGTTAAAAGTAGCTGAACTGTTGGTTCAATTACAACCGGGCAACTTCTTGTTTTTTTATTCATTTATGCCTTGATGCCTCATTTTTAATTCAATTCTGTGCCCCTGCGGAGCATTTTCAGTATACTTGGGTTTGAAAAGTTCTATGCATACAGTCTTGCCTTGGCTTATGACACTGCTGAATTTAAGGACCTCAATAATTATTTTGGTGAATCATTAACGATCATAACGAAAAGCAGATTTGCTTGTTGATAAGAGAAAAGCAGAACTTCATTGAGGTATTTTTGAAAATCAGGAAGAAAAGCATGTCACTGACCTAACAGCCAGCAGGATATTAATAGTATAGAATGTGGTCATATTGTAGAAAGAGGAACTAAATGATGGAGGATTTATGGTCAAACACAAACAGTTGCTTATCAGTACATGAAGCAGATAAGAAGGCAGGATGGAGGTTCTTTTCACCAGCAGAAGGCATGCATAGTGATAATGCAATTCATTCACTGACTTCAGGATAATTCTGAGGGCTAAAATAAGCAGCCCCAGTTAACTTAAACAAACTTCACCAGACCTTTAAGAAATCAGGTCAAACTTTGCATAAAGGAAGCACGTTCATTTTTCCGTCAGTGACTCAGACAGGAAGGAATGTCAAAGTGGACACTGAAGGCAGGAAAAGGAAAGTCAGCTTGTTCTGCCAAAGAATGTGGAACCCTCTGTTTGGCCCACTTCCTCAGGAAAAAAAAGCCAGAGAAAGAACTTGTTCACTAATGCTGATTTCAGCAACAAGAGCCAACACAGTGACCGGATCCAACTCAGAACACAGCCCACTGTTAAATAATTTCAATATGGCCAAGCCACCCACACAAATGTTAGAGTTCAGGGAGGGACAAAGGCAGAGTAAACACACTCGACCTGGTGGCTTTTCTTCACCTCACCTGTTTGTGTGTTTGAGGTGTGTTCAGCAGGGACCTTTGTAGTCTTGGTGCTGCTGGTGGCTTCATTATGTGCACCAATCTCCTCTTCCCTCTCCCCAGTGGACTCTTCCTCTGAAGACTCACTGCAGAGAAGATGAGGGGAAAAAACGTCACTTAACACGGGAGTGCTGATTCCCAAAGTGACTGCTGCATCAAAGGGGAAAACCAGAGACATAAAAAAACAAAGCTGCATTGAGTCATATGGGGAAAACTGTGGCTCCTGAGACACAGTTCAACTCTTCATCAGCCTGAAAGTACCTGTAAAACCATCATCTCAACTGCAGGTCTTGTAAACACTCACCATAATAGTTTCAGCCTAAAGTTTATATTTTTAGTGCATTAAATTCAAGCTTAAAGGACAACTAAAAATAATCAAACCATTCTGATTACCTTGACAGGAGAGTAATCCTTTTACATAATGAGACTTCACAATTGCTAATATTAAGTGAACTACTAATACTGAAAACTGAAGCTCTGACTTGGGTGGTATATCTGGCTGCCATCATGAAAAGAAAAATATCTTCGTTCTTCCATAACTTAAGACAGTAGTTGCTTTGTTTGTGTGGACATACTTTTCTGCATCCGGTGCTACGTCATCAAGGGAGGCTGCGCTGTCTCCTGGACCGCAGGACGACTCCAAGAAGCCACCTGCTCTGGGTGGCTCCATCACCACAGCTTCAGACATGGCAGTGGATTCACACTCAGTTACTAAAAGAGAGGCGCAACAGGGGTCATTAGCTCCTGTATACTTCACAAGCACATTACTTACAAGCATCCGACAGAAGTAAAAAGTAAATAAATGTTAACAAATACTATTAATGCATCAGGTGCAAATGCAACGAGGCAAACAAAAAATCCTCCAATTGCCGAATTTAAAGATTGCCATCTTTAAATGTCCAACCAACAGCATTAAATGAAAAGATATTCAGCTTAAAGTGATACAAAACTGTAAAAAGCAGTGAATCTTAAAATTTGAGAAGTCACAACAAGAGAATGGAATTTTTCCATTTCAAAGTCACTGCTTTTTAATGGCCTGCCGATTCACTTATCTGTTCAGACACTTACAGTTGTATCGAAAGAACTTGGAACATGAACCACCAATTACATATTTATTTAGGTATTTATAACACTCAGTTTGATGTTATGTGATGCAGCAATTTTATTTATTGATCCGACTTAGATGCTATGGTGAGCAATTATCCTGTTTCTACTTTAGTCAGAGATTGAACTCCCCCCCCCTTTTTCCTGCTCCAAACTGTCGTAAAAATATTGAAAAAGATATTGAAAATGCTGACAAGGCTGGCTTGAGAAGATACCTTGAGATTTACAAAAAGAAAAAAAAGGACTCCCCTTGTCTAATTGCAAGAGAGTAACACAAATGTGTGACAGCTGGCAGCCTCTGGGACTCACAAGACTCACACCTTAGTGTCATTGGCACCAAGTCACATTACTTTTCTAGCAGTTGTAGTCCGGGTTATGTACAATCCACGCTTGTTTCTGACTCTGTTGCAATGCATAATAAAGACATTTTATTACAAGAAAAGGGACCAAAAAATAGGACATATGCTAAATAACCTCTGCTAAATTAATACAGAAAAAGATAATATGCACAAATGTAGATAATTCTGACAGAAATCCCCTAAAAGACCCTCCACTCTCTTTAGCTGCATCTTGCTTACTATCAACCTTAATAGCTGACTTTATGAGCTGTTAAACAAATATTCCCTTTGTCTATCCTACAACTGTTCTGCTGACAAAATTGGTTGTACGGTAACAGAATGACAAACATATGGAGCTAAGCTGGGAAAGTCATACTACAGATAACGCTGTTGGGCTGCAAATAACATCTCACCTTTTATTGCCACGCTTGGTCAATAAAAGACCTTTTTTAAAAAAACCCTCCCAACGTTCTAACCAAGCAAAAACAAATGAAAGCAATGTAGATACAACAGAAACTGAATAAAATGAAATGAAACCTGATTTTGAAATTTGTGAAAGGATAGGCAAACTCAAGTGGGATGGACCATAAAACCCTGTTTTTTTCTTCTGACAATTATCATGCATCATTTAGATGGTGCGATACTGTGTAAAAGGGGATTTGCTTCTATTCCAAAAGAGTTTGAAAGAGAGCTGTTTTCTGCCTTTGGCCTCACCTCATCACAGGAAACACATCAGAACCTTTTTAAACAATAAACCTTCAGCCCTCAGCCACCATCGTCCATGACACTCCCTCTCATTCAAGCTCTTTGGTAAATCACAGGTCTGAGCTGCTGCTGCTGGCCTGTTTATTTAAATGGGCTGAAAAACACATACCAGTGGCTTTGCCTGCCTATTGTGGCAGCAGCCTATCATGACTCCACCATCAGGGCCAATTGGGTTTGGACAAGTAGAGAGAAACAAGCCTTCAGGGTAGTCAGGGAGCAGAAACAAAAATATTTCTCCATCATGCTTAAAACTTTCTCTCCTATTTTCATAACAAACCCTTAAAATTAATAAAAAGACAGGTTAAAAAGAATCTGACAAGCACAAATTATATCCAAAACTGGCAGGAGTAAAAGCGACAGCACTCACAAACACTGGGCTCAGAGGAATCAGCCACCATCACCTCAAACTGTGATTCCTAGTGTAAAAAAGAAATCAATGCCTCTTCAGTCATATGGGAAGCAGCCAGCTGACCCCGAGGGGACTGTGTGACTAAAGCCTACGGAGGCCTGAGGGTCTCACAGTCAATGAAAAAAATGTCACAGGGGAATCTCACCACTGCTCACATTAACAAACGCAGAGATGCCTTTTCCTTTCGCCTTTTCCTTCTAATACAGCTGCAGATTCCTGTGAGGACACAGCTGTTAGTGGATGTGGGTTCCCAGCAGCATTTAAGAGAGATAGGTTTAGGGTGGAGGCAGGCAAATGAGCTACAGTATGGTTTGGCTTCTCTTCTTTTCTTCTTTGGTTTCTCTTATTTTTTTAGACTCTGTCATTGTTTTGGTCTCTTAGCACAGGGGGTCAAGGGCTGTGAGGGGGGAGGGGGACGACACTGATTTTTACAAAAGGTTCGGTCACTTTCACTTTCCAAGTCTGGATAAATATAGCCTTAATCAGATGAAAAAAAAAATCCCAAAGGCTATTTTTTGCTTGGCCCCCCTTTTCATTTCCCCTTCTTCGTTTTAAACCATCTTGGTCTGATGAGCTTTCATCACATGAGCACCACACGTTCAGATCACCAAGAAAGGCTCAAGAGGAATGCCTCTGGTTTAGCTCTCATGCGACAACCCCCTACTGCTTGTCAGGAAGTGACAAATGCCTTACAACATCAATCATACTGAGTTTTTTGTCTGTAGAAGCTAAAAATATCCTAAAATAAATCTCCTGCCTGATGTGATGTGCTATCACTTTCAGACTGTCATGATCTGTTTCCCCAAACTCGTTTACTGGTATCACCCACGTGACCATGTGTCACCCGTTTCTGGACGTCCCCATTGCTTCTCAGCTCAACCTCTCAGCTACCAGCTAGCAAAACAATGGTCCTTTAGGGTAATACCGGTTTCATGGTATACCCCAGTGACAAAACTGATGATAATTATAGCATGCGTTTGCTATTTAGTATCAAATTCTGCTGGATAACTGGAGAGGAGTAAATGTACGGTAAGTTATTGTGTTTGGAAAATATACTGTTTTAGTAATAAAAAGTTATGCTTACATCAAGTTTCAACCAACAAATCCTTCTCTTTTCATTCCCTTTAGGTTCTTTGTAACTGAAAATAATTTGAATAATAATTGTGTAATTCTGTAAACCATAAAAGTGTGATATATCTGAGGACAGTTAGGTTAATGTGAAAATCTCATTAAAATACAATCCTACTTTCACACAGATTAACTATTCAATCATTTATTACTCCTTCTATTAAAACATGGCTGAAACTAAAGATTATTATTTTAAACAGATAAAAATCTTCATCAAAGAAGCAAACAGGGAAATGTTTGTCATTTCTGCTTGAAAAATGCCTTAAAAGATGAATTATCGAAAGACAGGAAAATTTTTTTGGAAAATCTCTTGCATAACTCTAAGCACCCCTGTCATTAGCCAACACATCTGATGTCAAAGATGGGTTATCTGATTGTATTAACACTGTGTAAACTGACATTGTTGCAACTGCAATCATGCAATCAGAAGAGGATTAGGAATGTAGAGCACAGACTTGCGTTGCACCAGCTGTTCAGTTCAGCAAGAGAAAATGCAACAGTTGGAAAGATAAACACTTAAACCTCTCAAGTTTAATTACTGATTAAAGTAGAAGTGTTCTTCAACACCAAAGACTTAATATACTGTCAAAAAACACAACCCCATTCCAAGCCTAAAACATGAATGTTCCAAACCAAACAAGGGACCCCTGCTCAACACACTACCATCATGCCTGAAACTCAGGTTCTGTTAATGTCCTGTCAAACAGAAGAGACAAAACCCTACCCCTCCCTGTGTTTTTCTCTGTTCTCATGCATCCTTGTGCATGAGAACAGCTATTTTCACTTGACTGTTTCATCCTGATGCTGCCACTCCAAACACAAGTGAGATGAATTGTCTTTCTATTAACACATCCTCTGAAAGATCTGCATCCCCAGCCAGCCTCTCAACAGTACCCAGTGAAGCAGTTTATGACTGGGTGTAATCCTCAGCATCCTCACTATGCAGTTACCCAACAAGCTTAACAATTTTTCATCTTATTTTAACATTCAGTTTCAACAAGCAAATGCAAAATTTAAATGAAATGAGTTTTAAAGGCTTTGAATTTATCCATTCAAGGTTAGTTGTCATCTGGCACATTTACACAGATCTGCTGCTTCGGTTACACCCATCTGCAACGAGCAGATGTCCACATGTTGTGAACAGGGTGACTGAGCAGCACAATTCACCTCTCATGAAATTTAAAGATAACATTAGGCTATTTTTTTGGAAGCACAGCTGGCTCCCTGGCTAAAAAACAAGCTCAATTTAATTACAGCTGTAGAATACTGGGGAATGGTTGAGCCAAATGATAACCACAATAGTCAGACTATGGCACAAAACCTGAAGATTTAAATGATATTCAATTAGAATTAATCTATGGTATCATACATAAAACACAGATATGAACAAATGGCTTTCTCAGGAATCATTATGAACACGTTTCTTACCAAACCTGATTTGAAAGCTGATATATCAAAGAGTACATCGTGGCTACATGAAAAAGAAATGTAAATGGAGGTACCCACGTTGCATTGCTGGAATCTACTTCTTTTCCCGGATTGTGATATGAGTTTTCTCTTCAACCGTCCACTTGTCCTCTTCTTTCTCTCTAAAAGATGTAGCTTTGGTTTGCCGCTAAACACACATAAAAATTCAACAGCCTCCCACTGTGTCTACAACTCGAGCAGCATATCATTCATTTCAAACACTAACCGGCTCAATTGGTCCCACCTCCTGAAAACCCCACCCAGACAAGCAAGCCAGCTTCCTCCAGACACACTGCCTCCTCCCCATCCCATCCCAAAGCACTCTGATTGGCTAAAACTGCTCACACCACAAGACCCATTTTCCATACAAGGCCACGCAAGCATAATGAATAACGTGGGGGAAGTATACACACACGCACACACTCTCACCCTTGGGAGATGATGCTATGAAACTCAAACCCATCCCCCTACGGAGATACTCCCCTGCACACACTCAGAAAGCACACGTTGCAGTTATTCCGGTCTGGGGTTACTGCCGGTCAAACTGTATGCAAAGGTTCCTGAGGTGGGACTACAAGTGCAGCTGTACTGAATTGAGTTCATTATTTTCCACTGACTGAATTACTCTAACACACACAGCAAAGAAGCCCACATCCTGTAACATGCATTTTGAAAACACATTCTATATTCATCTTCCTTCTTCTTATGTTTCTTTATTTTAAGCCACTGCAAATATAATGATGACAACGAGGATTAAATTTATATTATCTGTGGATTATGTTCTCAATTAATGGACTACTCAGTTTGTCTAAAAATGCAAAAATAGATTAAAGGAAAAATGTCAATTCCTGTTTGCCAGAGTCCAAGCTGACGTCTTCAGAGTCCAAGCTGATGTCTTCAAATTGCTTATATAATCCAACTAACCCTCCAAACCCCAAAATTTACAGTGCAAGAAGTGGGAAAAAGCAAATACTGGACCAAATACTATACTAAAAGATTAATTAATTAATTAATTATTTTTTCATTTCTTCAAACTCCTTGAATTCTTCAAAATAGCGATGGTGAAAAATAAGTGCATTTATTCAAGTACTTGAGGTAGTACCATTATGGTATTTTCATTTCAAACCACTTGATACTTATATTTACACAGTTCTTAATACACCTCTACAATTATTTCACAGCTTACTAACAAATCAGCATTTTCTGCAATAAATATGATTGCATGTACCAAAGCATGTAAAATTAGTGCTGAAACAATGAGTCAGCGCATTGAATTTAAAGAAAATTAAACAGCAGGTATTTGGTTAATTGTTAAAGTTAGTGCTCAAACAACATTTTATGATTTCAGCTCTTCAGATGGGAGAATTTGTTGCTTTTTATTGCATTCAGTCCCAGTAAACTGCATAATTTCTAGGTCTGGCTCATAGAAAATAGTTAAAGATGAGTTTTACTTTAACCCACTACAAAAGTACTGTTAGTTTACTGAAATATTCAACAGTGTAAAAGTTACAGTGAACTTTTAATACTTTGCAATGTAGGTCTTTTACTTGTAATAGACTGTTGTCACATCTTAGGATTGCTATCTTTATTTAAGTCAAGAAGCTAGTTACTTGCTCAACCACTACAAAATGGCATCATATATTAGATGCTGCAAATTCTAACCAAAATAAAAACACTGCTGAAAGCAGTACTGAATATACCTAAAATATGAATCACAGAGTTAGAGTGAAATTCCTTAGTGTTAACACAATGACTACATTAGTCATAACATTGCTTGCAAACCTTGTCTTAGTCTTGAAACTAAACCTCAAAGCTCTCAGCCCAATTACACAGCAGACAAGCCAATCCTGTACTTCTTGTTCTTCTGAGCAATGACCTGATATACAGGGTATTTAAACAAATACAGTGGAAGCAACTGCAGGAAGGGGGAAGTATCTGCAGCATAAAAATGTTTGCTGGTGGCAAACACAGTGCTTTTGATGCAGATATATATATATATATATATAAAAAAGATGACAAACAGGTTATTGACTCTATTATAAGTGCCTGCCTCTGTGGAGGAAATGTAGGTGAAGAGTCACAGCTATGAAGACATTTCATTTTAACACTTTAGCCTTGGGCTAATTCAAAATTAGAGTAGATCCCCATTGATATGCCCAGAAAATAAGTATTCATCAAATACTTGAGCAACACCAGAGATTAAAAAACTGTCTCATTTGTATATTACCAATTTCCCTTTACAAAGTTTACCCAAAAAACCACCTCTGGTGTTCAATAGGTCAAGAAGTGCAAGTATGGACAACTTAATGCAAAAACATTTCCTACTCAATAAAAAATAGAGTGTAGAAGCAAAGTAATTTTTTCTTATCCTTACAATGCTTAAACTGACTTTTACATGTAACCTCAAAAGGACACTGATGTTGTTTTTTATATTTAGATACTTCCATCCAATATCTGAGAAAAATATGTAAACATAAATTTCAGAATGGAACAATGTATCTGTATTTGCACACATCAGTTTAAACATATTTATATGGCAGCAGTTATCTGTTTTTTTTATGTGGCCTATTTTTGTAGATCAGTTTGAAAATATATCACGTGTGTTGATGCTCAAATGACTTCACAAAATGTGTGGTATCTGTACTCTATAGAAAGATCAGGCTCAGCCAATTGCAAAGAGAGATGAACATGCAGAGCCACCACACCACAGCATCACGTGACAAGTAGAAGCCAGCTGATCTAGTCCACCCATGCGCAAACACCGAAATGCTGCATGATGTGTTAAGGGCTGATGCACCCTGCACTGAGGTTACTTGCAGTCAGTGACATCTTCTCTCTCATCTCACACTGCCGAGGCTGCTTAGGCAGAAGTGGGAACTGATTAGTGGTGGAAAGTAACTAAGTATAATTATTTAAGTACTGTTCTTAATTGTTTAATTACTGTGCTCTGAGGTACGACTCCATTACAGTTCAGAAGCAATATCATGGTATTCCTCAAGAGATATTCAGAGTGCATTTCAACACTGCACCATTGCTACTTTTGCTCAAGTTAAGGATCTGAGCACTTATATCACTCCTTAGTATTCAATTATTTAACATTTACATTAATTATCACTAATTAACACAGAAACAGGAGTAGTCTTCTGAGCGGAGGAATTTCTCATTGATGTCATCAACAAAGATAACACATCAAAATACATTTATAGATAAATAAATAAAAACATCAGTCTTCAGGGGTGCAGTTTTGTGAGGTAATGTTAAAACTTGAGAGGATTATATGCTTGTTGCTTGTATCAAACAAAGGCCCTCAGCTTTGACTGCGTAATAATAGTACAGACTCAAGCAACTTGCTAATAATTACACAACAGGTAAATATAATGTGTAAAAAATTTAACCATCCAGTATTACAAACCATGCACTGCTTGGTGACATAAAACATGTTCATGTGCTCAATAGTGGGTTATAATGACCGAGGCTGGTGGAGCAAGTGGATGACCTTCACCAAAAGGCAGGCACTGATATAGGCTTGGCAATTAGATGCAACTGGGCTAAAGATAAGATAAAACTGGTAAAAAAAAATAATAATTCAAGTTACACGTAGACACCTAGGCATAGAGTGATGATGTAATGTGATTTGTGAAATGCTAACCTTAAGCTTTAAACTTAAGTTTGATGATTTGATGTGTCCCAACTTTTCATACATGTCGTGTTTTTTAGTGGTATACCATTAGCTTACCCTTAAACTTAAGTTGGTAAGATTCAGTGGCGTTTTGCTGTGACCAAAAATATAGTTGAACCTAAGGTGTCTGCAAAAACTGGCAAAAAATGCGGTAGCTACCATTTGTTTTTTCAATTTTGGGTTAACGTTACCGTAGAAACATGGCGGTGCAACTTAGGTGTACCTTGGGGAGAGGACCCTCCCCCTCTGTAGGTTAAAAATATTTTAACTGAAAAAGAAGATTCTCATTTTCAGGTAATTGTGCACTAATGGAAACATATTTATGACATTAAATTCCACTTCTTAATCGTTCTCACTAGACTTTTAACAAGACTAGGCCTACTAACTAGCTAACCTAAGTAATTGCAGCAAACACTAATTCAGTTAGCTTAACGTTTGTTAGCCTAATTGACATTAAAATAGAACGTTAAATAGTAACAATGGCTATAAAAGCGCCAACACTTGTAATCAATCAAAAGTGGCATGACTTACCACAGAAGTGTTTGTTGTGAAGTGTCTTTGTCACAGAAGTGTCTTTGTTTGGGTGAGTATGCTTGGTTGCTGCTGTTCAGTAACTTGTGAGCTCTGCATTCATTGACTGTGCGTCTTTATTATGTACTGAACTGCGCTCTGTGACACCTGCCAGAAAACGTCACTTTTACCGCTCTTTACTCTTCCCTCACCTCATTTTGCATCACACTGAGTGAACTGTCATAAACACTATTCAGCTCTTTACCATTAAAAACATATAGCCTTTTATGCATTTTTCATGTATTCCCATTATTTTATGCAATTTATTTGTTATTCCTTTCTTTCACAATATTTTTGTTGTTATTTTATGTTATTACTATTTTTAGAGACTATTTTAGAGGCTGTAACACTAGGTCCTGCTTGGTCTTGGTTGTTAGCAAGAAAATATTTATTAAAAAATGAAGAAGGCTGATGGAGGTTTCTTTATAATAGTTGTTGAAAAATATTTTTATGCATAAATAAAACTTTAAAACATCACAAATTCATGTTTCTTAACCTTTATCTCCTACTTAAATCTTTTTCTGTATGCATGGGATGGCTTGGTGTATATATATATATATATTTAAATTAATTATATATACATATATGTACATACTCTCATGTTATTAAAATGATCTAACTTTTATACAGTATGAAGATTAAGAGGCTGGTTAAGAGAAGAGGGGTCAAAACTGAAGCAGCATTTAAACTCCTGCATTAGTTAAACCGAGACAAAAGCTGGATCCTTTTTAGAATTTCAGTTTAATAGTGTCTTCCCATAGACCAGCCTGCCTCCCAATTGCCAAATCCTGCCCTCCAGTTTTTAGGCTTTCTGCTAAAAAAAACAATAGTCTAAAGTGCAAGTTGAGGTGTTAATAAAATAGTGCCAAACTCTCTGAAGAGCCTCAGAAACTGTTACTTGTTAGAACTTTTTTAATGTGTAAAAAGGAGCATCCATTTTTTTTACTTTTTCAACATGAAAGTCTACATTTGGTTTCTCTGGAGAAATGATTAATATTTTATGTATTTATTTTAGTTTCAAAGCCATCAAATTCAAATATATAAAGTGAAAAATACTAGAATAATTTTGTATTAAACCTACCCCATCTAATTTCATTGAAAAATTATGATTGAACCCCCAGGTTTTTTAAAACCCCACAAGAAAAAAACAAACAACATGCAATCACTGTCCTCATAAGGCCATTTGCTTCTTTGGTTATACACTGGCTAATGTTGAGGATATGTTTTGTATTGACAAATCAATAAATAGATGGAAGTGTGGCACTCTCTCATTTTGCATTTTTCTACAGTATCTCATCAAAAAAAAATTTCTATTTTTTGTTATTTTATTTCAAGGTACCATGAACAACTTGTGTCACAATATAAACATTTGCTGCCACCAAGTGCTGCAGATCAAAAATGCAGGAAAGAAGGCCGGTTGCCGTATTTTGCATATGTGAAAGAAATATAAAAAATATCAAAAGGCTTTATCTTGAAGGCCTTGACTTTTAATATTCAAATAATCTTTAAATACAATAGCCCAGGTATACATACATGTATAACAACAAGATAATGAAATTAAGAAAATAAATTACTCAAAAATCCAGTAAAAAGGAGAATGGAGTTAGGATAGAAACAACAGAAGCTTTAAAAATATCTCTGACCTTGCTGCTTTTACTAAAGTATCAGAATATAGCTGAATGTCACCAAGAAAATAAATATATTACAGTGAGTTTAATGTGGAAGATAACACTTGTTTTTCACTGCAGAACAACCATTTTTAACTTTCATTATTTTAGTAGTTACATATATGTGATGTGTTCAAATAAGTGTTTTAAACCATAAACAAAACTTATCTCTGTCCATAGCTTAATATTGCAATGTGGATAAACTTCCGCCATATGAATTATGCACTTCCACTAGTTTCCTGGCGTATACCACCCCCTAATGGTTCAAATTAAACTTACAGCTTTATTAAACTGGGCGGGACTTCGTAGCCCTTTGGCCCCTCCCTTGCATAGTGAGGGCCCTTACGTCTGCATTCAAGGGTAGCAACAGTTGCCTCGAGACCCCCTCGCGCCATAGTGACTGTAGCCGTGGAGACAGTTACTTACCAACCGGCGCAACACTCAGCAACAGCAGCAGCATCTGGAAGTCACCGAGCGAGTGGGAGAGAGGGGAAAGAGAGCAGAGCCAGGGCAGAACTTTTCTCGAAGCAAAGGTGACTATATTTTTACAGAATTTAGATTCTGATTTACTCTTAATTTGGTGAGAAATAATCTGGAATCGAATGGGTTGCTGGCAGTCTCGGGTATTTTCCACAACATAACTTTCCCTTTTTTGTGGCATCCGCCCCAAGTTGAGAGCAGCTTTCCACTCTTTATTTAACTGACGCTCACCTTTTACCGGCCACTGCTTTTTGCACCTGAAGTCAGCTTTGCAAAAATTCTTTCACCTCTGTTGCTCCTTCCGCTACACTTTGCTGAAACGTTATATATGACTCAAACTCAAAATTGATTCAACATCACTTAACACTTGTTGCTTGTTGCGTTGTGTAGAGAGTGTCGAGATGTGTAACGTTACGCTGTCCAGCTCAATACCAGTGGATGCTTGGGCTACCAGTCATGCTACAGCTAATGCTAACTTAGACGACCAGTAGCGACCAGTGCCAGTTCAGTTGTTCAGCCGTTTGTTAACGGCGCTCCATCTCGTTCGTTACAACACGGACAAACTTCATTCTCGTTGGGTCTTTCTCAAAACCTTATTCAAACAGGTGGAAATGTAGCTAGCTAGCGTTAGCAGCGTTGATCCTGGTTAGTGCTCCAACTGAACCTGAAAGCAAGAATAAAGCAAGAGGATAACTTTAATTTTAATGCGCAGTTTGTTGTCTTCGTTGGGTCGATTTTTACTAACAAATTGTCCAGAAAAAGAAACGAAAAGTTATTACGAAACTGAGCAGGCTGAACTTCTATCCAGCGACGATACAACACTCCGTTACAACGCTACCAAACCTAATGCTTCCACTGGTCTCTTTCTATGGAGCATACTTAACTGTTTAGATATAACGTTACTCGTCTCTGTTAGTCAGATGATGTAACGCTGGCTTTTGCTGTCTGAATGGAACAAAGTTATAACTTCACAAAGTTTAGGTGTTTTTGATATTTCATAAACAGCTTGAATAGCTTGATATATTACAGCTAGGTGGTGCTATGATGGTTCTTTAAAATTTCTCTGTCTTGTTTTATGTCATGGTAGTGAAATTGGGTATTTGAAGAACCGTTTTCATTTGATTTAAAATCTAGACATCGAATAAGATATAATTGCACACATTATATCAAGCTGAATGAATCACTGGACTTGATTCCTGCCCTCCCAATCATTTCATCACACAAACAGGTCATTTAACTCAATCTATAAATCTTGTCAGTTTTTGGTATGCTGTAAGAGTATGCCTGCTGAATAGACCCAAAAACAAATTGTTTGCTAATAACCAATAGGATCTAGGTGGTTCTGCCTCAATATTTAAGTGTCAGGTCTTATTGAGGTTGCTGTCTGGCCTCTCTTTAGCTTTGAAGGCTCGTATTAGTTTGTGCTGTAGCAATAGTGAGAAACCAAAGAAAAACAGACCCTCAGTTATATAAAACTCGCCTTTTTATCAGCCTTACAGTATGGCTGTGGCAGGTTTCCAACTCTTTACATACCTTTTTTCTCCTTTTGGGAGTGACTCTTTGTCCCCTGAGATAAAGTAATCCTAATGAACTATCTTCTCAGAGACAGCTGTCAGGTGCTCGGTCATTTGTAATGTTGTTTGCTATTGAAGCATCAGGAAGAATCTTTGCAGCATGACAGTTTCTCTAATTAACACCCTCTCTTGCTACTAATGAATCACTTTTAAAGTTTCAAACATATTTTTTATAAAGTACTCATCTTTAAAAGAAAAGAGCTGAATAATTAATATGAGGAGATTGTTAATGCATCTTGTTATCTATATTATTCATAGGTGAGAGTAGTCAAAAAATAGGTCTGAGTCTAGTTATACATGTCAATACTAATATCTGAAGCTGAATTATATTTTAAATGTAATGCTCGTGAAGCTTTAGGGGAGTATTACATGTGGAGAAGTAACAGAGGACTCAGCTTGTTATGCAGTGACAGAGGAAGAAACCTAACTTTGATTGGTCTGACAACTCACCACAGTTATAAAGAAAATGAAGAGATGACTACGCTAAAATTCCTTGTGTAACCCCCACCACCATCAACCTCCCCAATTTGAGCGTGACACTGTTATGTTTACATGGAAACTTGATATACAAATACACCCAGGTTATGGAAAAAAGGGGATGGAGTAAGCTAGGGGGTGAAATGTTATTCTTTCAAAGTCAGTGTTTTTAATCAGGTTATTTTCATCTCCTTTGTGGTAAAAATGCATGGCTTTGGCTTGCAGCTGCAAGTCAGAAAGAAATGGTGCTCAGAGTTAAGAATTAAAGTGGAGGTGAATGAAGAGTTATTTATAAATTTCTTTCTGACTTATAAAACACAGAAAATTGTTAATGAGAGTCACTTTTAAGGTAGGTACATATATTCTGTCTTTTATTTTGCTGTTGTAGGTTACTTGTAATATGTCTGTATCCTATATTTCACTGACCAAACTTGCTGTTAATAGTCTAACCTGCAGGTCATGGTCCCCGTGCTTTGGCTCATTTCAGCAAAGAGTGCCATTCTGGCCTGTGATTTGCAGAAAATTATGCTCCTTCTTTCAGTCTAACCTCCTCTCCTCTAGCCTTCTTTTGAGCCATCTCTCGAGTTGCTCGTTTGTATGTAGCAGTGTACCCCATTGCCTGTGTGCCATTTTGAGTGTTTAATGGACCCATGTGTAGTACAGTTCAGCTATCAATAGGACAGCTGCAGTGGTCTCTTAGGCGGCGGGTGACCTGACACAGCTTTTGGTCACATGCTCTGTGTGTGTGTGGGTGGGTGTGTTTGTATGTGTGTGGCATGTGAGTGTGTGTGCATATAACAAGTGTGCTGTATGGATGTGCTTGTGTATGTGTGTTTGCTCATGCTGTATTTAGCTTATCTTGATAAGGCCCACTGTTGCCTCGGGGAGAAGTTCTCAATTCAGTAGCTTGCTACAGATATAGACATGGACCTAGTCACTGCTATCAATTTTGCTGTTGTTTACAGCTGATCATATTCATGTAGAGTTGCATTTACCTCCTGCTGTGGTAACTGAACTGCACATTTCATTGTCTGATATTAACACGATTTTAATGGGTTATCCCATAACTCCAGTCAAAGGCATGTCAGGAAATCATTGAGCAAAGCAAAACATCTGAGAGGAGAATGCCTTGTGGGGCTTGTTAAGTGGAATATAATAGTGTCATTTGTACAGATGAAATGTTTCAGTTTCATAATCTTCATAATTCATTTATTTGTGAAGGGCTCTTCATTTAAAGTGATATGCTGTTACTGTTTTCTTAGAATCTGTTGAAAGGAAAATAGTTTAAGTGTCCTTGTAACTATATCATCACATCTTCCAGCTACAAAGACTTTGGAAATCACTGTAGACTTACGCTGCTAGGATACAAAGAAACAATACTTGTCATATACCAAAAAAATGTTGCCGCTGATTGGCCCTCGTGCTGTGGCAACAAGTTGAAACTCGTTGTGAAATGAAATGTTTTTCAGTCTGTCTTTTCTGTCTGTGTGTGTGTCATCAGGAGCATTCTTAACATTCCACCTGTTTGTATCTTAGCTACACAACTGCTAATTAAATTTCCTGCCACAAACAGCAGACAAGGCACTGACATTTGCATTACAATAACCAACCCCCCTCCATCTTTCTTTCAGGCAGCCCCCCATCCTCTACTTACTTTTCCTTTCTTTTGTAGAGTTTTAGGCTAGTTTGTTAAAAGATGTTTATTTGGCTTAAAAGGAGCTCTTGCAACCTGCTACAAAGTAATTACCAGAACCAAAACTAGGTCTTAAGTGGGTTGAGATTTGAACAGATTTTCAAATGATTAGACCCAGACAGCATTTTAGTGAAACATGCTGAGTCTTATGCAAGTGTGGTAGTAGTTTTTAGAGGCCCTTTAATTAGGAGATTTGGAGGAGAACAGTAGCAGAGTATTCCATTTTCACAGGTGGAAAAATCCCTGATTCAGGATGTCCTATTAAGTGCAGCCCTTAGGTCCTATACCTGATCTTTAATGAGCCTCTTTTGCAATTATTTTAGTTGCAAAGAAGAACAAATGGTAATGTTGAAGTATTCAATGGGGGGGGGGGTATTTTAAATGCCATTTTTTTTGGTGTGGTTTCAAAAAATTTAATCTTAAAGCACCAACATATGATCAGTAGACAGGATGGAATCTGTTACCTGTCACCATTGTTTGCCATATGTTTGTGATTGCCATCTTGATGCAAATTGCAATGCAGTAACATGTTTCAGATCGTTAAATACACTAAATGTATTTACTATAGCTAGTATGAATGGTTAAACACAGCCATGTCATGCTTATTTGACAAAAATAATGCTTTAGAATTACTTTTGACTGTTACGCCTTGTTACATCACCAGTGTTAAAACAACATTGTATTAAATACATTAAATAACGTAAATGCAGTTAATGTCGCAGTTTCCTTGGAAATAATGCTGTTGCGGACTTGAGTCTTGTGTTAATTGCAGTGAGGCAACATGCACCTGTGACCAGTATTCAAATGAGTCCATGTTTAATATTGTATGTCTTGTAAAGAGTTTTTTGCATCAAAAAGGTATGAAATACTTGAATCTGAGTTTGACATAACATATTGGAAGTGCCACAATATTCACTACCCGAACAACAGAAATTTGGATATATCTAAAATTTCCCTGGGAAATAATATTCTCAGATTAAATTGGAAACCAACCTGTTTAAGGGAGCAAGTGAAAGCAGATTTAAAGAATATTAGTGTGAGCCTTTTGAAGCTGGAGTGTTTTTTTATGGTTCTACAGAATTGGATGCAAGTCTGGGCTAGACTAAAGTGTTAGAATACTTAATCATTCCAAGTTGTCAGTCTTGAAGATTGGTTTTGATTCAATACAGTCATGATGTGAAGATTTTCAAAGAGACCGCAACATTACCTGAAATGAGAAGGATATGTTTTTTAGTTCCTGTTGTTTGTCAGATTGTTAGATGGAGATATCATTAACTTGTGAACAGATTTTGTATAATTAGGTGGAAAGGTAGGCTGTGGTTCAAGGAGCAGATGATTAGTTCCTGATGGACATGTCAAACATCGCAAGTGCATCTCAAATATTTTTTTCCTATTTTCTCATGAAATACTGCTATTACTTAAAAGAAACAGATTTTAAACCCTAAAAAATACTATTATCAAATGTCTTAGAGGATACTAGGGTAATGTTATTGCTTGCATTTTCTGGTTTTGTGAATATGCTCCAAATGTAATAGCTTTAACAGTGAGATTATTTAAAAGATAATATAATACATTGTATATTGTGATGTACTTTTGATTTGTGGTAAAAAACATGTGAAAGAATGAAAAATTCAGCTCTTGTCCTTTTTGACTGCTACAATGGATCTCTGACCACACAGATAGACATACATTATATCTGAGTGGCAACTGACTTAAACAGGTTTTAACAGAAATAAGAATGTCACATACACTGTGAGTCAGGTTGGGCTTTTAGTGAGGGGCAGAGGTGCAACGCTGTTAGGGACAGGGATGCTTTTGTGACACAGCAAAAGCATCAAATTGGAATGCAGCACAATAATCATTTATAACAATTATATGGCTTTATAATCATTGGAAAACAAAAATTGTTATTGAAAACATAATTTGATTCATTGCCCCTGCAACTTGGGGGTATAAAGTGATTGTATGATCACTTTAATTTTGGTGTGCTGAAGATTAATAATATTGTGTGACATGGGCAATAAAAATATGCTAGAATCAGAAACTGTAACTGTAGAATTTTTAGTTTCTCTACATTTCCTTTAGCAGCCAGGTGACTTGAGTAAAGTTCCCTCCTCTGTGTCAACAACATAGCAGCTGTGGTACACATTAGATAGATATTGATGAAAGAGTAAGACGCCCACTCGTATGAGTATACTCTGAGTGCATTCCTTGTTGCGACCATTTCCCCCACTTCTCCCTGTTCATCCTCTGCATATTCTAGTTTAATTTTCAAAATGTTCCGTTTCAGGTCCCCATTCTTCATCTCAAGATGTTAAATGCTGAGGATGAGGGCTGGGGGTGGGTGGAAGTGGGGGGCAGTGAAAATCTGGAAAGGGTTAGAAGGGCGTTGGGGGAGGAAGTTGCTAGTGTAGAGCATGGGCGAACACACAATCTCCATGGCAACAGTTTGATCTTTCTCTCTGTGGCTGTCAGGCCTGCGGAGCACATGGTGGCAGAGTGGACAGGTTGTGCTGATGACCAGAGGTGGGGAGGTGAGCTGGAGAAGGGAAGGGGGGGGCGCTTGGATCAGAGACAGTGGTCGGTGCCTCCCATTTCTGCTCCCTCACCCACTCTCTCTCCCCCTTATACTCTGCCATCTGCAGACCCCAAGAGCTGCTTTGATTGGATTAGCCATGAATTAATGAGACAGGCTTGAAAAATAGCCTCTGTTGTGGAAATCTTGTATCATATCTTAATTTGCTCTTTGTGTCAGCGTGTGTGCCCATGTAATCACATGTTTTTTTATTCCGTAAAATCATAGAAAAGTGTGTTGGTTTTTTTATTTCAAATCCCTGACCAATGATGAATTTTTGTGATTCTCAAATTAGTAAACACATGTCAAAGCCTCATTAGAGACCTGCTGCTCCTGTTGGTACATTGAAAGTGCTCAATAAATGTCCTCCATAGACGTCTCCTTAAAGGCAGCAAGTGTCCGCCTCTGCATTTTTTTTTTGGATTTATTATTTCTTCTTCCCATGAGTTTTAAGAAAATTTTACCCTCTGCTCAGTCTGTTTGAATATTCATCCACCCAAAGAACTTTAGAGAGACCAGACTTGCTTTTAGAAGAGCTGTTTTCAGATGGCATGTGTGTAAAGCAACCACGAAGAATAGACTGTTGTCTCCTTGATGACTTCAACATTCCTTTTTTCTTTGAGCCCCTAGTAGTTACAAAAGCAGTTCACTTCACCCTGTCCTCTTCAATTAAATCTAAACCAGTCCGTACATTTTTCTATAACTACAGCACAGGAATAAGTCTGCCTCCGTGTCCCCTGGTGTCTGAAATTAATAGCTTACATAGTATTTATTGTTGTAAGTTTCTACTTAGCGTGAGATGGAGGGATCAGGTGGGGGGATGGCATTGTTTGGTTTGGGAAGTATTCTGTTGGTTGCATAGCAACAGGCTCCTGGAAACGGGAGTGGACGGTGTTGCCATTAGCAACCGTTGTTGCTCTGCAAACAATGTGGGCCAGTGCAAACATGAGCCAAGACTGTGGGCTCCTGCTTTTAATTGAACATCTGTATGTATTTTTCCCTGATTGAGCCCTGTTTAAGTTAGATCTGTCATTGACAGATGTTTAATCTTGTGTGCACTGTTAACATTGTAGGCTAAAGCATTAATGACAGTTTGTAAGGCTTTGGGTTTCTTATCATTTGCTTCTTGTTTCTGTACAGCTTTTTAAACTCAGGTACTTCTTGAAAGGAGGGGCTGCTGTTGTAATGTTGTTAAGTGCTCATCTGGGATTTGCCCGATTGAAACCAGGCTTACAGCCCTCACATGAAAACAGACTTGTGTGTGTGAAGTTGTCTCTAGGTTGGAGGCAGAAGGGTTTGGCCCTACACATTCAGTGTCGCAGTTTTGCAGCAGTGTGCTGTGTCTCCTGCTGGGTTCTACCTTTGTGCCTTTTAGAGCTGCTAGTAGGGAATTTGTGTGGCTTTTAACCTTACCTGAACACTAGCAGAGAGACCCCTCTCTGCCTGCACTCTCCTATTTCTCCCCCGTCTTCAACCACAGGATTTGACACACTCTACCTTACACATTAAAGCAAGAGCTTTAATTGAGCTTTGATGGATAAAAACGTGCAGGTCAAAGCTCTGTTTCCTGATCCCCCACCATCCTGCCAAGCCACCCACACCTTAATGGCATAAAAAAGCCCTCAGGCTTGTGTCACTTCCTTTGGTGAAAATGACCAGTCTGAAGATAATGTTTGGATTGTTGCAAGTCTATTTCTAATGTAAGTCACACTCCATAGACAAATTCCTTGCTGTAGAAAGATCCTTGAGCATTACTGCAGCTTTTAAAATGTTCTTTTGTTAGCGGTGTTCTGATAATAGTCTTCTGGTACTTTAATGACACACAAGACAGAAGTGTGAGGAAAACTCATGATGGAATATGAAAGCCTTTACATGTATATGCTAATTGTACTGTGCGCCAACAAGTACACTTAAGATGGGCTTGGAAGGGTACTCAGAATGGACTGGATATGGTATGCCGTAAGACTGATACTTATCAGGAATTTCAACATATGTCTCCTCCACTCTGTCTATTAGTCATGTAGGCAGAACAGAGCCTGTGGCAAAGACACTGCTTTCCACACACTGAAAATGCCAGTGGTGGCACACCCAAAACAGTTGTTTTTCTGTCTTAAAGGTACACTCTGACTGTGTTACAGTATAAGCTACTGCCCCCACACCCCAAATATCCTCCTACGTTACTGTTGATGTCTAGAACTTAACACAGTTGGTATCGGAGTTCTATAACTATTACTTTTTTGCAAGCAGGGAAATTTGTTTTTTTTGTTTGTTTTTTTTTAATGTTGCTTATTAAAAAAGATCAAAAAGTGAATCCCCAGTTTCCTGCAAGATAAATTGAGAATCACCATATTCTGGTCAAAAGTAGAGTTTACATTTAAGTGTCGATATCAGTAGGGAAACTATTTTCAATGATACAATTGCTGTTGCAATCTCATTTTGTGGTAACTTCTGAATTTTGGTTGGGTGGGATTTTGTGGTTGTGTCTGTCATGGCTACTTCATGTTATTTTTGGTGGCAGTATTTTAGGTGGTTGCATAAATGGCTGCTATTTGCCTGTACAATATAAGTATTTCACTTTGAAGATGTTCTGCAAAATAAGTATATTACTCCTGTTTTGATGTGTGTACCACATTGTTTTTTCTCCTCTTAAAGCCATGTTAGATTTGTTTTTGTTATTGCCCCCTCCTCTCTGTGTTCAATTTGCCACATGGTTTCAGAAAGTCTGTCTCATTTATTGGTAAATTTAAGAGACACATTTAAATTACTTTGATGCAGCGACGACAGGAAGCAAGATGTTTTTAATTCTGATGAGAGCAGAGGCTTAGGTTGAAATCACACATAGCTATCTAAAAGTTTAGGGTTAGGTCTGGATAAAGCCAAAAGAATAGCTACACCTGTTGCTTGCATTCAAGATTTCAGCCTCCAGATTACTGCAGCTTAAGTAATGTTCATCAGATCTCCTTCAGTGAATTATTAAAAACAGATTAATAACACACACACACAGGTTGTGTGTTATTATGATTAATCAAAGAATGTTTGGAGCAAGTTGCGTCTTGTGGCCCTTTGCTGTAGAATTCTTAATAAATACTATTCTCTTGTCTACCTTCTGACTTTTCCTGCTTCCTCTGGATTTCTGCCTTAAACCGAAGACTGCTCATTAATTTAACCCACCCCCCGACAGTGCCGTATCTCCCTCTCCCTTATATTCTAATCCTCCTCCCCCTCTTCTCTTTGCTCTCGCACTCGAAAGTTCCTGTGCAAGAGCTTTATACAGGGGGCGGGGGTGGGGGAGGCGCGGGGAGGAGGAGGAGGGGGGTTGAGTTGGGGGTGGTCGTCATGGATTCCTCACCATAGCAACCGACAAACGTTTACAAAGCATTGAGGAATTTCCTCATATCAGCTGGATTATTGGAGCCCTCAGAGAACAGCTCTCGTTCGAAACAAGCGCTGGATATCATCGGGACCCTGGCAGGGGCTGGAGCCCCACTGCCATTTTCATCTTTTTCCCCCTCTTTTTTCTTTTTTTGACAGAGTGGGGAAGTTGTTTTTTTTATCTGCTTACTCCCCCTTGCAGTTCCATTCTTCCCTTGTCCCTGCCTTACTCCTGCTCTTTCCCTTTCTGTCCTTTTTGAAAATGAGAGTCTTTGTGTCACTCCATTTTTAGCTCCCCTTTGCTATGCTGTGCACATTGTCACCCAGTGGAAAGCTGAGTCGCGGCAGTGGGCTTGGTCCTCAGGAAGCATTTCAGTCCTGCTGGTAACTTGAACTCCTGTACTATAACTTTTCCACCTGGGTCTGATCTGTCAGCAGGACCAGGAGTGTCTGTGTAATACTGTCAGGCCGCTTATTTTGCCATTGATTAAGGCCAAGGGTGGGCAGCCTCATGAGCTTGGAGAGCCTTACTGACTCAGCTTGACTTAGCAAAGCCAGAAACCCCCTGGGGCACAAAGAATGCCCTAGTGGCTCCAAGGGAGAAGGGGTGGGGTGGGAGAGGATTTATTTAGTACGGCTGTCCATGTATATAGACTTGAAATGCTCTTATTAGTTTCTTTTAAGCTTCAGTGTTACCTGCCTGGTATAAAATTTCCCCCTACTTATCATGTCTTTTCCCAGAATGCAGAGCTCCGAGGGAGGGTCAGACACCACGACCAGCGTGGCAGCGCTGCGGACATCCTCATCAGCTCAGGCCCCTGTGGTACAGCCTGTTCCAGCCTCCCAGCAGGTAGGGTACCACCTCTACCCTGTCACTACTTAAATGACAGGACAAATGGGGAAAGCTTGGATGACACAACTGTTTCATCCAGTTTCTTTCTAAATATTAAGTCCTAAATGTATGGAAGGCTAGTTTTTTTGCAAACCAGTCCAGCTATTTGTTATATTACTAGTTGCATATGGTGTCTGAAAAGAAACATTATAATATTTGACATCAGAATCTCTCACTAGAGCACTTCAGTTGAGTGTCCCATTAACAACTGCAATTAATAGAAATGTTTTTTGACTTACATTTTACCACAACTATTTTGATGCTACAGAAAAACAGCAGTGCTGTCAACACAATCTATAGATCACAGTCTAAATAACACATGTGCATCTCTGCCGCCTGTAATCAGTGGAGAACACTGAGAAAATGCAGTGCTGTATTACACACACAAATCTATCTCTCATCGTCTTGAATTGTTGAAGGGGGCATCTGTTGATGTGCTTGCCCATGTTGTGTTGACTGTCATATGTTTACAATGGCGTGTGTGTGTATGCCATTGTATGTGCATACCAATGTAATTGAGTTATGTCTTGTATCCACACAGAGGGTGCTGGTTCAAGCCACAGGCTCAGCTCAGAAGGGAGGACAAGTACAGCAGCTTTCAGTACCCAGGGTTCAACAGGTCCCTCAGCAGGTACACAGTGCTGTACATACTTGTACAGTGCTGTGAAAATATTTGTACACCCCTTGATATCTTACAGATTTTTTAAAAAATTCAGTTATTTGGACTTTTTAAACTGAGCTGGAGACCTATTTTGTTATTTTAACAAGAAAGAATCAGATGATTCAGTTAATTTCTTGCATTCATAAAAATAGAACCCACTGATGGCAAAATAAGCTTATAGCCTGTTTCACTAGGGCTTATTGGAATCAATTACAAACATTGATTAACTCCTTGTGTCATTCGGGCCAAATTTACTTTCAGGTTAAAGTATAACAGTCAGTCTAGGGCATCATAGGTTTGTCCTTCAAATGATACGTTAAATAGTAAACAAGTTGAACAGTAACCCAAACCTGTCTGTGTATGTTAAAACACTAAACAAAAGTCCCAAAGATGGCAGCCCCATTGATTCCACCAGAAGCTGCTCATCCAGGCCATGTGTCTAAATGTTTTACCTACTTCCTGCGCCCCCTTTTAGTGTCTTTCTCTGTCTGAGCCTGGACCACTGCTTGAATTCATGAATAGTATGGATACAACTTCTTAATGCAAATTTTGGTATATGATAAAATATTATAAATATTAAATGTGTGGGACAAAGGGTTTTTCCTTCGCTTTCAAGCTGCTTCTTCTGTAGTGATGTTCATGGCAGATAGTCTTTTCTGGATCTCAGGTAAAGTGAACTTGCTGCCCAGCCAGGTGATTCCTGGTGGCTTGAACCAACACAAAACCTGTGTGATGTCTAGTGTCTAATGATTGATTGAAACCAGGAGCTGACCTGACTGTCTGCTGGTAGCTTGTCTTAGGACACCAGTCTTATATTTCTGAAGGTTGTCACACACAAGATCAGGAATTAGCAAAAAGGACTGTTCATTACCTGCTGCACACCATGTTTATGCTTCAGTAAGGCATTCATTGTTAGTTCTGCTGTTTGCTAAATCAAGCTTTTCTTTATAAAACCGTATGTATGTCTGTATTAGTTCAAGTTTGAATTACTGCAATGATTTTAACATTTTTAAATTATAGGAAAAATATGCATTTAACAAACTGACATTTTTCCACTTGACTTTTATCCCTATCACCTTTTTGAAAAATCTATTTATTTAGTACTTCAGCAGTGTTTAGAGGCAACTCTTTAATGTTTAATGATATTTTTGAGGCATCTCTTTTGATCAAATGATTATGAAACCAAGGGGTGTATAGACCTTTTCACTGCACTTCATGCTTTCATTGTAATAAGTGTGTACATGCCTACACCCGGAAATATTTTAATTTTACACAATACTTGTGAAAATTAAAATGATCAGTTTCTATTCCATTTTGTGCTTGCAATTTGACTTGCATTTACTCAAAACACAGAAGCATAAATAAAGATTTTACCTTTTCCCTGCTCTGATTTTCTGCTCTCTCCCTGTAGGTGCAGCAGGTGCAACATGTCTACCCATCCCAGGTCCAATATGTAGGAGAGAGTGGAGAGACTGTTTACACTAACGGAACTATGTAAGCATTGTACATTACTTGACAATTCACAACAAAAGAATTAAAATATTTTTTTTATCATGTAGTCAAGTAGACCATTAAAATTTAATAAAAATTCAGCCCAATAAAAAATGAAATAACATCAAAATACAGTTTTTGCCTAACTTAATAATAGTTTTAATACTTGTATTGCCTCTGCTTGTGGTATATAAATATATTGTTTGTCTTAGAAATTTTACCATAGTTAAAAGTTACCAGTGTGATAATTTAGAACACTAAAATGCTCTAATGCACTTTTGCCTTTTAAATTGATGAGCTTAATGACAAATAAGACTTATAAGACCATTTTTCTCAACATTTTAACATTAAAATACTTTTAAAGTGGTCCTGTGTAAAATGCTCAACTGAAGTCAGAATCATTTTATTTCCCACAGTTTGATTTTTGGTTTGAGTCCAGCTTGATCAGATTTTTTAATGACATTAGTTATTTGCTCAGTGTGCGTGTTGTATTAGCAGGGCTGTAATCCTATGTCCTTGCACAAAGCAGTGAAAATCAAAAGATTAGAAATTGTCTTCATTGGCGGAGCAGTTTTTGACTCATGGCCTCCTAAAGTTCATCAGTTGTCATGAAATGTACTTTGTTTAGCATCATAATGGAATGACATCACTGCATGCTAATTACGATGATCTCACCACAGCCGTGCAGCCTACTCCTACAATCCTGAGGCTCAGTTGTATGGGCAGAGCAGTGGAGGAACCTACTTTGACTCACAGGCCGGTGGAGCTCATGTCACTACAGTGGTCTCCTCTGCCAGTGGTGGAGTGCCCCCTCATGGCATGGTTGGCATCGCTATGGATGTGGGCACTAGCCACATCATCTCCGGTGGAAGCACCTACCTGCTCCATGGAGGAAACATGGAGGGAAGCCGTAACCACATATCACACTCATCACGCTCCTCCTCAGCTATGGTGAGCACCTCTCATACCAAAGTTTCTGTTGTAATTTTCCAGTTGAGTCAGCAAAAGAAACAAATTGGAAAACAGAGGTTTACACCCATCAAAGACCCAAAAACTGACAAGATGTATTTTAGGGATTGTTTGTTTTTCCCATTTTAGTTTTTACTCTAAAAAAAATGGAAAGTGTTACTACTAACTCTTTGTACAACATGGCTTGCTGAGCAGAGATCCCCAGCACCATATGGTGTTGTGAGATGCACACTGCCACCTGAGCCTGTGTCCAGACTGGCCAGGCTCTCAGATAAGCCTGAAAGGCAGAGAGAGACACAGGGTTTACAGCAACCTGAGTTGGGGCCTCCCGACTCTGCGCTAACACACAGAGAACAGAGTCGTACAGGGCAGAGAGCCTGTAGAATCGGGACACTGGCTTAAATAATTCAGCACTGCCTTGTTTCAGAGGTTTTCACAGGCACTTGAGCGCCCTGTGAAACAAAGCAACCCCTGGGGCTCATTACCATTTGGCCATGAGCCCTCGGGAGCCTTCTTAAGGCTTGGAAAGCTGCCTGCCTCTTTTTCCTTTTCTTCCATGTCTCCAGTTTGGCTGCAAAGCCACGTATCTTTTCTCTTTTGACTTAATTTTCTTCTACAGCTCAACAGAACGTCCCTGGTTTTGTCATTCACTTTGCCTGCCAGTTGGACTCCCATTATTTTTTTGTTGTCCAATGACAGAATAACATAGTGTATTTAATGCCACAGCACTCTCAATTCTTTTGTAGTTACAACTCACTCAAGGATTTGGGGTTTTCAAATTATTTTCTAAGTTGCATTCTTTGATAAATTGTGGGTGCTGGGTTGGATGGGGGATGGGTATTGCTGGTTTAGTGTCCACTAACTTGACATGACCTGTGCCCCTGTTTGTGGTTCCTATTAGCATACATTAGAGTGTCTGATGGCAAACCTTCTCTCAGCAGCTTAACCCTTTGAGTCCCTTGATTTGCATGCTTCTGTCAGCCAAAAATGGATTTGGCTGCAACACTGACTGATTTTAATGGAAATGCAGAGATCTGGCTGCTAGCTAACAGTCTTATTTCCTTTATCTTTTTTTTTCTGTGTGAGTTTTTTTCATGTACACCTGCTTATCTCTGTCCCTTCTCTTTTTCTGTCTCTCTCACTCTCCTGCCTCCTCCCTCTTCTGTGTCCACATTTTTATTTCTGCATGCCTTTTCTTTCTTAGCTTGAAATGGCGATTGAAAACCTCCAAAAGTCTGAAGGAATTGCGAGTCACAAAAGCAGCCTGCTCAACAGCCATGTAAGTCAACCAGGAACTTTCTTTGAAAAGATGAGAAAAAGTTAGAAAAAAATTAGTAATTAAAAATAAAACTAAAAGGCGAACCTTTAGGCAGTGTGTTCTTCAGAGTAAAACACACTGCCTACTGCTAGCTTTACCTGCCCTCTGTCCTACTGACACGCATTTTTGTCTTGATTAGTTTTGTCCTTGATCTAAACTTGCATTTGCTTTCAATTCTAGCTGAAAAATGCATCTTGTAAATATTTCTTTCTAATTGTTCTCATTGACAAGAATTGTTTAACAAGATTTCTGTTAATTTCACTACTAGACACACTAAGACATGCACTCAGTGTACCCGAAATATATTGCATTGTGACTTTCCACTTGTGGAGGTGATGTCAATCAGTTACAATGATATTCAAATAAGATTCATTTCTATCCAGATTTTCCTCACATGGGAAAATTGTGGTTTAAATTTTTTGCTCTACATCCTGGCTCTTAACCTCAGCTATCATCTCAAAATCTCCACATCATTCGTATGAATAGTATTCAAAGTATCTGCTCTAAATCTCACATGTAAATTGGTGATCTATGCAAATTCTTTATGATTGCACTGTTACAGACAGAGCTATGACTCTGACCTCCTTAAAACGGACTATCTTGGAGATTTTTCCGATAAAATAAAAAGCACTTCAGATGTTTGAGTGTTCGCTCAATCAGCCATTGCTTATGCTTTAGTCATCTACTGCTTCAGTCAAAAAATATAACAGCCTTAATGTAACCGTAACAAAAGTGCAATGGTCCTTTTGGTTTTTAACCTCTGAAAACAGGTGGGCATGTGATGTGCAGGGGAGTATGCGTGGTGTGTGTTTTTTGTCCTTTGAAGTGATAATAAGATGCGCTGCTGCTTTTCATTTCTGGCCAGGTGACTATCACTAGGCAGAGTTGATCCACTGGAGCTCACTGACTGTGCGACTGTGTCTTCTTCTGTGTGTTTGTAGCTGCAGTGGCTGCTGGACAACTATGAGACAGCAGAGGGAGTGAGCCTGCCCCGGTGCTCCCTGTATAACCACTACTTGCGGCACTGTCAGGAACAGAAACTGGATCCAGTCAACGCAGCCTCCTTTGGCAAGCTCATCCGCTCTGTCTTCATGGGCCTGAGGACACGCCGCCTGGGCACCAGGTACAAGCAGGAAGAGGTTGTTGCAGAAGCTGACGATGCTGATAACAGTAATCATGTAACCATTACAGATGTGACGAGTATGATGATGCTTATAGGCACTGGAGACTTGCTGATGGAAGAGGATAATGATAGTGATTACACTGATGGCAAGTCTTCTCCTCCTCACTGGTTTTTGGCTTTTCTCTCACTGAATCTACCAGAGGCAATTCTAAGTATCATTACTATGGCATCCGGGTGAAGCCAGACTCGCCGCTCAACCGGCTGCAGGAAGACACCCAGTACATGGCCATGAGGCAGCAGCCTGTTCATCAGAAACAGAGGTCAGCAGTCTGCCTGTCTGCCTTTTTTACCTTTCCTCTTCCTTTTCTTTTTCTTTGTCTCTGTCACATTTGTAAATGTAAACAATTTTTATTCATTAAGCACAGGATTGATGGTTTGTCTTTCTAAAAAAGATCATGTCTTCTTTACGTAAATTTAAGTATTAAAGATAAAATGAAAATTTGACATTTTACCCTGTGGTAGCTGCGTTACTGTGATTGCCTATGCTCTACTGCTTGCCGTGTTTTATCTTTTAACCACCATCTCTTTGCCTTTTCCTCTGAAAGTTCTTGGTCCTTTTTCATGCCCTTTCCATTTTCTTTAATGGTTACACTTTTTCCCTCACCCATTTTCAAAGCAAGACATTTAGCTACCAAACACAAGTCCAGAGCTGCCTTTAGTGCTGCCAAAATGTACTCCTGTGTTTTTGTTGGAAAAGAGGTTTATTCAGTGACTTGCTGCAAAGTGTTGGTACCAGATGCAGCTATACTTTGGTTTGACTCATTCTAATAGAACATTGGTGGCAGCTTTGAATGTATGTGTAAAGAGAAACTTGACCTCAGTGATTAACTCTCTCACTCTCACACACTCAAAAATTTTGATTGATGGAAATAATGAAACACTGCTTTTAGCCTGATTTTAAGTCATTCTTTAAAAGTAATAACTACAATTATACAACACATTAAGTTTAAAAAGTGCCTCGACAGAAAAGGCAAAAACCAAAGCAGATAATAAAGATCACTATGTAAGAATGAAACAGAAAACTGAAGCAGTGTTAAATAAAGTTGAAGTTACAGTAAGAAAAGTTAAAGAAGGGCATTAAAGACTAAAGTATGCAAAATGTCAGTACTAGTCAATAAGTAAAGAAAAGACAAAAAGAATGAAGTATGGACATAATGTCATCAATTAAAAGCAAGTAGATAAAAGAAAAGAACAAAGCTACTCAAATAAAACCCTAACCCTTATGTATGTAATGGACACACCCCCCAAAACTTGGGCAAATAAATCTTAAAAGCAAAACAGTGTGCCCCAATGGGAAGAATGAAATTGGTAAAGCAGAAAATGTCTCAAACTGTTGGCATATGTTGTTTGCCTTTCAAACACACACGCCCTTGGTATTTCACTACGGGGAATTATCTCTGGATGAAACTGGAATGAAACTCTGCATAGTCCCAGCCCTTGATTGCATATTCTCTTTATCCCTGCTTTCTTAGTCCTTTAAAATCACAGCTAACATACATGTCCTGTTCCCAAACTGTTTGCACAGGTTCAAACCTCTGCAGAAGGTGGACGGTATGTCGGACAGCCTGTGTGGGAGTTCTCAGCACTGTAACAGCACTCCGGAGCAGTCTGTGGCCGCTCAGAGCCAACACCACCAGCAGTACATCGGTAAGAACTGGAGCTGGTTTGCTGCCACAACAGCTGCTTTTTCAATAAATGTTTGACACTTAAGATTAGACTAGTATTTTAAACTCTCATCATTTCTGCTTTCTTCTTCTTATTTTCAAGTTCTGATCCCATCTTTCATAATGGAACTTCATTTTTTCCCCATGAAATCAGAGTTGAATCATATCTGACACAGCAACCACCACATGTTTGCTTCACTCAAACATACATTGTAAACACACATAATAACCGTCAGATTTGCGACATCAATTGTCAGCCATTTTGTTTGTTGAAATAATTACAAGAGGAGTTTCTGTGGTAACATTTACTGTGATCTAACCATACAGTTGTCACAGTTTTTATACAGATTCTGTCTCCTGAACTCAGGAGCTTTTAAGAGCCTGTGTCTGTGTGAGTGACACCTGTCAACGTTCTCACTCTATGCAGATACGTCCCACACCTTGCCCCCATTTCCCTCTCCTGACTTGGGCAGCCAGCCTCTGCCTGAGCGCATCAACATGAATGATATCAAGAAGCTGCAGACACTCTACAGAGACCACTGCGAGGTATGTCATATCACAGAACCTCCCCTTTTTTTATCACAACTTCACTATCTTGGGAAAGTTTGGACAAATATAAAAATATTGAGCAGAGGATTGAATATGAATATGAATAGAACAGCTTTGAAGGGGAACAGCTTGTGTGGCTCTTGGGGAGCTGTGTGAAGTCCTTGTCACATGGTTGGCATCAGTTGGAAAATGGAAATGGACTGGAGATATTAAGTTAGAAAATAGTGAGTTAAGTAACCCATGGAGCCTTCTTATCTCTACTTTAAGCTAGCTGCTCAAACTACATTAGCCACTACCTGCATAACACACTTAATTATTGGACTAATATGTTAGTGATCAGTTTGCATGATGGATAATTTACGTGCTAGGTTTTAACAAGAATGAAGAACTTGCTTTCATTCTGTTGCATCAATTCAGATACTTATTACTCCAAAACTTTTGATGTTGGGTTATCATAAGGTTCAGGAAGATACTTGTAAGGGCTTATGTATTTGAACAAAAACAACACTGTTCTGTAGATTTTGTTTTATTTAATGGTTTATTGATGTTCAGATTTGTCATACTGTACACGTGCTTTTTTGGCTGTACTTCTTCATTTCTTTTACAGAGAACAAAAGTAAAAACAGTTAAAATCCTGCCTTTCACAAGAAATTGTGTAACATAAAAGTATACATTACAGCTTTTTATGAATTAAAATGATCTCCAAACAGAATATAAATAAGGACACTACAAATAAAAGTACTTTTTATGATGCTACTTATACCACTAATTAAATTGTATTGGATACAGGTTACTATCTTATACTGATTTGTTGATAGATGTTTTTTTTCATAGTCAACAAAGCCCACAAAAAGACCAAAGCCAGCAAGAAGTGGGTCCTTCTAACAAGAACTAAATGCAAATCTAAAGCCTGATATATTTTGTTCCTCTGTACTGTACACCTCCGTTTTATTCAGAAATGATTAAAACACATCAGTGAAAACACTGGAGTGCTTGACATGTTCCTTCATTACCGTATTCACCAGCTCTGTTATTTATTTTGAATCTATCTTACAAATACTGTCCTGCTGCTGTAAATACTCACCAGAGCACGAAATGGGTATTAATCCACTGCTGAAAATAGTCCCCAGCAAATACAAGGACACGTTTTACTCTTGTTGGGGACCATTCAATTTAAACTACAATGCCCAGCTATTTTAGGAAATGACTCACCCTTTTATTCTCTTAAATATCTAACTCTCAACGTTCCATTTTTAAAAATGAAGTTAAAGTAGGAACAAATGGGCTTAGGGCTGAGTGCCACAAACATGTTGAAGAAAAGTACCCTAAAGGTATTGAGCGACAGACTAAAAAATTGTGTCCAGATTATTTGTTAAGAAAATCTAGAACAAAGCCAGCATGAGGGGGATTTGGTTTGAGAGGGGCAGATATACATCTGACAAAGGAGACAATGAAAGCAAACAACTGCAATCAACAAGTGTCCAGCTTTGACTATGAAGAAGTGTATTAGAGAAATGTATGATGGAAGCGGTGTGAAGAAATAGTGTATTACGTAATGGCATTTCACAGAGCATAGTTCCTAATCTCTTGATAGGACCATTAATTTTAGGATAAAACACGCTGGCAGCGGGAACACTTGAAATCATATTGAACATTAAAATTTGGGGGCCTTACAGGCGGGAGAGAGGCTGTGATTAAAGCACTGAGGCTCTGGCTTTATCATATTATCCCTGCACTCCCCCTGTCCAGTCTCTCCACGCTCCCTTTGTTCCAACCGTCTTTTCATCTCTGTGCAGCTTTCAAGACATGCCAATTAACCTTTCAGCGCGCTGGGTGGACATCTAAGTGTCTTTGTGGTGGCCTCCCCTTGGGCCTTTGTGTTGCCTTGTCTGTGGACAGGCACATGGGCTCCTGTCTTTGTCTGCCAGAGCATTTCTGTCACTCTCTCAGCTCCCATTGCCTCTGTGTGTTTAATGTTTATGCATTTCGCCTTTTTTTTTAACCCATTTTCTTGTGAGCCAAAAGTGACCTGTTAACGCATTAGCCAAGACTTTTATTGCGCCATTTAAAGTTACAGCACAAATGAAGGTAACAAGTTGGCCTAAGCATGAAACAATAGCTTATTTTTTTTTTACTTAACTATCAAGCAGTTAAACAAGTGCCTTTTTTTTGATCAGGGCTGTAAACAGATTTGTATGACACTGTCTGTCATATGTTTATTTACGTCATGGTAACACAGCCAAATATTCAGGTATCAGCTGTGCCGATGAATTAATGTTTAACCTCAAATGATTAGGTGTTTAATAAAACTTTAAGGGTAATAAATCACAATGCAAACCACAGAATTTGTCGTGTGTGTGTACAGATGTGAGGGGTTAAGCCACTGCCCCAGGCTGCTTGTCTGCACGTGAACATGTGTTATTTCTCTGTCTCATTTTTCTTTTTTTAAAGCATTCTGTTTTTCCTCTGTGGCAAAAAACTGTGGAGGCAAAACACTCTTGTTTAGTGGGAATGGGGAATTCTTCTTTTTGTTTTGGAGTTCTGTGTTTGACCTGTTGCTTGGGGCAACCGTAAACAAGGTTGTCATAGCAACGGCTGGAGAGGAAGCAAAAACATATCATGTGATTGAAGTCTACACTGCTGTGTAACAAGATCCAGCGGCAAGTGCATGTCCTGCCAGATAGAGAAAGAAGAGAATCTCTGGGCACAGTGTAAATTGTGCGCTTTGAACAGTACTCTGCGCAGAGATATACTGAAATGTTTGAGATAAAAAAAAGAGTTTAAACTCTTCCTCGTGTAAAGTCAGGCTGATGTTTCCTGGTGTAATTGTCCTAAATAACTACTACAGAGCGATTTTTTATGCTTTACTTTTATTTAGGTTGATTCATAGTTGTTCCGTTCACCCTCTTTTTTTAGAACCAGGTAACGACTTTTACCATAGTTTATCATTTTACCGCTTACTCTGCATTTTCACTGCTTCCTTAGTGCTTTCACATTGTTCACTTGTGAGCAGTAAACTCCTCTTTCTAAGAGCCTCATACATATGAACAGGAAAAAGGAAGTCACATGGGTTAGTTCAGGTCAGTGCCTTGCCACCAAAAGGACGAAATAGCGGAAATAAATCTGAGACCAATCTGCTGTATAAAAGCAAAAAGATAAAAACAACTTAGTAAAAATCAAGAAAAAAAAACTCCAGATGAAGCCTAAACGTGGCCCTCACCATCCTCCTGATGATTAATGTGCAGGGAGCTGTGTTTAAGCTGGCTCATTGTCTAACCAGAAGGACCCGTGAGCGAGCGAGAGGCTGCCTGCCTGCCTGTAGAAACTTTGTTGTGTGTCTGGTTGCCATGGCTCAGCTCTGTATGTTTTGTCCCCCCTTCCTCCCTCTCTTTTCCCTCCCCCTCATTCTATTCCCCACCTCCCTCCCTCTCACCCTCCCTCCCTGCTCTCCTGCAGGCTACTTTGGATGTGGTGATGAACCTTCAGTTCCACTACATTGAGAAACTCTGGCAGACCTTTTGGTATTCAACACCGCCATCTAGTGACGGAAATACCACCCTCCCCAACAGGTCAGAGCCGAGGCTTCAATGTTGAAAAGAAAGCTGTCACTTACCTTAATGTTAACATTGAGTGTTGTGTCTGAGCTCAAGTCAGTCTCTCATTTTAACAGCATGTCACAATTTCAAATGTATATGTAGCTTTTCTTGATTAAAATATCTAAAAATAGCTATTTTTGTTATTATTTTTCCTCCTGTGTGTCTGTAGTGATGATGACCTGGAAGGTGTGATCCCCAGAGAGAAGCTGGTGGCTCTGTGTAAATATGAACCAGTCAGACTATGGATGAGGAGCTGTGACCACATCCTTTACCAGGCTCTGGTAGAGATCCTCATCCCTGATGTGCTGCGTCCTGTTCCCAGTCAGTACTTCTGATATTTTGAATTATTCTGATTTTAGTATGGTACATTGTATTGACACACACTGGCAGTAATACTAATACAGTAAAAATCCCATAGTAATAATAAGTATCTGAAAGCACACATAACTTTATATTCAAGAGATTTCTTACCATTTTGTCCTGTTCCAGAACTGCCTAAATCATCTGTATTGCAGTTGGCAGCACAAATCTACTTAATGGTGGTTTATGCTGGTTAAATGTAGGAAAGTCTGTTTGTAATCCAGGCTGTTCTGTTTCTTCAGGCACTCTCACTCAGGCCATCCGTAACTTTGCCAAGAGTCTGGAGGGCTGGCTGACTAACGCCATGACCAACTTTCCTCAAGAGATTATCCGCACCAAGGTGAGAAGAAAATCTCTGATCCCTCTTTCAACAGCTGTCATCCAGATCGTATGTCAAACAGAGAGCAGAGTGTGAATTATGATATTCAAATATATCTGTTATAGTTTGCTGTTATAGAGTAAATATCATAAAATTTATCACATTTTCTTCCACCTCAAGCCTTTAGAGTTACCTGTATCCATTTCATGTGGCTGGTCTGTGATCCATGTGTGTCACATGTTGCTATGCACAGTTGACAACTCTTCTGTGATGCTGAACTTAAATGGATCAATGCTTTGAAAATTATTCATGTTTGTGCAGATGTAATGTAAGAGGAGTGATAGATGAGTTTGTAGTCAGAGGTAAGTTAAACAGCTCTGGTTACACGCACCTGCAGTTCAACTCTGAGAATGATTATGTAGAGAATTTAAAGGTAATAACTTTTGTGATATTCAGTTTCAGATAGTAATAATTTTCAAGTCATTATTTCCCAAAAATGTCACAAAATGTCAGTGTTACAAAAGTTATTAATGTTAAACTTTCTGCAAGATCACTTAAATAGTTAAACTGCAGATGTGTTTAACAAGAACTGTAAAACATTTCCCTTCTGTGTTAAGCCACAAACTTACCAATCACCCTTTACAGCATCGATTCGACTGAAAATGCATCATATTTACTCAGCGACTTGATATCAAGCCAAGTAAATCTTGTTCATATTTGAATTGTTGGTAAATCCAGTCACAGAGGAAGCAGAGAGACTTTAGAAACCCAAAAAAGCTGCATTTCAGTCAGAAATCTATAAAAATTATACAAAAATAGTATAAAAGGGAGTGACATCAATTTCTTCGGGTTTATCATGGATTCTCTGCTTCTGCCTCCATGGTGTAGGTGGCAGTGGTCAGCGCTTTTGCCCAAACACTGAGACGTTACACCAGTCTGAACCACCTGGCTCAGGCAGCTCGTGCCGTCCTCCAAAACACCTCCCAGATCAACCAAATGTTATCTGATCTCAACCGGGTCGACTTTGCTAACGTCCAGGTAAACTTGTCTGACAGATTTCCTGGTTATTTAACATCAAGGCGTCATGTTAAAACGACAGTGTCACGTTGCACAAAGTGCAGACTGATGGTTTGACTCTCTGTTTTCCATCTGAATGGGTTTGGGTGTGTTTGTTGTCTAACAGGAGCAGGCGTCATGGGTGTGTCAGTGTGACGAGAGCGTGGTTCAACGACTGGAGCAGGACTTTAAAGTCACTCTGCAGCAGCAGAGCTCTCTGGACCAGTGGGCTACCTGGCTGGACAACGTGGTCTCTCAGGTCCTGAAGCCTCACCAGGGCAGCCCCAGCTTCCCCAAAGCTGCACGCCAGTTCCTGCTCAAATGGTCCTTCTACAGGTAAAATGGGGGAACAGTGAGGCATTTGCTCTTAAAATCAGTACATCCGTCTGGTTTGTATTCCCACTTTTCGGGAAATGAACCGATCCAGCTTTGTGTTATGGTGTAGCTGCAGGACACTTTCTCTAATTGACATTTTATAGATTATTTGTTTTTCCTCTCTCTTTCCTTCCTGCAGCTCCATGGTGATCAGAGATCTGACCCTGCGTAGTGCAGCCAGTTTTGGTTCTTTCCACCTGATTCGCCTACTGTATGATGAGTACATGTTTTACCTGGTGGAACACAGAGTGGCTCAGGCTACTGGAGAAACCCCTATTGCTGTCATGGGAGAGGTAAGACAGAAACTATTTCAAATTTATTGGATTACTCAAGTAATATTTAAAGTTGTAATTTTGTTGACTAATTCTCTCTCATCTCTTGACTTACAGTTCAGCGACCTGAACTCCATGATGCCATCACTCATGGAAAAAGGTAAGCCTATTATTTATGCTGTTAATGTTTATATTAGACTGGTTTTATCTGAGCCAACTGGCAAAACCAACCCTGACTTAGTTCATCTCTCTATATTTTCTGACATCTTTTCCAGTTTGTGACTCCAAGCGCATTAATTCCTAATAAATCTGTACATCAAGTGTTTCCATGCAGCCGACGCATGATTTGTCCTATTCAGCTATGTTATGGAGCTCCATCATTGGTCAAAACTACAAGAACCACATCAGTGAACCACATTCTTGCACTAGCTGATGTAATCCTTCATTATAATTAAAGTGGACACAGCAGTTTATATTAAGTCAATCCCACATTCACCATCTCCCTGCTGGAAACACTCACTAGCTTAAGTTAAATTGCAGCTGACAGTAGTTCCCAGCAAATAAAATACTTTCTCTGGTTTGAGTTACATTTGTTACAAACTAAAGTGCTTTGCAGTTTAATAAAATTACTGAGCACATTTTAAATAGTAATGTCTATTTGGAATCTGATTTCAAGCCTTTAATGGTCCTCTAGTAGAGCATATCATAAGCTTTAATTTCTTTTAAAAAAGGTGCTCTGTTGTAGTAGAGAATTCCCATGGCGCACTGCAGCTTTCAGAGCTAGAGTTTGTAAGGTGGCTCTAGGTTTGTGGATGTAAAATCCTTATTTTCAACCTCATATTTTGAGTATAAGTTTCAATTTTAGCTTTAAACCTGATGTTTACAATCCCTCTCTCCCTGTGCCAACAGACGCGTCTTTCTCTGATGAAATGAGTGATCTGGGAAGTGATGCTGATGCGTCCAGAGGGCCGACCGAACCAGCAGTAAAGAGAGAGAGGATTGAAATGAGCCACCCTCTGCAGGAGATGTGAGTCAAGCCTGAGCAGTGCCGTGCTGAAAGCCACAAGGACCAGCATCTTTTCCTGAAAAGGCGACCCTCGAGTGGCTTCCGGGGCCCTTTGGGATGCAGCACCATTTAGGCGGAGCACACGCTGTCCTTCTGCAGTCAGTGTGGTCAGTGTACATAGAGAAGAACGTAGCAGTGTCAGTCCTCCCTTCAATAGCGTTTATAAGGACAGTAATCTTTCTCCCAGGAAACTCACATATCTGTTTCTGTTTTCTTTGTTTTTTACTCACAGGGGCGTAACACAGGTCTTATTTTCTCTCTGTTTCTGTTTCAACTGTGAATGATTTTGTGCAGTACCTTTTTTATTGGATGTGTAACTTTGAGTGGTGGTGTGTGGTGTTTCAGTGATTCCTCTTATCTCTCTTTTTCTTTTATTTGTTTTTTTTCAAATTTTAACTAGCTGTGCCATAGTGTCATTTGAGTGCCTTAGATCGCTAACTTTGAAACCACCACTACTACAGATGTCTATCTGTCCCTCAGCTGTGCCTCTACCGCAGTATGAATGTATCGTCTCCAAACCTCAGACATTCAAGCACCTTTAACATTGATTAGGTGTAGGTGTGTGCACTCCTTGTTGCCTCTGCTGCTGCTTGTGGCAAACACACACACACACACACACACACACACACACACACATAAACACACACAGGAAAAAAGTAAATAACATGCAACCTACTGACCCAAAGGACCTCTCCCTCAGTTGTCCCCCCCCAGCTTAGCCATAGTCACGGCTCTGTAGGGCCTCGTAGTCTTGCAGTAGTCAGAAAGGCAGGGAACTCAGTTACCTGTGTAACACGACGGTTTGTTTACCTCAATAGATTTCTATGCTGTGCTCCGTTCAGCTCAGATGACATGAGGCAAGTATTAAAAAAAAAAAAATGTAGCCACTGTTGCAGTTTGTGTCTCCCATTCCTGTTTCCTTTTATGTAAATAAAATAAATTCTCCACAAATGGTCTCTATCCTATTATAGCTCATCTGTGTGCTATAAGGATGCATTTCAATAAATCTTTATTCAGTGACTCATACATGTAGCTGCCAGCGTTTGGAATAAATCCAGTATAACGGACTCGGGGATGAGATATTAAAACCTTAACTGGAATCTGCTCAGTCTCATCGAGCCTCATTTCCTCATTTAAGTGAAAAAAGCAGTTGTAATTTTCATATAAGGAAGATAAATCAATACATTAGAGCAGTTTGGCCTGTAAAACCAAAACTTTACACAAAAAGAGGATCTCTGAGCCGGCAAACTATCCCAGACTCCAGATACTTTGACCTCATGCTGTTACTCAGATAAAAGTCTTATGTTCTGTTTGAAGTAGAGGGAAAATGCAGTACTTTATTTGGGGAATATGTCCATAATAAATTATATATATATATATATATATACATATATATATATGCATATTGTATGATGTACAGTGTGTGCTCTGTGGCCTTCAGTCTTTGCCTAATCTCTCTCCTCACACTGTACTTAGTTGGTCACGTCATATCAGAGGAAAAATGCTTTAGTGTGTAATTGATTAGGCTGTGATAAATTTGTTTCCAATCTCAACTGTTCAATGTATGAAACTGAATTATTATTGTGGTGCAACTGCACACAATGAGCTGTTAAACTGTCACAAAAGAATTTTCTATTTATGTAAAACTATTCTAATTTGATTGACATTGGCTTTGTGTTGGAATCGGTTGGGTTGAATTATTTTTCCTTCCTCTTGGTTTCCCCCCTTGATGATTTTCTTGTAGCCATGAGAGTCCTTGAGCTTGAGTTATTTAAGGTTTTTTGTAACTTGTGCCTGTCACAGTAATTCGCCTTTAAATGCTTTGGGGGAAAAAAAAAGTAATTTCTGTGTGTACTTTGTAATGTTTTGTAAGGCTGTTTTAGATTTTTGGCGGAGGATTATTTTTTATTGAACTAGATTTGGTTCTTACAAGTATACTGAAACCTTATTTTTGTGCATTTTTAAACCTGTTCTTGACTATACTTCAGCTAGCCTAAGGACAGATAATGGTCTATAATAAACTGCATAGTTCAGCTGTATTTTGTACTTGGTCACAATGTGTAATAAATTGGTGTAAAAACCAAAGAGTTTGAGCACATTTATTTTTATCAAATTTGTAACATCACAATTCCTCTATTTGGAACAAACAGCAGATTTACAAACATTTCTTTTTCTAAGGTTTGGTAGAAGATCTTTGCTCACAAATGACTCTTTCCATCCTTTTAAGATTCTCTAGAGATTTCATCCATACAGTATTTACATAATTTATAAAAATCCTAGTTTCCATGGCAATTCAGTTCCAGACAATAATATGTTTAACTTTATTAACTTTTTTCCCTTCCTCTGTAATTCATTAACAGTTCTGACATCTAGCCTGCCTCAGAACACAATGAGGAGATTGAATAGAAAAAGAGTTTCTGTGTACAACACACAACTTAAATTACAGAAGAGAAGACGAAAAGGCTTGGTCCTAAAACAGCAGGACACCGTCAGAAGTAAGTGCACATCGTCCTTTGAAGCTGAGCGTCAAGGTTTTATGTCTTACCACCAATCACCTCTCCCCTCTGACAGGCGCTCGACCAGGTCTCTGATCCGGCCGCAACGCTCAGTTATTCACAAAGAGCAGCCTGCCATGTACTTTCCTGTCAAACACACAGCAAAATATAAATACTTACGGAGGAAATGTCCCGCCAAAATAAACCACAACCTACATAAGACATACATGTGTCTGCCAAAGCTTCCAACTATTTCATTTTTAACTGAATACCCGACAAATAAGTGTGCTTAAACATTTTATTCCCTTAGTGCACATGAATTTAAAATGAACAGTGTTAAATATGATAAAGCCATCAATGACCTGACGAATAACATTACTGATCTCAGATTACTGTCATCATTTAAAATCTTTTATTGTTAGTTAACTTTACATTTTCTATGCAAAGTGGTGCTGCAGTCATGGCCAGGACACATAGGCAAAAGCGGCTTTTATCCTCAGTGAAGACGACCTGGACACCTTTACAAATTAACTTCTTTTTTTGGTTCTATTCTTTTTATTCTTCTTTAGTCGGTCGCCTCATTTCTTTTGTGTAACATTATGTGATGGTGAGATATTACATTAAAAAAGTTACCGACATTTTTGATTATATACAGTTAAATCAACTAAAGTAGATTCAAATTCTTAAGTGAAAATTATCTCTGTAAAAAACTTAACAAATTCTCAAATGATATGTTACCAAACAGTACGTGTATTTTTTGGGCTGCAGCTTTAAAATATTTTCACTACTGTTAAATTGTCCAGTAGTTTTTCAATCAGGGGTTCAAAGAATCTAATTATCCTTCACACTGTTGATCACTTGTATGTTCTTTAATATCAAATCTTAATTGATGGTGCTCTTAAAAATGAAATATAGTTAATGAGGGGAGTATTTTGGTTCTGTGGTTCAATGCATCTGTCTGCAAGACTTTCTGAAGTGCAGGAGCTTTGCAGCTATGATTAATGTTTGTGAAATATCAATAAATAATGAAGAAAGCCCAGAGCTGAAGTTTTAATATTGTTTTGTCTTATCCAACCAACTTGTAAATTCAAAGATATTCAATGTGAAATGATATAAAAAGCAAAAAGTTGCAAATCCTCAAATTTAAGAGGCTCAAAAAACAAAATTTTGTCAGTTTCTCTTTGTTTTAGACCTAAATAATTATAAATCAATGATTAAAAGAATCCATAAATAAGTTTGGGTCTTTGATGAAGCTCTAGGAAACATTATGAAAAGGTACAGTTGACACCATGATACACAAATACTCATGCAGTGTAAAAATACTGTCATAATTCTGTAAGAAACATATTTAAGAGTTGTGTTGAAAAGCACAATCTTCCACCCATTTTCAGCCAGTGTAAGAGAACAAAGTGTGTGTGTGTTCACAGCGTCACCTGTGGCGAATCTCTTCTTGACCAGCGACATGCGGTAGCGGCTTCCAACCAGCTCCACGTCCATGCCTGACAGCGAGGCCCCGGAGCCCACAAACTGAACAGCCAGGCTGGGTGGAGGGCCGCGGGGGGCCTCCAGGCACTGCCAGCTGGCACAAAGAGTCCCTGAGCCTTAACACACACACACAAACACGCTAGAAACATGAGTCCACGGTAACAAGAAAAGTTCATACACACACACAGCAGGAGTAAATTAAGTGCATTTACCAAAGAGATGCAGCTACTTTGTACATTTCCTTACAAAGCACTTTACTAAAAACTCAGAGCCTTTGGTTCATGTTGTAAAGAAAAGAGAATTTGTCATAAAGTGGTGCGAAACTGTAATTAACTCTCAGCAAATCTGATTATCACTGCGATGTGCTTTTACAATAAAATAAATACATAATGAGTTGCTGATTTTAAATTCATAGCTTGTATTTTTTAAATCAGCAACTCATTATGTATTTTTGTAAGATGTGGTTTGGAGGGGACAATTTTATGCTTGAGTCTCAAAGTAAAGCAGTTTGGGGGCTCCTGCTCATCTAGATAAAAAAGATTTTAGATTTCTTAGTTACACTTAACAGTTTCAAAGGAGTTTCAACAGCATTTTAAAGATTAAATTTCAATCCAGTTATTCACTGTGCTTCACATCAAAATGCAGGCATGATTAAAAACACTGTTATGAAGTGAAGACAACTTTGACTTTTCAGCCAAATTTAGTAGTTTGGTTGGAAGTCTTACTGAGCCATGAAGCAGGGGAGTCAGAGTTTGCATGTTAACATCACAAACACTCCCATGTTCATACATTTATCATGCAGGATAAACACATGCAGAGTGAAGAAACATGAGACATGCTGATCGCTGTAGGAAGGACTTCTGCACAGCTTCTTCTCAGCTTTCATCAAACGGACAAATGTCTTTTTCACCGCGACTGCCTCATTTTACAAGACGGCCAGTAAAACAGAGAAATTGCTGACTCAGTGCAAGAAGACATTATTCATGTAAAGCAGCTATTTAAACACTTGACTGATAAAGAAATGTATTTTGTGAAAAGGAGTCCCGTTGACCTCTCAATGCTTTGTCATTAGCTCAAAAACCCCAAAAGTCTCCTAACTATTAAATGTTTTCAGCCTTTAACATCCCATCCATCACTGACGGCTATGAATAGTCTCTTTCCCCCTGTTCTCTAGCTTCATGCCAAAGGAATAATATGTCATTAGCTGAAAAAGAGAATGAAATAATAAAAAGGGGGTCCGGTGGAGAGAAGCACACAGGTGAAGGATCCTTCAGCTCAAATTTGATTTAATTTTAGACTTCACCATCTTAAATTACAATTAGAAAAAGGTCCCTATTAAAAATCGCCTCTTCAGGTGCACTGTTAAGGTCATGAAATAAACAATCAATCAACTCCACACAAAATAAAAGGGGAACATTTTAGGTTTGTCTTTGCATCAATTCAGTATTCAGAAATGCTTTCAACTGCTCATTTTGCTCACCTCCACCAGGCAAATAAGAGCAGCTGCCGCGTTCAAATGCTAATTCTGCTGTTCAAAGGTAATGATACGCCTACAGACTTCAGCTTTTTTTTAAGAGGAGCAGTGCTAAGATCTCTTTACAGTACGCAGCCCTTAATTACTCATCTCTACATTTGTATGACACAATGTAAAAGACGTGACCTCGAGAAAGAAGGCGGCGAAATAGAAAACTCTGGTACTAATTTTGTGAGGGTAACTGTAAGAATCAGCTGGCTGCTTATTAAAGATGCAACATGCTAAAGCTGTGTCAGACAAATGTCAAGGTGTAAGCTTGCTTCTCTTTACTTCTCAGTGAGCAGCAGCAGCAGCAGCAGCAGCAGCTGCAGCGGCTGCAGCAGCAGCAGAGCTCTGACCTTTGCTGTGATTGGTCGGTGAGAGGTTGGGGAGTTTCCACAGCAGCCGTCTTTCCTCAGCGTTCCTGCAGAGAGAATAAATGAACAGTCAGTGACGGCCATCTTGCTTGTTTATTTTTTAATTTCTCCACTGACACACCACAGTGATGCTGTTATTCCTAAATGACACATCAAAGTTTTCACATAAACAATTTTGTTTCCTCTTAAGCAGCAATAAAATTTTATTATTGATTAATGTTTTTTTTTTATTTTTGTGATTATATGTTTAGTTTAGTATGTTTTGTCTGATCAAGTCTCCCAAATCCAGTTTCAAATCACTGACAGAAAAAACATCAAATCCTCCCATCTACGAAGCTGGAAACAACAAATGTTTGGCTTTTTTGCAGCAGCTCTATAGATGGCAGCATCAGCCAGTCAGAACAAAATATCTCAAAAACTAATGGATGAATTAAAATAAGAATTTGGTTCGGACATAAGCTGACACCCCAGATGGTGTGTTATCCAGAACCATCTGGGAAGTCGTCCTTGGAAACTGTTTGGAAAAGGGCAGACGCTTTCAGAAAATACTTGGCAGGTGATTGGATGAATCATCTGTCTATCACAGGCTGACTTTAACCAATCAGACCAACAAATATGACGTAGTTGGCCAACATTACTAGCAGATTCAGTCGGTAAATTAAACTGATGAGGCCAGTCAATGGAATAAAAACATCTTTTCCATTAATAAGAAATGCAATACTTTCCAGTTGTGATGTAACTGACGTCATTTCATTGATCGACCTAAGGAACCACCATTGTTGTTTTTCAACTTCTGTTTTTAGTCTGCACCATCTGACCTTCTCTGTATCCTTCCCAGCAACTATCAGTGACTCTTGCTGTATATTATGATTACATGATCTGTGTAGGATTCTATTTGTGCACGACAATAAACTTGTTGATCACTTAGTAAAGTAAATAGCAGTGCATGTTCCCGCTGAACCAGTTAAAAGTCAACAGAAGCTGCACTTTATCCTCCGCCTGCTGCTCACCAGGAGGCGGGCGGCTGGCACTGCAGGTCTGTGGCAGTGTGGTCTAACGGCAGCAGCACCTGGACAGCGGTGAGCTGGGTGGAGGGTGCCGTGGCAGGGCAGCAGTGGTAATCCAGGGATACCCGGGTCACTGTGCCGCTGCGCTGACATTCTGCAGAGAGCAGGAGGGGAGCCCGACCCGGATCCTGAGACGACACCTGAGGAAACAACAGAGGCTTTTAAATTACAAAACAAGGAGTCCAGAGCAGGTTTGGTGTCATTGAAGGTCATCACCAGCTGACTGAGACATATGAACCAAAGGGTTTTTACAAAATGCTTATTATGCATATTTTGTGGGTTCCGAATTTCTGAATAATTTCCTGATAATCACCACAAACGTTTGTAGTAGAAAACTATGTGATTTGGTATCAAGTCAAAGAAAAACAAAGACTGGGGTAAGCTCATACACTTCCAATTAAAAGCCTGACAGAGAGCTCCCACAACATGCAGACAAGGGAACAAGGGAACAAAAGAGAATAAAATTCAACAGATATGAAGAATTAAATCAATTAAAAAAATGAAGAGAAAATGAGGATTTAGTTCAGCTTTTAAAAATTCTTATTTCTTATTATTAAACTTCTTGCAAAGCATATGGATATTATTTAGAATTGAGGACCTGTGCAATTAATCATCATAAAATTTTCATAAAGCCACAATTAACACCATTTAGGATACCTGATTTGAACTGTAGGACTGATAGAGAAGGTGACGGACTATGAACGAGGGTAATGGAGGATAATGTTAAAGCCTGACCTGATATTTGAGCAGACCAACGTTGTAGTACGAGGCCTGAGGGTTGAGTTCAGCCTCTCTCTGCAGGTAGAGCTGCAGAGCCTGCATGTTAAACCAGAAGTCTCTGGTGTCTGGGTCACTTTGAGACGGATCACTGTTGACACACACAGAGGAAGGACGGTAAAGAGGCCACACAGTGAAAAACACAGTAGTGATTCCAAATGCTGAGGGCGGCTGACCTGTAGAGCAGCTTTTGATTTGGCAGGAAGTGATCGATCTTTGAGATGTTGACCAGTCTGAAGCTGAGCACAGGAACATTTGGATTGGCTGTGAAAATGCGGGTGATGCCCGCAGGGAAGGACATCGTCAGGTCACCTGTGATCTTCACCAGACATCTAGAGAAAGAAGCAAAGGCAACATAAACCCTGTTCACTCAGCTGGCTGTGAGAGAACATGTAAGGCTTATTTTTTGTGATTTTTCTTAAAAAAACAACATGGTGCTGACCGGTTGTGCTGTCCACCTTTGAAGTAAGCATTAATATATTCTGTTATGGCGGCTGCCACCGGCCAGGCCTCCTGTGTGCTGAGCGAGATGGGACTTGGACCACGCGACAGGTGCACTGTGGAACACAAAAGTGTTGTTTCTGAGTCATGTTGTCAACATGCTTCTCATGAATCAACTCATATTTAAAGCAATGGGGTGACATTTTGGTAAATAGTAACATATAATATTATTTGCTTTCTTGCTGAGAGCTGGGTGAGAAAAACAATATCACTAAATGTCTGCACAGTATGTACAAAAAAAATGTAACTTCATATTAACTGTACAAACACAAGAGCGGTATAAATCTTTTAATCCATCTCTTATTCTCTAAACTCTCAAATGATTGCTCTCAGTTCATCTGTCTCTCTTCTGGTGTAACTTTATTTATGGTTTAACTTTATTATTTACTCTGTCTTTGCTGGTGCTCCTGGTGCTGGTAGGGCAGTGGTGATGCTTGTCCTGCCCTGGCAGGACTCGGAGCTCGGTTCTGACCCCCCCAGTCGTTGTCCCTGGCCTGAGGCCCCCACTCACTGGGGCTGGAGGAGGAGGAGGAGGTGAGGGGGGGGCTGGGCTCCGGCAGAGGGGAGGAGCACAGCGAGCGAGACTGAAACACAGAGGGACGAGGCCGGGTCAATACTGGCACTGTTTCCTTACAGATGATGCAACTACTACATCAAACATTTACATCAGCTAGTCACTGTTATTATTTGTGCAGTTTACACCCATTTGGCTGTATAATGGACATTTATAATTTTGACATTTTAGGAATGGTATCAGAAAACTCATGTTGAAAGACCATCAGTGGAGTCTGGGAATGAGTGTAAGCTGTCGTCTGTGGAGATGAATGAACTGACTGTTGTGTAACCATGAGATTAGTCTTCTGTTTATGCTTTGTTTTCATCTTGTTGACATGTTTGTATTCATAAGTTTCTGGTTGGGACCCAGAGATAAATTTGGACGATAAGTGTGGGTTGGGGGGTGTGAGGAAGAAAAAGATGTAGGACGAGAAGAAGAGGAAACACAAGAAAACAAAAAGAAGAATAAAAGAATATGATTTATTCCAGAAGAGAAACTGTAAGAGAGGTTATAATGTTATGTGATGTCAAAATGGAGTAAATTCATTTTACAATGAGAAAAAATACCCAAAATATTAACAGAACATGAGTTCAATAAATAAGCCTCTCTAACTCATCACTGATACTCACTCTCTCAGAGCCGCTGAGACGGCCTGAAGTCCTTTTTGCTCGTGCTGCTCTAGCAGGAACAGCTGTGACCATTTCAGCTGTGTCCTGTCTGAAGTTATGCTTGGACCCTTGCAGAGACACAGACACACAAAGTGACTGTCTGAATCAGACAGCGAAACAAGAATATAAGAGACAGACATCCTCTAAAATTAGTCAGAAGTCATGTTTAGAACAGCCGGAGACAAGCTGAACAAGACACGCTGCCAAAACAGGCTGGCAGGAAACCTAATAACATTTTTATTTGATTGGTTTAATTGAGGGATTTAGCATCTGAATATTCTTCACAGAGATTTTCCTCTTTAGACAAAGAACCAAAAAAATCCAACATCACTCATACTCACTTAAAAGCGACGTTTCATTCATCTTTAAAAATAGTAATAGACATGAATTTTACCTAATGAGGTTCATTCGTGGGTAAAAGGGATCAGCAGTCTGCCTTTTTTGGTTCTTTTACAGTTTTCATTTGATGCACCCGTCTATGAGACTTAATCGCTTTTTTAAAAGCATTTATTTTAAGTGTTTGTTCCGCTTACAGGGTAACTTTTCTTCACCATGTTGGTAATACTGTCTACCCTTGCAGCCCTGAAATGATGCAACAACCAACTTCCTGCCATGTACTGACCTATAAAAAACTTCAAAGCCAAAAACAGACAATAGTACCCTTGTGAGAGCTGACGCTACACGGCATCTGAGCGTTCAGATCCAGGCAGTCTTGATCTTTGTCTGTAGAAAAACACAGATCCTCCTGTGGTCCTGAATGCCTGGTGAGTGGAGGGGCGTTCCTGCGTGGCTCACTTTCTGATGATCGGTGTTTTCTCCTGTCTCCTCCTCCATCTCCTTTTCCTCCTCCTTCCTGTGTTTTGGAGCTGCTCAACGCTCCGGAGACGCCTTCACTAAACGGGTTGTGGACTGAGTTCCAGTGCATCAGCTCCTTCTTGGGCTGAGCTGCGGGCAAAGAACTTGAGTTAGCGTCGAGTCCGAGTCTGTTGCTACTGATAGAGCCAACACCAACGCTGCTGCTGCTGCTGCTGCTGTGTGGAGGAATTAACCCGGCTGCTGCAGCCAGCGAGGACTGGTGTGTTGGGCTGCCAATCATTGTAATTGCAAACGGGTCATCAGAGGAAACAGGAGGCGGGAGGCTCCGGTCTCTTTTCCTGTCTTTACGGTGAGAGGAAGATGAAGAGGAGGAGGAGGAGGAGGTTGGCAGTGTTTTGGTGTCTGTTAGAGTCATGGAGAATGGGTCCCCTCGTACCTCCATCCCCAAGCCCTCCTGGGTTGGGCGAGGCGGTGGGCGCGCCCAGGCATCAGACAAGTTTAAAGTCTCCTGGGTGACAGTTCTTTCAACCGCAGCGAGGAAGGGGTCCTCGGTGGGGATGTGTTTACAGTTCCACACTGACAACTCCATCTCAGACGGAGGGAGGGACTGGGAGAAAGCAGTAAACCGCAGGGATGAGGGGTCCATGTCTGTGGGGACGCGAGAGGGACGTGATGTGGATATGGACCAAACGCTGGCGGGGTCGTCCTGCGGGTGAGGGCTCCGACCAGGGGAGGGGTCACGGAAAGCAGAGAGGAAAGGGTCCACAGGTCGTCCCAGTGTTTGCGTCTGTTCTTTACTCTGTAACACTGGAGGCCAAGCTGCCCAACCCACAGGCTCAGGGGAGGGTCCCAGGGGCTGATGGGAAGGTGAGTCCAGACCAGAGTCTTCCACGTTCTCTGGAGAGGATGAGTCAGACGAGAAGGCGGCATCTGAAACACACATTAAACACATTACAGCATATCAACACAGGGAAGTAAATCAGAGTTATCAACACTATCAGGACACAGTGAACTCATAAAATGTAATCACTTGTCTAATCTGCTGTATTAAAATAAATTCATACAGTATCAACCTCAATGAAAGGCATTATTTTCTATCAGAAACCTCTTTCTAATTTAACTTCCCAGTTATTTACTTTGTTCTCTGTAGGTTAGGAATTTTCATGAGTATTATCTCTCTCAGTTAAACACATTAACCCTCCAGCACACTTTCTATGGTCACATCTATCTGCAACTCATATCTCCATCTGCAGATAGCATCACACAGCCCGCCTCCTCGAGTCATCTTAGGGAGGCTCGGAGGAGGAAAATTGGTTTTGAGTTATCTGATGAGTTTAGGGATGAGGGGATGTGGAGGATTAGAGACTGTCATGCGTCGCGTTGATATCAAGCATCATCATTTGGAAATACAACGACACAGACTGTGAACTTTATGTTTTGTGTTTTCCTTAAAAGCTTTCTAAAAAAAAAAGCTTAATGAGGATAGCCACGCTTTAATCCTTCCATGCTTGTATCTTATTATACCCTTGGGAAATGGAAATATACCTCAGTCTTTGTTTTGAAATGAAGCTTGATGGTATGGTTTACTTATTAATTTGGGGGTTGTGACTTTTACAGTAAATATGTTACGATCCATTTGGGATCCATTTGCTTGTTTGTTTTATCAGAGAGCCAATCAGTGATGTTTGTTTATTTACATTTCCTTCTTGAGTGTGGCTTTGTGGAAGTTTGTCCCAACTTCCCGACTACTACTTGGTACTTCACCCGACTTTGACAATCTGGAGACGTTTCAGTCTGTATGAACATTTTCATCACTACCGCTGTGGACGCTGGAAATGCTGGGAATGCATCTACAATTATTGGTTACCATGACAACTTTTTTTTGATATGTTTTTGTCTTAAGTCAGTGGGTGTTTGGGTTGGGGGCCTCTGTGTCACTGCCTCTTATTTGTGTTATGGTCTTGCACTTGATCTACAGTTAAATATAAAGTTTTAGAAAGAAAAACTGCAAGTAAAAAAAAAAAAAGACAGATGAGGCTTCATGTCTAGAGACCATCCCATAAAAAACTGCTCACTTTCATCAAAACTTCACAAAACCCAGTTGCTAAAAAGAGGGGACTGTCCTTTGGGCTTGTCTTATATTTTGTTTATAATATAAAGAGGCAAAGAGACTCAAAAAAAAACTCAACGACGACTCTTACATTCAGAGGCACCAAAAGCACTTTGCTCTCTGAGTTGTTCACGTCCATCAAAGCTCTTGGACTTGAAGGCTGATTCCAGTGGTGGTCCAAACAGACTGTCTGAACCCGACGCCGTTGAACTCAACCTGGTGAAAAACGAGGAGGGAAAGAGGAAGAAAATCAAGAAGAGTGGAGGAGTGATTGAGGGAGTAGTGAGCAGGAAAGGCAATAAAGGGAAGTGAGAACAGAGGTGTGGGTGTAAGTGAGGGAAGAGGAAATTGCCTTTTTTTTCTGAAAAGATAAAATTGTATTTCGGTCATTTTTTCCATCTGTGAAACTCCCAAAACTCTACATCTGTTTCTGTTCTGAGTTTTGAGGATGATACTCTCATCAATTTCTCTGAAAACTGTAGAATAACACTGGTTGCTCTGATGACCTAACCCTGCCTGTCATTAGACCTAAATCTATTGTTAGCAAGCTTGTAACCTCGTGCCTCTCTCTATCTGAGCTGCGATAAATGTTAAAGTCTAAGTTCATCTTCTCTAGATCACTGATAGGTCACTGTTGTGATTCCTGATGAGCAGCTGCCTCTTCTCTGTCAGTTTCCCTCGGTCAGCCTGCTCACGCTTCATCGTTGTCATTCTGTTTTAATGGGCGAATATTTTCAGTTTGTGGTGAGTGAAACAAAACTCTGTTTAACGGTCTCTCTTTTTTCCAAGAGCAACTGACTGTTTAGCATCTGGCATTTTATATAAGTTCTCTTCAACTCAAACCAACCAAGAAGTCCTTGTTCCTTCCTCTTCTTCTCTCCTTCAGGGGAATTCACCCTCTGCTTAAATTAGGTACAGCCACAACATAACAATGCCCTCCTGTGTAATGTCAGTACAACCCAAATTCTCTTATTTTGAAAATCACACCTAATTCTACAAAAGACTCTTATCATAAAAACCACTTATAAAAGAAATTATAATTTTGGCAAAAGTGAAATTTGAAATTAAATTTTTTTAGCAGCAGTCTGGGGAGAACTTTTCTGTCTGATATGACAATGCCCCCCCCTGCATGAAGCAGGTCCATAACAGGACCATAAATAAGTAGTTCAATTAGGAAAAACTTGACTGGCCGGCACAGAACCCCAACCTATATCCAGTCCACCAGCTCTGAGATGATCTGGAACACCATCTTTAAGCTGCGCCTTATTACCCAACATCCGTGTGGAGACTTACTGATGATCTTTCTGCTGAATCTGCAAAAATTCTTGCAGCCAGATTTCAAAACCATTGCTGAGTCGTTGCTGTTGTAGTAGATTATTCTTGATATTTCTGGCATACAGTCACACATAGGTGTTAAACTTAGGTGTTCAAATACTTCCATCCATATACTGTATCTGTTGTAAGAGTGCTGAAGTCTTTTTTGTTTCTTTTTAAAAACAATGTAATAAAAGTAATGTGTGCTCTCTCTACACTACAGATGACTTAAAGGAGGAGTAACAGTGATAGAAGAAGAGATGAAGGTAAGACTAGGAGATGGAAAGACTGTGAGGGGAAAATGCAAAGAGCTTCACACTGCTGAAAAGGCCACTGATGACGCAGAGTAACTTTCAAATACATTTTGCTTCACTGCTCACACAGACAGATAAGTTATGAAGGGCAGAGCCATCTTACCTGCTGTGATCGGGACTGGAGGTGGACCTGCGTAGGCCGTCCTGCTCTCCATCTATAATGAGATAACACACACACACACACACACACACACACACACACACACACACACACACACACACACACACACACACACACACAC
>JAQMCX010000045.1:7038726-7088704 GCA_029814765.1 Acanthurus leucopareius | reverse complement strand
ACACACACACACACACACACACACACACACACACACACACACACACACACACACACACACACACACACACAATCAGAAAAGTGACTCACTGCAGAGGATGTTCCCTAATCAGAACTAATCAGCAGCATGGTGTTCTTCGTCAAAGCCTTGAGAGGGCGGCATGAGGGAAAACCCATCAGCCATTACCTTCTCTGTGATAAATACTAGCAATTTGCCAGGTCTCACTGGGCTTCAGCCACTGCTGCTGTCACTGGAGAGTAACCACTTTAATCAGACGCTCATCGTTAATCCTGCCACCTCTGGATTTAGGGGAAAGAGATTGCTCGCTACTGAGAAGCAGCAGGTTTTTGCCTCCCTCTCCAGCATAACCTGCTGGCATCTAATAAACCTGTCCGTGATGGAACATGCTTTGGAGCACAAGCAGAGGGTTCGGCTGTGATTAATGGAGGGTGCTTGTTCATGCAAGGTCAGCCAATGTAGAGATTTGCTGTCTGGAGGGAGACACAGGCGGTAAACATGCTGGAGGTAGAGTGTGCACCCAGGAGTAACCACTCGGATCCAACAATTATGGCTGAGTGTGTGCATGTGTGAAAAATGGTTCAATATTTTCATACTTTTTGAATTAAAACCTCAATCAAATTACAAATATTGTAAATACACAAGACAGACATACTCAAACGCACCATCTGTTGATTGATCAATCTGTTTTCAAAGTAATTTAAGCTGTTCACAAAAATAGTGTAGTTTCAAAAAAGAAAAGATAGACAGATGGGGTGGATGGATAGATAAATCCAGTCACTTAGAGACTGAAGACTGGATTGTGGACAGACTCACCCCTGAGGGAGGCACCCTCACCCTCCTCTGTGCGTCCTCCTGCAGTGCTCGAGTTTCCTGATGAGACACAAAAGAAGACGACAGCTTTCGGAGGTGTGTTCAATAAGATGCAATAAGGAGACGTGCTGCACATAACAAGCACCTTAAATTACTCCAAACACATTAAAATACATTTGGATGAACTTACTTGAAAGATGTCGCTTGCCTGATACCTGAAAGTCAACAGAGGGAGACAGATTTGGTCAATATAGTTGACTCATGTAAAGGAAAAATAATCGTGTTCTTATACATTTCTCTTAATTAAAAAAAACCCTGAAGAAGAACAAAGACAGCATTTAATAAATCTGACTCATCTGCCTTGTTTGTGGGTTCAGACCCTTCTGATCCAACTGATAAAGACAAAGAAGTAACTTTCCAAAACAGCTGAACACTGTAGTTTGCAGTAAGTCAAACAGGACAGGACAGAGCTTGTTTGGGACTATTTTCAGCAGCAAACTAACATGTATTTGGTGCTTTAGTGAGAACAGCAGCAGACTGAACTGTTTAGAATTGAGTCAAAATATTTTATAGCAGCCATGTTCATCATAATAAAGGAACATGTCTGTGTAGCAGTTATGTGCAGTAAACACTCTCTGGACTATAAGAAGATGAATGAGATGTAAAGGCTGTAGCCAAACACACTGAAGTTGTTAGGATTGGTTAGTTATTTTCATATTACATGTTGCATTATATAATTTCTGACATTTTTTTTTCCCTTTTTGATCATTTAAGACATTAGAGACACAGTACTTGAGTAAAATTTTCTAAAGGTATATATCAAGAACTTCTCCAGGAAATGGAAATAGCTCACCGAATAGCTAAGTGAAGGGAAACCTACTTTCAAATACATTTCTGAGAATTCTGCATCTTCAAAAAATTGTTCATGTCTTCAAAAAAAATCCTGAAACACATATATAACATGATAAAATTCCAAAAAACAAGCACAGCCTACCTGTAGTCGTACCCCTCTGTTGGGTGGCAGAGTGAGCGCCCCGACGGTGGCTTTCAGCTCTTTCTCGGTGGCAGCGGGGTTGCTGCGATTGCTGCTGGCGACTGGTCTGATCTGGATGTGGAACTTCTTGGGCTCCTCATCATCAAAGTCTGAGTCACTGGAGTAAAAGTTGTTCTCCTTCTCATCAGAACAGCGTTGAGAGAGAAGGGTCAAGGAGAAAAACCTTGTATTTAAAACTGGCAATGAGGAGTGAGTGACATTATTGGCCGGGGCATTGAGAAAACAAAAGTATTTTCAGACATAGAGAGAAAAAGCGGGAGCCTTTTTTTTGCTCTGTTTATATTATTTTATATTTTTTATTGCTCGGTTTGTGTGAAATTCTCATTAAAAAAAAGACAAACTCTCTCTTGAAAATTTCTCCTTCTTGCAAAACACACAAACTCATCCCTTAAAAAGCCAGTTAATGATAGCATTAGTGTCACTGACTGAGCATGTCTGCATCGTTTTTTGTGTATTTTTTATCCATTCAAACATTTTACTGTTTGTAGTTTAACAAGGTAGACTTCTACATTTATGATGAGACTTTTTATTCATTAACTTCAACTTAACACTACTTTACTGTCCTTGAACTTAATTTGTCTTTGTCCTCTTTGTATCTTATTGACTCCACTGCAGCACTTAAAGATGGCCATTTTGTTGCAGCTCACCTTGTATTATGAGTACTGTATGCAGAGAGAAAACCAAGAGACTCTATCTTGAACGTTGTTGTTTTTCTTTCTAAATACAGTACTTAGTACAGTACTCATGCCTTACATGACAGTATTGCTGAAGTAGTCAGCAATTATGCTGCAGTGCTGCTCACCTGTGTAATGTGCCATGATTTTAATTCTACCTTAAACTTAAGAAACATTACAAAAAGTGAGCTGACTCCTTAAAAACTACTTTCATATTTTCCGATGTAAGGCATGAGTGAAAAGCCAAAAGAAATGCAACATCTTAACTTTGATTGATTTCCAAATGTTGCACTGACTGTCTGTTACTGTGCATTAGTTTGAAGGGTGGTTTAATATGCTTTTCTAAACAGAAGTGTGTCACAGAAGCCGAATGTATTTTAAAGTGATAAGTGTAAACTTAGAAGAGACATCAACATTTAATGTTTGATTCATGAATATGAAAATTTTCGAAGTCAATACAGAGCTGAAGTTAAATTATTTTATCTTGTGTGACTGTAGGATGTGTTACAGTATAAGACTCTTGACTTCATCACCTATTTTCACAGCAAACTGAACAATCTACATAGGCTTGATATTAATCTACATCATATGAACAAACTACTATTTTCTGTTATTTTTTTATATTTTCAGCCCTGTTAGACTGTGATTTAAGAGTACAGCCCTCAGTTACCATAATACCTCCAATGAGAACACCACTCAAAACCAAAATGAAAATAAGAACAGAAAATTCATGGGACTGCATTAAAAAACCAGTGGGTGCGAGTTTTATTACCCCTGCTTACTGGTGAATATTACAATTTAGACACATGCTTGAAGAGCAAAGAGCATCAAAGTGATTCACTGTAATATTAAATTTTGGCATCAGAAGGAAAAAGGCAGACTAGTGCAGAACAACACAGATAATAGCATAAAAAAGAGGCAGATTCACTGCAGAGCTGCAGAGCTTCAAATAGGCATGCTGCCACTTCCTGCCACACATTACCCCCAACGAAAGTCACCTCCCCTTCCTCTTTCTTTGGAATTCACTCTGCTGCATGTTGGTTTGTTGTGGGTTTGTGCCTTTTGTTTGTAAGATTACAGATGCATACAGAATGAGGACCTTGATGAATGTATATCTGTATCTATTCTGACCAAGTGGGGATGGGAAAGGGGTTATGAAGTCAGGAAGTAATTTTTTAGCTCTGTCAGATCAGAGAAGCACCACAGATAAATGGATCAGAGCTGAAGAGTTGGGAAATGGAGTGTTAGGTTAGGATGGCTGGTGGATGACATGCTTTAGCTGATCTGTATCTAATGAGAGGGGTGCTTTTAGTCATTTGTGCTAACAAATAGGGGTAAATAACTTATAATTGTCCAGCTCTTCAGTTAATGAGGCAATGAATGAGACCATTCATGTGAACAATTTGTTTAAACCCCACCTCTCACTTCTGACCTTGTGATTACGCCTCATTTAAAAATGTCTCCATCACAGTTAGGAGTGTATTTAGGGGTTTTTTTTCAGCAGATTCTGGAGGTTTAATGTGCTGCAAACTTTGGGCAACTTCAGACTGAAATACTGTCACAATTTTATTTACTTTTATTTATGCTTTACACAGCATTGCACAAGCTGCAATGCAGTGTAAAGCATAAATAAAACAGAATGCAATCATTTTCTAAACCTTTTGGAAAATCTTTTGAGCGTTGTACACAACTAGCAATAGCACGAAGACAATGCATATTGTTTTACCTCATCATTTTCATTGGTTTTTGTAAATCTATACTCACACTGCATTTGATCCCTAACACATGATCATATAGAGTACGTTACTTCATGGGCTCAGGACCACTTTGTAAAACAGTCGATGGTAAACAAAGAGTGTTTGCAAATGATTGCACTCAGTTTTGGTTAGGTTTTACAAAGTGTTCCAGCTCTTTAGAAACTGGGTGTAATTGGATACTTACATCCTCAACGTATCTCTGTGGGATTTTTAGATGAGTAAGAAGATGGTAGTGCAAGGGAAAAGATATAACATAACATGCAACCAAAATATCTGTCAAGATTTTAATTTCATGGATAATATCTAAAACTCACTGGCCAGTAAGAAAGCAAATAAAACTTTTTTCAAGTTTACTATTTATCATAGACCTTTGATAACATATTGACTAAGTGAAGCACAGGAAAGGTGTAGTAGAGCCACTTTTAACCTATATGAACACATATGAGATATTTTGTCAAATCAATTTACAGCTCTCACTCAACAGTGTTACACAGACTATAGAAGCTATGCAAATGAGCACTGAGGACTTTTGTTTTTTCCTTTAATTTCTCACTCTTTTATAATTGTACTGGGCACAAAAAACACCCCACTTGTTGACAGTAACTCCATTCACCTGAAACAAAAAATTATTAAGAACGCTTATTAATAATTAGAGACAGGTAAAGTCAAATGTTTTAATATGGTATAATGGCGTGATTTATTCTGGCTGAGCATTTGTGAGTGGAAAAGGATATCATTCCGCGTGCTGTCGGCTCGGATGACAAATCCCTCATCGTCTACTTCCAGTGGGGAATTCTATATGATAACAGACACACACACACAAACATACAGACACAAATCATTAAGAGAGCACTCAGACACCAGCTGGGTCAACAATACAGAGACAAATGGCACTACAGCCACATATCTGACACACAGAAGTGCTCTTTCATACTCAGCACTGCAGCCTACATGTGCTACTGAACACCTCTGTTAGGTTGTGTGAGTGAATAAACAGATTTTTCAAGTGTTTAAGCTGTAAGTGTGAGACAGTGACTAACTGCAAAGCTTTCAGTTTACTTAAAATTATTTCATCAAGCAAGGGTGTGTGGATACATGTCAGATGTTTTTTTAGTGGAGTCATATGATCTTCAAAATAAAAGACATGTGGAAGGCCAGATTTACAATCCAGCCAACGTGGGAGCAGTTATTTTGAGACTCCCTGTGGACATATATGGATGGTATTTGATTAGATCTGATTACAGATCATGACAAGCGTAACTGTAGCTGCTGGTATTTTTATCATCAGTTCACAGAGATTAAGTCATACTCAGAACTGAGTGGGTAACGCACAATAGCGTGATTAAATTATAAAAAAGCTACATTAATAAGACAAGTATAACTGCAGGAGCTGCTTCACAACAGAACTACAATTACACTCATATCAATTTAACCTTTCAACATCCACCTTTGGAGGGAGTCTTTTCTACAATCTGGAATACTCAAATGGAGAAGCCATAAGGCCTGTATGCGGTAAGGCAGACAGAAGAGAAGATTAGTAACTCGCTGGTGATGAATATGGAAGATCCACCAGCAAAAGAGCCAAATATTTTTGGTTGCGACCAAAAGAGAGATCAAAGAAAAGTGAATTTGGCTCTTTCATTCCAAAGGGATGAATTTTTAAAGTAATGATATGTCGGCGGTGTTTAACAGTTAGCTTATGTTGAGAGTTTTCCTGCCCTCTAGTGGTCAAAAATTCATAAATGCACTTTTAAACTTTTGGGGAAAACACACTATTAAGGTCTAAAGAGTGCAGACAAGCTTGCTTTCAACTTCCAGCTAATACTGTACAGTTCCAAATATGAAGAATATTGAGCTACGATAGGAATGCAACTTTTTCAGACTTAAACTGCTTTAATAATTACTAAAATAATGTTTAATCAAACAGGTAAATAGACTGTGCCAGTGCATGTATACTCTTTGCAAGCGGCCTCTGTGCAAACAGTACTGTACTTGTCACACCACAGTCAGAAATTTAATGCCCACTGAAAGTGTAAAATAGCAGCACCAGTGACTCCGTGATCTGCTGTTTACTCTCTGCTTCTACATTGGACTGCTAGATGGTTTTCTGGCAGCGTACACACACACGCAGGAAAATACACGCGCACACTCTTATGAAGTTATGCACTTCCCCTTGAGCTGCCAGAGTATCTCAGACTCAGACCTCTTCTCAGAAGTACCAGAATAAACCTGGGAGACCCCACACCGTGAAGACATGTCATTATCACACACTGAATTCCTGCTCACCTTCTCTCCACAAATACACACACAATTCTGCTTTCATCACCCCAAAAAAGACACACACTCTTCTCACACTACAATCAAATGTCTGCAGGGATAACAACCAAGCAAGACGAGGCTGAGGATTGAGTCGGTGTTTTGGAGCTGAGTTGTTTGAGTGTGAATTATATCTGCTACTCACCAGTGTCTCCGTCACAGCCGAGTCTCTGCAATTACAAAAAACACAGATTTTTTTCAATGTTCATTATTCAGTATAGAGTTGTCTCCATATTAGATTATCACTTCGGGATTATTGTATCCTGAAGATTTATGATAGCAATATTGTCACTATATCGAAAGATAATTTGAATAAAAATAAGGCTTTCAGTCAAATTGAACTCCACTTTTGTTTACTGTGTGTTTTTGCAAACAAATTACTGAGAAAACACAATGGAGGTGGAGGGAGAATCTGCAATCATCACTGCACAAAGCATACAGAAAGAACAACAGTTTTTAAGTTTTATGGTGCCTGATGACCAGCACTAAAATGCATCACCTTGAAAAAAAAAAAAAAAATTTAAGAAGGGTTGGATTGCATCTATTATTAACTCAATATTAAATTTTATAATTAAATTCCACAGTTATCTTAAATACTGGTTATCTTTAACAATCCTAATTACATAAAAACACAAACTGAAGGCAGTAGCAAAGAATGGAGATAATAACTAAGTTATTGAAGAGCAGTGCTTTACAAGGACAGCATGTTAATTCTCTGTGTTTTCTTATGTGTTTCTGTGTTTGTATGTTGCTGTGTATGTGTGTCTATGTGCATCCACTCACGAAGAGTCTGGCTCCTTGTCCCTCTTGCCCAGGCCGGGGATCCTGAAGGCTTTTGCTCGACTCTTCTTCCCACCTTCAGGTGCCAGAGCTGTCATGTACTCCTCAAAACCAACCAGAGCTGGAGACAGTTTGATAAGAACAAAGCAAAATCAGAAAACAAACAAAAACACACACAAACAAACAAATTATGCATGCAGTCACACTCGCAATTTTAAACCACTCACTGGCTGTTGTTCTGTGTCACTATGAATTATTCGGCCTGCAGCGTGGGCGTTTTCACATTTCTAAATTATCATGAAAACTGGGTGAGTTGTGCTGTGTTTATGTTTTTATGTCGCTCCTACTGTAAACAAATCAAACATCCATCCTGCTGAGCCGCCTGTACCTGGTCTGTCTTTGCCTGTGCCCTTCTGCTCTGCAAATTTCTGGATGAGGTTATCGATGCCGATGTTTTCCACATTCTGCTTGAATTCCTCATGAACCTGCAGCAGAGCAGGACAGAATTAGTATCTGATTTTTAAAAGTGCAATTCTAGAAAAAGTGACATGAAATTATTGTTTTTGTTGTCAAACTATAGAAAAATAATGACTTTTTACTGTAGCTGTAATTGAGTCAAACAGATTTTAACAATGTACTCAGCTTTACATACAAAACTTGAAATGAGGTTTTTGATATTTAGTGGTCTGTTGGTGAAGAACTGGCAATTAACTGCAGAGCTGTACAAGAAGTGTTTAATTACACATAACATTACCTACAGCAGACATGAGCTTGTTTGAATTTTTATTTATGATGTTAATGACTGGAAGTGGCAAATGCATTTGCAACATTAAACTTTAACACCTCTGCAAGAGCTGGGCAGTGATCACTGTCTGTTTGTGTTTAAAGCATCATCAATCATGCAAAAGGAAAAAAGGTAATTTCAAATGCAAAGTGTGCCAATGTTGTCACACTGAGCTTTACTAAACATTAATCTTAAAATAACCTGTTAGGAGTTAAATTGTGATGTTACAGTAGAGTAATTTCACTCTAGGCTCCCAAATGGCCATGTGCTGAGCTGGAGTTTAGCCTATATAATTTAAAATTATTGTTAGAAATGTTTAAAAGAAACATAAAATAGGAATTCTATCTGAGGAGATTTGGACAAAACCTTAAATTTATCACAGCAGGGTTTAATTTGAGCTACAGCTTACCTGTCCTACTTGAACATGGGTGTCTTCTATGGAATGGGAGTAACCTTTAATCAGCTGTTTCATCTGCCGCAGGTGGGCCTCCTCGATCTCTTGAAACTTCTACTGGCACAAACATGTTCATGCACCCACACCACGTTGAAGACAAAAAAACAAGCTGTTACCGAGTGAAACCTCCAAACTCCACTGTTTTGTAATTTATCTTTCTCTGTGGGTTGACATCTTTTACTGACTTATTTTTGGTAGTTACATCCTTTCAAAAACCAACTGAATAACATCAAAGCTACACTGAACACCTACTCCTAAACACAAGATTTTTACCAAACAGCAAAGAATTTTACAGTTTTCAATAAAAATTATGCCATAAATTTGTATTGGATAGTAAAGATTTTGTGTTCAATTTCATATTTTGTTCATTTCTCATTATACATATATTGTTAGGCCCAATGATATCAGGGAAATGATCACTGATGGGAGGCTGTTTGTCTGGTTTTGTGTTTTTTTACTTGTTGCTTATTTGTCTTTAGTATGTGTTCTGTTCATATTTGGTTGTTAAGGTGTGTATCTTTTTTTCTCTCTCAATTTACTGTCTCTACAGATCATAAGGAGATTTGGGAGTATTTAGAGAAGCATCCAGAGTTCCAAAAAGCAGCCACTATAAGCTCTAAATGTATGCAACAGAGTGAAAATAGTCTTTAAATGAAGTCTGGGGATTCAGCTACAGAGAGGCAGTCAGCCAGCAGGAGAGGCTCTGGGATGCCAGGTCTTTAAACCAGCGATAATTTGAGAGGATTTAGTATTTAAGATTGATCCTGCTCCTAATTCAGCCAGTTCATTTGTCACAGTCTGATTCAGGGGAATTGTCTCGATAAAGTGCCACTGGCTGTTATCCGAGAAGTGAGTTCAGGAGCAGAGTTTTGCCAGTTTTTTTCTCCAATGTACTCAGCCAAATCTGGGAAAAAATGAGCAAACAGAGAAGATTCTCTGCTGACTTTTTCCCACTGCTCTCAGTCTTCAGCAGGGCACTTCATTCCCATCTGCCATGTACCACTATTCTGGCTTTACTGCATAATGTTACTTCCCGGTAAGTCTGTGGGTTAGAAATTAGTAATGTCAGTAAGGTAAGTCTATGAATAAACTGCTTCTTTACTGAAACCTGAAACAGTTTTTTTTGTAGGATGTTTTCACATCTAACCTGTTTGGTTCAGATAAGACAAACTTCAGTGAGTGAGTGCCAGTGTAGTTCAGGGTTTTTTTGGAGGATGGTGTGAAAACTATCAATCAAATTCTGGTGGGGGGAGGAAGGCCACTTGTAAAAGAGGGTCTTAGCATACTTGCAAACAGAATTTGGTACCATTTGGTATGGTGTGCAAGACAATCAACTGGAGGACTGTGTGATAGTAGATAAATGACTTTAGAATGAATTCAGTTACATTTTTACTTAAGTAAAATTATTGTACCGTAATTGTCAATTTTCTCATCGCGAACTGTTAAGAACTGACCTCGCCATCTGTGTAAGCCATGCATAGCCTACATTTATACAATATTTGCCAATAACTACCGTAACATACACTCATTAGCCACTTAATAATGTACACCTGTATAATCAGTGTAATCTCATACACCAGCACAGCCATAATCCAGCTTTTTTGTTGCCTATAATTAAAGGCTGTCTTAAGAAGTCATATTTCTGCCAACTTTACTTTGTGTTTTATGTATTGATGTTGTACTGAGCTGTAATACAATCAAATTTTTTTATTCAATACCCCCCGCCCCATGTTTGTGCAGCCTCTTTTGATCTTGCATTTTATATGTTATAAAAACCATCCTTGTCACAGATTTCCTTTTTTTTTAGTCCTCTTTCATTTTTTATGTAATTTTTTGACATGCTTTGTCTTCCAGGACACGTAACGCCACATAATAACGACCAGGTCTTTTCCCCATCAAAGATAATATATAAAGAAATGCTCACAAGGATTTAAATCGTAATTTTAAATGTGAAACATGGACGCACTCATTGGGATTTTGTTGAAGATTTCCATGGAAACAGCAGCAGTAACCATGAAAGTGTGGAGGCAGTGATTAAAGGTAATGAGAAGGGGTGCAGGATGTGCATGTGTGCACCAGTGGGTGGGTGGGTGTTTAGGAGTTGAGGTTCCCATTTTTGGGGAAGCGTTATGTAGGATCATGAATTTAAGGATAAAATAGAGTATTTGTGTGGTGGGAGGTTACAGAGGGGGTGACTCATAGAGACAAAAAGAGAAATTAAGCCTAACAGGAGACGTAATACATAAAAAAAAACACATCAGAGGGTGGGAGGGACAGAAAAAGAGTGGCACGGCTGCAGGCAGGGCTAACCTGGGCGGACTCGCTCATTTTTTGCTCAAACTCTCCTCCCACTCGATTGTATTTCTCAATGCACAAAGCAAATGACTCCGCCGCTTTCTTAGATTTCAGCTCCGCCTAGTGAAAAAGAAAGGTAAAAGGAAAATAACAATTAGCTACAGACTCCTTCACCAAACCAGAAATAGAAATGTATCAGCTCCGTTAGTACATGGAAATAATTTTCTGCCCCATAATTACAACTGCTCCATTCAGAATTTAGTCTGTACCCACAAAACAAGAACATCAATTTAGTGCAGTGCAGTTAGGAAATGTTGTTTTCCTTTTAACCGGATCCACAGACAGGATACATCTTATTAGCAGAACTTCAACACAACAGACACTTCTGTCTCATGAGTGAACCATAAAAAACAAGCGTATGATAGATTCTGGAGTCACAAGGCAGATAAAATTAACATGATATCTGGGAGCTTTTTAATGAAAACTGATGCAGGACACTAAATGCAGTCTGTCAATGTGTTTAAATATACTGCTCATACATATTATGCAAACTATGCATGTTCTGCTCTATCATATATTTTTGCTTTTTGGTGTATGTTTTTTATGAAATTGTGAAATTGTAAAGTTAAGATCACAGTATTTGTTTTAAAACTCCTGTCACTGTATCATACAAATCTCAAATAAATAAAAAAACTAAAAATAGAATAATTCATAGATACACATTGTGTGAGACGGACCCTTAAATTAGCTTTTTTAAGACACTTGATAAGCTTCTGTTTTATTTTAAGTCTGAACTGCCTAAAAAAACAGACAGAAAGTGGTTGCTAACTTTCTCCAGCTCTTTCTGTGGAGCTCCCTCCTTTCTGAGGCGGTCCAGCTCCAAACACTTGGTGTGGTAACTCTCCTTTGACTTCTGAAGGTGACTGCTCTGAACCTGCAGCGCCTGCACCGCCTCCACTGTCCCCACCATCTCCTCCTTGGTCTGTGTCAAATACACACACACACACACACACACACACAAACACATGGACATACAGCACAGATCATTACTTGACTTTCAGTGAAACTGCAGCAATTGCCATGAGGGGAGAAGACAGTAATTAGATTTTGTGTAAGATAAATTAGATTAGGATGACAGGGGTTCAAAACGGGGCATAAGAAAAAAAAAAATTTTTTGTCAGGATATTGGTAAACTTCCAACCTCCCTCATCCCATGTACGTACCTTGCGGTGGATTTTGACTTGCTCCTCTCCGTACTTGTTGATATCACGGATGAGATCGTTCATTTTTCTCATCAGCTCGAGATGGCAGAGGGCCAGTTTGTCTGAAGACACCCTGAACACATCCCACATGGGAGCAAAAGTCCTAGAAAACACATACATAAGAATCAAGCAAACATATGGGACTGTGAGATTAAAACTCTGTTTTCATTTAAGATTTAGTGTATGATACTTTGGACTTGTAAAGCTAATTTTCCAAGACTTATTTTTAATGGTAAAGCAAAAATATTTTTTACAAAGATTCTACCATTCAGTTAGTAAAAGGTTTTAACACTATTGCACAACCACACACAGTCTTAAAGAACGAAAAAAACTTGGCATATTTTCCAGCTGAGCCTTGTTAACTTCAAACTGATGAGAAGAGCCCAGACAAACTCTGGCAGAATCGCCTGAGTTCCTGCAGGACCCAATCATCTATCATAGGATTTTAGTGCCTTTAATTGCTAAATGTGCTGTTCAGTAGTGCTATCACTTACTTACATGCTAGAAAGCGGAGAGGGCATTGTTTTAATCATTAATGAGGACATTTGGTGATGCAGATGGCCTCATTCATATCTCATTTGAAGCCATGTGACCATTACATGTACATATAATTAAAGTAACAAACATCTTCCAGCAGTGTAAATGTGACTGTGAAGGGATTAAAAAAAGGATGTCGGATGAAGTTGCTGCTCTGTCCTGTACTTTCATGGAAGCACTTACCCCTGAGGACTTCCATTGCTAGCCATCTTGGCCAGTTTGCTCATTGATTTGGAGTAGGTCTCCTCAACAGCAGCACTGCAAAAACATCAACACATAATGTTAGCAGAATTATCAATCCAATAACTCCAACACGGCTGCCCAACAGAAACCTAAAATACCACCAATACATACATCCTAAACCTCTTTTTTATGTATTGAAAACACCCACTCACTCACACACGCATACACACGCATACACAGGCATACACACACACGCACGCACGCACGCACGCACGCACGCACGCACGCACGCACGCACGCACGCAAACACAAACGCCACTTTTTTTTTTCTCCCCCATAAAATTGACAAACACAGGACAGAGAAATATCATGTGCATTTCTTAAACCATAAATTCTTTTAAATGAACTTATGACCGGGAAATGCAATGTACTTAGATAGCTCTTCCTCCCTTTGGTATTGCCTCTGCCAATGGTCTCATATGTTATGTTCTCTGCCTTGTGCTTACTTTGGCCCAAACTATGGGCATCTGCCACCAGAGTCGATGAGATAAAGATTTGTTTTCATCAGAGTTGGGCAAATGTTGCAACTTGCCACATTTAAATGATAAATGTACTTGTTTTGCAAGGCTGGACATAAAACTTTAATAACCATCTGTAGATGCTGAAGAGAAAGAAGAAGGAGCATTGATCCAAATATCCTGAGGGTGAACTTGCTACTAAAATAGGACTGAAAGTCATAAACAATGATGCTGACATTGAGCTGGAACTCAAACTGAATCACAAAAAGGCTTACAAATGATTTATTTTTAATATTACATACTGTTCATTTTATGTCTGTTTTCCACAATATTTATCTACTTTAATAAAGCCACAATTGGTGTTTTCAGATTTTTTTGATTGCCTTTATGCAAAGGTGTCACTAAGTTATTTTAAGTGGCTATAATCAACATTTTTATGATAACATTGTATCAAATGACAGTGAAAAAAAACCATGTGCCACTGCCAAATGGATCACTTGACTGACGAACCTACAGAGAAACTGCATCTTCTTTCAGCTTTACTCAGTAGATATTTATTATACATATGTATATTCTTGAGCTCAACAGTAGATCGGTTTCAGCTAATTTTTTTAACTGACCCATAACTTAACTGTACTGCCTAATTCTCACCGCTCTCATAGTAATGTTATTAACTGCAGCAGGCTTTTTTGGGGTTAAAAAAGCCTCAAAAACTGTTCACTACCAGTTCATCACCAAAAAGCAGACACACAGTTGACAATTAGCTGGTGAGCGTAGTGGAGCAATGAATCAGATACTTCTCTCAGGAGCTGGTGGAGACTAAAAACAGAGCTCAAAGATCTAATAGGGATAAAAAAAAAGTAATGGGTTCACACTCACTCCAAACCACAAATTTATAGTATAACTTATTTGATTTAGATAAGACTACTAGATATTGCATTAAAAGTCAGTCTAAAAATGTCATCAGCTGATTCTGATGTGGGACTGGATGTTTCCTACGCTATTTTCAAGTGCTCTTGATAAAAAAAGATAAACTAAAGACAAAGGTAACATCTGCAAGTATTTTGTTTTGTTCTAATAACAGTCCAAAAACCAAAGATATTGGATTAACTATCATACATACAAGACAAAGAAAATCTAAGATGATAAGAAGATGGTAATTGGTAATGTTTGGCAATTTGCTAGAAAAATGCCTGTAAATAATAAATTTATTATATAAATAGTTGCATAATAATTTACTGTTGGTACGCTAGCTGATTAACTAATTGTTTTAGCCCTAAACTCGTTATTTCAGCAGAAGCAAAAGCCTAGAGTCCATTGTGCCTCCAATATTAATGGTTCAACAAAAAGACAAAGTAGCAGTGTGAAGGTAAATGTAGTGAATGTAACATGTAGAATCTGAGAAACCTCGACAATGTGGCTGGAGTTGTTTTTGGTACTTTAACTGAGTGTTTCATATAATGGCTTACATCAAATTGACCTTTCAGGCAGGAGGAAGGAGGACGGAAGAAACTTATCAACAACAATTGCCTTTCCTTCATCCCGAGGGATCACACACTATTTTACCCACAGTGCCTCTATTTCATTTCCTGACTGCTGATTTGTTGTCTGCTGCCGTCCAAGCAGATAAGTGAATTTCCCCCTGCGAGGAATGTGCACAGGCACTCTGAATCAATGTCAGGATTATATCAATAGTGTGACAGCCCACTGTGTGTTCGTGTGTGTGTGTGCGTGTGTGTGTAAACTTCCAGCTGTGAGAGTGGGAACCTCCTTATTGCTATCAATTTACTTACTGCTAATTACTAAGTGTAAGACAGAGTGGTTAATATAACAAACTGAATAAATCACATGACCAACAAACAAACAAAAAAAATTACAACATGCTAAAGTGCTACGATTGCAGGAACAAGGACAGACATAACAAATGTGTGAAAACAGCTTTAACATTTTCTCACTTTTCTCAGTTAGATGGGGAAACACATTAGGAAGGTGGTTAAAATTAGAAATTTTTTTCTTTTCATAGCGTAGGCTACAACATGTTATGTGTTACATAGTGAGAGGCTACTTAGACTAATAGTTATTCAGGTTCTTGGCAAAGCTGTTAAGTTATCTATAAAGGTAAGAGTGCCATCCGCTGGCTGTTAACTTTGTTAGAGGTCACAAAGGACTGTAGCACAGACACAAAATACATTTAAATAAATTCAAAACAAGGTATGTTGCCGTATACAGTCAGCAAATAAAGCAATAATACAGCAACAGTTATGAGCATCTTGTTATACACTGCAAGAGATGAAATCCCAAAAATTTCATTTGTAATCTCTGACCATTTCACCCACCCTTGGCACAATTTAGATTTTTTCTTTCCAAGTACACAAGAATGTAGAACTTCTCCACCCGAGTCTCATCACTAGCACCACCTCCTACACAGATATTCAAAAATACACACACATCTTACCTCTCACGAACAAATTCGGCTAGCTCCTTGGTTGCCAGCTGGCCATGCTTCATGTTGTGGTAGAGCACGTCAAAGCCGGCATTTTTCTCTCCCTGCCAAGGTACAAATGAAACACACACACACACACACACACACACACACACACACACAAACACACCTTCTGTTAGCACCCAAACCAGATACAGCAGACCAACATTAGGAGGTGATAAAGAGTGATGCCAGTTGGTGCTTCAGTGCAGAAATATCACATTTGTTTTGAGTTGAAGCCATATTACATTTTACTACTGATATTCCTCTAAAGACAGTTGGTCACACTAATCAGTGGTTCCCAGAAAACATTTTATCATCACTCACATACAGAACTTTCACCAGACACTGATAAAGTTTATATGACAGCAGCTTTGGATTCTGTATGGAGTTGGTAACAAATTCATAAACTACACAAAACAGAGGCCTTATCAACATGAGGGCATTTGCAGCTGTTGAATTCTGTTAGTGACTGTTCACAAAAAGTGGAATGTATCATATTTTTTCACCATATAACATTGATAAATTCTTGTTTAAAAGGTCTAAATAAAATAACTGAAGGGTTAACTAAATTGGGCGGGATTGAACTGAAGACAAGTAAATTAGCAGAGCTTCTGATTGGACTAAACTCCAAAGCGAGCTTGTCTGAGCTGGAGATACTGTTAAACTGCAGTAAATACACTACTGCTTCCTTGATCACATTAAAACACAAACCACTAAAATGAAAGTTAAATTTCAAGTTGTATTTACTGGAGTGTTTATGCTCTAGTATTCTTTTTTTTTTTTAAGTGCTCACTTTTGTTTGTCTCTCTCTTCCTAACTGTATTTTTTTTTGTGGCTTATTTGTGTGTTGGTAAGATTGAGAGAGAGAGAGAGAGAGAGAGAGAGAAAGAGAAATAAATAGATTATGAGTAATTATCAAAATGCATGTTTAAGGAAGAAACAATCAAGGTTAAAATTAAGAAATACATGATTTGTTGTTATTTATTATGAGTTCCAGCACTTAACATATCAGCTAATCCGCTTCATCAGTACTGTGTGGGAGTATTTAATCAGATCTGATTGGCAGAGGAGACTTTAAATTAGTTTGAAGTGTAATTGCCTTCTGTGTATTTGTTTCTCCCTTTAGTTACTGGTGGGACAAGAATGTGTTGGTGTCACGTGGTGCATCCATCTAGTTTATACAGAACAAATTTAGGATTAATCATCCTGTCCTCATCACTAATGGAGCGAGCTTTAGTGCCAATTAGTGTTCAACATGCTTGCTTGGTAAAATTGGGTGTCTGATGTTGAACATTAATTGGCGCTCTATGGAAAATATCACAAAATCATCCTACTTGTTTTCTCACATCATCTTTAGAGCATATTTGGACTTTTGTCACTTCTGGTTTAAAACTCTGGTTGAGAAGATATTAAAGGATAAAGCCTAGCAAAAAAGAAAAAGGGTTTTACGGCTAAACTACTGCACTTGGGGCTCTGAACTGCTGCCGAAAATTATCTTTCTGTTTGCTGTTCAGCTGACAAGCATAAAAACTCAAGGCGAATCTGACTCAGTCAAACAGAAAACCGCAGCACTGAGTTGTGGTTGAGAGAAGTGTTGCCTACTCAGAAGCTAAGCAGATTCAACACAGACTACAGCTACACCTCACACCCAACGCTGACGTTATTACCCACATATACACCTGTGTTAACTTAAGTCTTTCTAATCCAAAAAAGAGCTTGACTGAGGCAGCATTATAACAAATAGGCTGTGTCATTTCTTGGGCCTTGCCACATATTTTAGTCAACATAAGGCCAGGCTGTTTGTGCAGATGGAGACACGGACAGCTGCTCCTTAAGACCTAAAAATACCGTGTCAGTAGAGAACAGACCAGTTCCCAGGTACCAGGGAAATGGCTGGAATGCCTTGGAAGGGTCACCATAACCACACACACATTCACACACACACACACACACACACACACACACACACACACACACACACACACACACACACACACACACACACACACACATACACACACACACACACACACACACAAACACACACTTACAAACACGCACACACACACACACACACACACACACACACACACACAGATAAAGCAGACACAGTCAAGTAAGCTATGCTCCAGACTCCCTGCGGTCAGGAGAACACACAGTTGTCCAGAGAGGCGTCTCAGACAGGTTGATGACACAAGATCTGACAGAAACACCAAGCAAGCAAGCTTCGCCATTTACCTGCTGACATCAGCTAAAGTCCAATCAGTCCAATAAAGTTTTAAGAACTTAAACCCGGTGTGCTTATTAGACTTCACACCAATACTCCATTAAACAATAAGTCTGTACGCCAAAAATGTTTAAATAATTGACTGATTGTTTGAATCAATTTTAAGCACGAAAGCCAAATATAATCTCGGTTCAGCTTCCTATTTACTTCTCATCTTTTCTTAAGTGATAGTCAACTAAATATTTTGTATAGTTTGTCAGACAAGAATCAATTCAAAAAAGGGTTACCTTAGGCTCAATTGATCTGTTACAAGGATTTTATAGATCAAAACATTATTGATGAAAATAATAAATCAGTTGCAGCCTAAAACAGACACTCTCCATTTCCTTTCAATCTTTTTTCTCAAACCTGCCTAAACATATATGATGTGCACAGCACTAATCCTTTACATCCTAATGAAAAGACAAAGAAAACAAAAAGGTAAAATTTGTATCATCTTAATCAAATGTTAAATTTACTTCACTCATAGGCTCAGTTCACCTAAAGAACAAAAAACTTTAAATTTTATATGAAAGTATACAAGTTGGACATTCAGTTTTTCAAATGTCATTCTCAAGGTGATGAGCTCTACAAGTTAAATTCTACTCACCACAGCTGTATGAGGGAAAATTTTAGATCTCAATGTTTTCCATAAGTTTGATTAGACAAATAGATTCTTCTTCAAGGAAGATACGACTCTTGATATGTGACACATAATGTTTAGTCTGCTCTGCTCTGCTTTTCTGGGAAACTAATACTTTATACGTCTTTATGACATTATGTTAATAAAATAAATAAGATGTAATTTCTGTCATTGAGAATTTACGATACATTGACAGTTATTTTAAGACATAATAAGACAAACACAGCATTTAACACCCAATATTAGGCTTGTCAGTGCTCAATCCCATTTACCATCTCATTGAGCTAACATGAAGGGCAAAAAACTGCAGTTTTTGACACTGACTCCAAAACTTAGCCTATCCTCACAGAGCTTTATATTAAACTTTCAATTTTACAGCAGAAAATAAACATGTCTACGGCCTGGTACAGAAACAATTTGGTCTCTATAAATCATTTCCCTGTTACGACAACTTTATGAGGTAATTTTTAATAGAATTCACTTGTTTAAATTATATTAAGGCTTAAAGTTATGTCAACAGTCTTGAGCTGTCTGCTAACTGTCACGCAGTTATTGGTAGCAATGCATATCCACCTCAGCTCCACCTTCTACATAAAATTTTCTCACTTCTGGCTCCACAAACACAAAATGGCAAGGTCCATAATGCCAGTCTCAAGGCGTCAAAATGTTAGGACATAAACCAGTGGGTGACGTCACCAGTGGCTCTGTCCATTATTTAATGTACTGTCTATAATTATCACACAATAGCTGAATGCTTTGACATTAGCGTCTTATAAAAAATGAATGGCTTTTCTGCAGGCAGCATATTCTTGTCCATTGTGAGGGCAGACGCCTTTTGTTGAAACTCTACCTTCATCACAGAAAGGTGAGATGCCAATCTAAGGCAAAACACACACACACATGCACCCACGCACACGCACACGCACACACACACACACACACACACACACACACACACCTGCCTCTCGACACAGCTAGACACAGCACCCTAAGCACCCTACCATCTCCGCTGGCAGGCTGGTCTGCCAGCTGTATGTAAATTGAGACATTTGTCCACAGACCATTGATTATCACAGTACTCATATTAATTTGCAAACAAAATTTGATAATAACAAGATAGTTAAAAGGGTTGCTGAGTATTTAAAAAAACAAATTTTAGAACTCTGTGCTCTCAAGGATATGCAGTAACATTGTTGCTGTTGTGTTTCATCTGTTCAGAACATTATCAGAGTTAAGAAATATTCCTTCTTAATGTTTTGTTTTGAATAATATTATAATGTTTTATATCCAAATTTGTAAATGGATAAGACTTTAGTACTCTATGATTGGTAAGTGCTATTGAAATAAAATGCATTCTTATGATTACAGGTGTATAACATTGAACAATTCTTTAAATGTATTTCTGGGACCATTACTGCCAATAACACATACAGAAGACTTCAATTATGCCAAAAGACAAATCTAGACTGAAGTTTACATTATCACACCCACTTTGAGCTAACGATACAAAAGCTAAACACTTCATGTTGTGTTATGATTAAACTTTTCCTAATAATGTACGATTGTTTCAGAAGAGAATACTAGCAAGCTGATTTGATTTACATACACTTAAGTTGTAATATTGTCTAACCTGCATATGCTGCCATCCGAGGTGACCTGTTGGTGTGTTTGCAGGATTTTCCACAACATTGCTAAAGGAAGCCTATTGAAAATACTCTTGTGGAGAAATTACATTTTCACATCCCCTTTTCAGCAGCTTTAATAGACAGCCTAATAGTTCATCTCTATTCCCATCCAAAATTAAAAATAAAAAAAAATACAAAAAAAGTTTTTTCAGGACATTTACTTTTCTGTGATTTGAAAGTTTCGAGGAGATGTTGCATTACTTGCTGAAGGGGTCTCTAAAAATAACCCGGCCTTAAAGAGTCATGTTTGCAGTAGAAGTACAACAGCTTTGTTCTTGGTGCCACAAACACAGTAGAAAAATGTAAAAGTATTAAAAGACTGATGAATCCCCTTTTGGTTCTGATGTGTTCAGTCTGGGAAAGAGTTATGGTTATGACAATAGCAAAACCATAAATATTGTCAGTTTTATCCATTTACAACAATGAACATGCTATTGACAAAAACATAGGTACTACCAGGAGTCCAAGACTTATTGAAAACATCTTTTATAATATGGCTGACTGGTAGCACATGCCTCAGACTGGCAGGTGCAACAAAAATTAAATGTTCATTGAAGAGAAACCACGCTGACATGTCATTTGTCACTTCTGAATGATACCAAACTACACTTGTGCAGGTTTAAGTGTCCAAGTTCTTGATTGAGCAAGTGGCAAAGTGCTGGTACTTGTAGATTTTAAGTCATGCTAAGCAATCTAATAGCACATTATGTGAAAGCCGCAAAACCACTGACAATCTTCTTCAAGGGCCATAATGTATTCCTTAAGCCTTCAGAGAATGAAAATCCTTCATGTCTGATATATGCAAACCCCCTCTTCTCTCACCTCTTGGTGATCTCTTTTTCATCAATTAAGTTGAGCGTTTTGGTCTCGCACAATGGAGGCCATTAACATGACAATAAGGGGAATGATGGTAGAGTACAAGAGAGGAATGGAGGTGGGGTGAATGGCGAGGTGTAAAATCCGCACAACTTTCTCATCAAGGCTGAGACTTCTGAAGACCACTGAGAGCTGTGGGGGGTCTGCTGAAATTTGTTAAGGGGGATGGTTAGCAGGCAGCAGAAAAATTATCATTTTATCTCATTAAATCAAATGCCAACACTGCTCTGTTGAGAGGCTGGATCCTTCCCTCCCTCAAACTGTTCATCATTGTGGTGTTCAGGGCCATTAAACTTTACGGGCTTTAAAAAAAGGTGGTCTTTCTTCTAAAATGTTAAAGCAAAACTCAACTAAATGTGACAAGTGTTGATCTGCTGAAGGATCACTATCTCACCATCTCTTCTGGCTTTGCCAAGTATAAGCTTATTCCAGAGACATTCAGTCCAACCATGATGCGGCCATCTTTAGATGCTCTACAGAGATTTCTGAGCTGCCATGTATCATACAAATTGCTCTGTACCTAGGGATGGCGGTTGCTAAGAAACTTATTCTCCTGACCTAAATGACAACCACTCACACCCTGCACTGCACATTAGCTCATGGAGATGCTGTCTGTTAAACAACTGGAAAGACTGAGGCTGCACAAACCGAATACATTGGACAGGATTGAGAGAACTTAAAGACCTTTTCTTTGCATAGTGTAGTATTACCTCACATCTGTATGGAGTCTGACCTGCCTGGCAACATGAGTGGGTGGGGTGTTTAACTTTGTTTATTCCTGTTGGTTTACCTTGTGACAACATTTTGAAAGACTTTTTGTCATCTTTTGAACTGTCCAGCAGTCTTTTGCTTGAGCTCAGTCACTGTGAAATTAAAACTTGTAAATAAAGTATTTAAAAATGCCTGAGCAAAAGCCAATATCAATATATGGCATTTGCAGTATATTTTACATCTATTCTTTAACATTCCAAAATAAAAATAAAAAAATCCAAATCAAAGGGTCAACAACTGGATTCAGCCAAAGGTAGGCTATTTTACTCCCGTTTTAGTGGTTGAGATACTTTGGTGGTAATACCAAATTAGACACATTAAATGCAGGCAAAACAGCACAACATTACTGATATCAGAGCTCACAGGTCATCACAATTTTTCAGCATCTTAAGCTTGCCTGCGTTGCGGCAAAGTTAACAGACATAAGTGCCATCCTGCTCTCACTCTTTTCTCATTCTACATCTCACAGACACCCCTCCCACCAACACATGCACATACGCATACACATACACACCCATATGCCACATGCTCGTGACAACACTGATGTACATTGTGTGACTGTCATTGTGTGATGTGACTGTGCTTGTGTATTGTGGTATTTGATAGGGTTTATGCTCGATGCAACTCTTCACTGTCATCTGATTAATGTAAAACGGTATATTAAACCTACATTTTTTAAAGTAAATCCCTGTTTTCGAGACTACATCCACAGAGTTATTGTTCACCAATTTCAGGACAGTGCCCAATTATTATTAATTCAGAGTAATAACATTCCTATTAAAACAGTTATTGGTATCAACTATCTGTATTACATGCTGATTACTAAAGCAACTAAGTCCCAACACAGTGCAGTAGTTTACTATGATTATTGGTTGATAACTTATGTTCCCTACAAGATACAGACAAATTGGACGAAAAAAGTGTGATTATTCAATAAGGTCTTCTGTTAACCTGAGTTCTACTCACTAAAAGTTAAAAGAACAAAAAGATTGGCATAATCTTGCAAATGCAAAACCATTGTGTCTGTTTTTTCAGACAAAAATTTTGCTTTACAAAATGGGCAAACTGTCATTTGTGTAGGAGGAGCAATTCTCTGTTGTTCAAAAAATTAGGAAAACAAAAGGATTTTGCTGCTTGATTTGTTGATTGACCTTTGCATTTTTATTTATTTTAATAATTTTGCTACTTGTACGTGTGTGTTTGTGTACCTGTGTGAAAGCTGTACGTGTTTTATAAATCTACAGACTTTGGCCTATCTAACCGCACTCATTTGATTTTAATTAGATGCATGTACAGACTTACCCTCTGGCTTCTATTCAACCTGATCACAGACAGCGAGGGAACCTGGTCTGAACTCAACTTAGTGCTACATAGTTTGCTTTAGAGCTGCTTCACTACAACAAATAAAAGATCTTCATCTGCATGTTTGCCTTGCATGTGTTGTCAACCCCAAAACAACAGATGAAGTGAAGGACTAGAGGGCAAAAAGGGTAGCCTGCTTACATACAAAACAATGTACATTTTATCCACAAAAACAGCAAAACTAACTATAATAGGCACAAAGGCCCAGAACCAAAGACCTAATGAAACAACAACCAGCATAGATTTTGCTATTCATACATACAATCGTTTCAAATAGGCTGAAAAACGCATGATTGACAGCTGTCTGACAGCTATCTCTGTCACTCAGACATCACCCTTCCACAGTTGAATGGATAAACACACTATTCACTGAGCTCCTGGTGATCTTTGTTTCTGGTTTTCAAGCTTGAAAATTATGATTGAGCTTCTTGCAACATCACATTTTGGCAAAAATATCCACTGAATTTAACCCAATGAAAAAGGTCTAGCTGCATTCATTTTCAATCTGCTATTGATGGAAAAAAAAAAAAAAGATTTTTTACTTTTTTAAATTTCCATAAACTAATAACAATCTTCATGGATGAGGCTAGCCGACAGAACTTAATTGGCCAATAGCAGGCTCATACCCACAGTCTACATCTAGTTAGTCCAACCAATTTGAGGCATAAAAATCCAGGCAAAAATTATAGAAGTATTCTACAGAATTACAAAAAAAAGAATATTCTATAAGTGGTGCTTTGAGTACAAAAAGACAATACCTAATTCAAAGATTTTACTTGGTGGATTTTGCATTAGTACAATGTGCCTTTCTATCTATAAGGACAAACACACACCAGGGTGCAGACCTGTGTGAAACAAGCACAAGCATACTGACATTAGTAAACAGGAAGAGTAAATTTTGCCTTTTATAACAGCCTTGGGGGAAAAGGATAGGGAATTCGAGAGAACTGGAGTAACCTGTTTTTCAGTTTGATTTAGAAAGACAGTATATGAACTAGAAATTTGGCAAATTAGAGCAAGAACTCACAACACCTGCTGATTAACCCATCTTTGATGAGAACCTTAAATCATTCACATCTGTCACCATGGGACAATGTTTTGTGAGTGAAGTTTATTGAGAGACTATGACATAATATGAACAGTGTAAAATTATAACAACTAGTTTATGTTTACACTCTGCCATACCTTGTGGGAAAAAGTTGCCTCTTCTGCCCTTTGTTTTTTGCGGAGTTGTTTTTTTTTTCGTCTTCCAAATGCAACATATGTGTGACTAGAAAAGTGAGGTGTTGCTCAGCTTGGCTCAGGCTTTATACACTGCTTCATTCTGTGGCAATGTCTGAAGGAGTGTTTAGGCTTTTTGTCAAATCTGCTTTAACAATCTGCGTGAGACTGGATCCAGTGTCTGAGGAAATTCCTGCTCTGTAATACAACCTGTCATTCAAATAAAACTGAGGTACTGAGCATAGCTGACCAGAGCAATAGAGAAGAGATAAGGCAGCTTAAGCTGGATTTATGCTTTTCCAAGGCAACCATGCATGATGGCTGCTCTGATACGTTAGCATAGCTGTTTCATTTTTTTTTGTGTGTACAACTTGTATGATGTTTACTTTTTTGTCTCTGTCGCAATAGCATGCTTCTGTGCATAAATTTGCATATTTGAGTACATCTCTTCAAAAGTGCATCATTTTACCTCAGCAAAGTTTTGCATGATTTCAGCAGACACAACACGGTCAGGAAGTCTGCCAGAGATGTCCTGCTATCCATCACAACCACCAGGCTGTCAGACACACGCAGAGGTAGCGACAGTATGAAGTCTGAAGGTCACATTCACAGCACCAGCCCTAATACTTCATACAGCTGCTCATACTGCATCTAATTTGTTGGATGACTGAAGCAGAGGTTCAAATCAAACTCCAAATTAGACTTTCCATTTTTTTGTAAGGAAAAAGCATTTTTAAGTGTGTTTTACAGCTTCTTTAGTTTGTTGTCTTATTATGTTGAGCAGAAATAAAGAATAAATCATTATTTACAAGAATACTTTTCAGTTTTGCCTAAATAAAATACATTATATGATTCTTATTCCAAAAAAGGTGAAACACTGTGAAAAATGTAAATGTTAATGTAATGTGATGGCTTTAAGAGGTGTTCCATAGTAATGTCCTTTACATAGTGGTGAGCCTCTCCACATCCTTATTTGTGATCGACTAAGCCTTTCAATGCCCCTTTCATACCTGACCATGATTCTATCACCTGTTACCAATGAACCTGTTCACCTGTGGAAATTTTTGGAGCATTCAACATCTTTCCTATTCTTTTTGTTGCCCCTCTTAAGTTGTTTGCAACACATTGCTAGCAAGAAAATGAGGAAAAGTATATAATTATGGAAAATCAATTAATTTAAATTAGGTAAATCATATTATGTAATGTATAATGTATAACATACTTTTTTAAATTGAGTGTACTCTAAGTCAAAAAGAAAAAGACAAGTGTTACACAACATCTTCCTTGGAATCAGGCTTGTAGGTGCCATATGTCAGGCAGCTGTCGCAAGTAAGGCTGAAAACATTCCACCCCTGCATTAGACAGTATATATTGAAGCCATCCAGCCGGCCGACTGACTGGTCTGTCAGTGCTGCTGCGAGTTCAGCTGACGCACAGAAACTTTTTCTGCTGATTGGGCAGGTTGGGCCAAACAACAGCCCCACAGCAGAGGGATGTCAATAACATCAGGAGCAGGTAGCAGCAGTAGCAGCATGCCATCAATTACGGCTCAGGACCAATTTGCTCTGTAGGTTGTGTTGATGAAACTCACTTCTCTTAGTCCATGTATTATTTTGGCTGCTGTGGTTTGAACAAGGGGGTTTAGCATATAGCTAGTTTGATGAAAGATGCATTTATCCTGTTGTTTTAAACTGTGACACAATGAATAAAAACTGAAACATATTATGATACAGTTTTTTACTGAAGGTTCATGTTAAACAAAGCATATGAAAATATCAGTTTTTGGGTGATTATGTGAATTTAATACTTAAAAAATGACTGTCAAATTATTACCCACCCCTAGCTGCACACAATTATTTTATAACACAAATATAGTTACTCCTATAAATATATCTTAGCTCTTAATCTTACTTAGCCCAAAACAAATTATGAGGAGCAACAAAGAAAAAACAACAAGGATGAAGAAAAAGCAGTGGCGAAGGGGAGAAGAAAGACATTGTGAGTGAAGAGACAGAGGCAAGAGGGGTGGGAAACTTGGGAAGTAGAAGAAGTTTCACACTGTGTTTATTTTGCCTCACCCCAAGAGAAAACATTATGACTCAAAGTGATGGGAGGAAAACAGCGTTGGCATTATTAAATTGAGAAGTACGAATAATAATGATCCATGTGTTGATGTTTGAGTGTCTCTATGCCCAGAATCATCAACCAGCTGGCAAAGAAGAAGCTGTTTCCAGGAGAAGAAAGAAGATAATACTGTTTATGCTCAGCCTCAAAACAGGAAAGCTTGCTCATCTTTACTGTTATTTACTGCTCTACAGTAGTCACCATTGTAGAGAATGAAGTCTGTACTGAGAGGAGTGATGGGAGAGAGACCTCTCAACAGGTCAATGTAGTACTGAATAAAACATTCCTCAGTTATGTGGCATTAATTTCCACCAACTAAAATCCCACCAGAATCAATTGAAAAGAATAAAGCTTTATCCTTTATTTTATTATTCAGAGTAGTGTGATCCTCAAAAAAATCCCAGAGTCTTAAAGTTTTTTGTGGATGGATAAGCTTCACATCCACAGTGTCCCAGTTGCATGGTACACACTAATTCTAAGTAGGTTATGAGTATGTAGTGTGGTCACACTGAAAAAAATATTCAATAAAGTGCAGCCAAAGCAGTCAAAAACCAACTAAAAGATATTTGTTTTTTGAGTGTGCTGTTGATGGAACGTAATATCCCACAGTGTGAGGTTCAGATGCCCGTGGCAAACTAAAGTTGCACTACAGATTAGTACATAGTACGTCCTGTAAATTTTAGATGGGATCATGTTATGATTGCCTTTACTTGGTAAAAAAGGGTATGGACAAACAGTGTTGTAATAGAAGTGGCCTGTTGTCCTGACAGTACTATTGCAATATACACATACATGTATAATAGTACACGTAATAATAATAACAAATATATCAACGTTAACAACAATAAAAATTGTAATAACAACAATAAGAAGCGGAAAAAAATAGAAGAAAAGGAAGATAATTATTATTATTTTAATTATTATTCCTTACAAAAACTAGTTTAAGGAAGTGCCCGGCCCTACTGAAAAACATATTTCTTTATCATATATGCCATAAAGAGATGATCTTTTGATCATAGAGATCCTTTTTTAGTGCGAGAGATGATCTTTTGATCATCTTTCATAAGGAATATAAAATCAGTTGCATAAATCTCTTTCTGAAAATGAAAAATTTGAAACGCTTCTCAGATTGACTGAGCCTCAACAATCCTTAATGAAATTTTATTCCTCAGACTTAACAGTGCTCTAATTTCTTAAGATGTACTTAAATATAGCTGATGGGCTTCCCGCTGTGGGACATGAAAACAGCTTTTATATAGTTAATGGGAGAGGACATGGTGCTTTTAGGAGGCTGTGAATGTTCTTGAGCCAAACAAGACGAAGCTCTGTGTGCCACTTGTCCCCAAGTGGCTGTGCTGTCTAATTTACTTAATGGTTGATTTGTATTGCACAGATATTTGTGTCTGAAGGCAGACTGGGTGTAAAGTACAGTTAAGAATAACTTACATGAAGGCACATAAATAACAATACTAAACTTATTAAATGGTCATAAAATTTTGCTATTTTTCAAGAGCTCAGCGCTGTGATAAAGCCAAAACTGTAACCTTTTCTGGTATAGAAGCACAGCAGGTTTTCGACCTTGTCTCTCTGCCCAGATGAAATTCTACTGCATTAGTCTTTGTCTGCTTTCCTCCCTAACAGTTTGCTCTCCTTTTTTTTGGGCCTTTTTCCTCTCCCTGCTGACCTGCTTGTCTGCTACTCTGCCCACAGTACAAAGATGGCAATATCCTCAGGTCATAGATGGATGTTTAGCAGGCAAAAGAAATGTATGATAAATGTATGCTTTTTTGAATGCAATGACAACTAGAATTACTAAGCTCACAGTGTTCTTCAATAATGAAAAACAAATGTGCCAATTTACAGACCAAGAGTTTGTACCTCTAATTATAAACACCTCATCTGACCTAATTAGCATCATGTTTAAATTACAGGAACACAAAGCAAAGGTGGAGCATAATTTGGAGAAAAAAAAACTCACCTGAGAGATCACTGATATCTGCCATTAACAGAAGGACAGTCAATGGTCTATAGGGAAGCACCCTCCTTATTTTTGCCGAAGGTAAAGAAGACCATGTCACACGATCATTAAACAGAAAAATTATTTTGTCCTACCTGAACCCCTTTCTATGAATGAAATTTGCCTCAATTTAGTAAAACTGCAAAAATGAGGACTTAACATTGTCTGATGAGGCAAGGTACAAAAAGTAGGACACACTTGAAATAGATGTATCAGGTGTGGTGGGACAGAATGGAGGAGATGAAGTGAGGAAAGAGAAGGAAATTAGGGAGAAAGAAAGTCTTTATAACTGCTGACAAAGTCACTTGAGGATGAGGTGCTGTTTTGAAGATTAAAGAGAGATTTTCCTCCTCCACTGTACACATCTGTGGAAAGTTGCTAATGAGGCCATTAATTACTGCACTGCAATTACGGTAATTAACGTTATAATTAAATAGAATTGCTATACTGAGTTAGCACTTTAACATAATATACTAAATCTTAACTTTTTGAGGCCTGTGTGGATGAGTTTTTTGTCAACACTGTGTTACAGAGGTGTTTATAAAGTTCTTTGGTGTGATAACCACAATCATCTCCGACCAAAATATGTCCTTAGTATTGAGCATTGAAAAGTGTCAAGTACAGCCAGCTGACACTCACTGCATGGTCAGATATGTTGAGTGTGTTCAGACAGGCATGGCTGCACACAAAACCATATGAAAAGATGTGACTTCTTTGTACAATTCTCCAAGATGTCTGATTACTGATGGGGACGCGACCATGCCAGGTGAAAATGTTTCAACTCGAATGTGAACTTTGCTCTCATTCTGGGACTTTAAGTATCTGCTTAATGGACAAGTTTAAAAGAAAAATTGAGGAGGAAGAAGGTAAATAATAGAAAGACTGGAGTTTCTGGTGAGCTCCAACCTCAGTCAAAGTCTGACACACACCCATAGATATTATTGGTGCCTCAGTTTTTAACTAGCTTACTTTGGCACCATGAGAGGTTTTTTTTACTCACAAATGACAAGTTGTGCATGCTCTTCCTTTTTTCATCACGTAATCTCAGTGAATTTGGAGCCAAAGTGATTGGTGCTTCTGTAGATACATATCTCCCACTTACTGGGGAAAAAAAGAAATCCGCAACAGCATTTTTCTCTGTGAAATCCAATTTTCTGATACAAATGTGCAACTATTTTCTAAAACCACAAATTCGGCTGTCCAGAAGTTTTGCTCCAATAATAATTCAAAGTTGGTATCTCTGCCTACAAGGATAATCTGAATGAGATTTGTTTCTATATGGCAGAAAACACTGTAGGCAAAGGGATCAACACTAAATCAATCTCTGTTATCTGCAAGCGAGCAGAAAGGGGAGACAACAAATGTTTCCTGATGAGTAGCAGGAAGCCAGCAGGCTGCTTGACTGAGAATATAAATGAAAAGGTCATGGTTGTGATTCAGCTATAATAAGTGAATGAGTAATAAGTGGCAGTTTCAAGCTTAAAATAAAAGGCCTGCAGCCATCATGGGCATGTGTCCTTCTGCATAATATCCATCATCATATGGGCTTATTTCCAGACATTATCAAGACACTTACCCAGAAGTTGTTCTGAAAGGCCATCTTTACTCACAGCAGATTCACAACAACCTGTAAAGGAGGTAGAAGAAAAAGTAGAGCTGAATTAAAGAGTGTGGTGACAATTAGACAATTCTCATTTTTGCCATACCTCCACTTTGTTCACATCTCAATCTAAATGCTTGAAAAATTGACCTGATCGATTACAGGGTGCCTTGTAACTCTCTATAAAATGTTAACTTTCAGATTTTTTCTCTAACCTCTGATAAAAATGCAGTTTTAAAGTCTCTACAAATTGCACCAAAACAAGCTTCCAGAAAATCCTGACTTCATACAAACACCTGGGACACCTTCAGTGAAGGAAGTGAACTCCTTAAGGAGGACAGAGGAAAACTTAACAAATAACTTCAAAGGATGAACTCAAAGAGGATGGAAGAACCCAAGGAAGGAAACAGGGAGGAGGAGTGACAGGAGAGATGGGGGAGGAGAGTGAGGGAATAAAGGGAAGAGAAAATAAATCGATGGAGGGAAGGAGGCTGAGGAGATGGAGGTAGCCACAGAGGAGACAATCACAGCTTGTGAAACTGGTAGCTGCAGCAGTCAGCACTAATTGGCTGAGTCACATACTATAACAGTCTGCTATTAATCAGCTCACATCTGTGACCACATTTTTTCTATCTGTTGATTGAATAAAACCATTCATACTAGTGAGCAGTTCCCTTTGTTTATTTACTGTTCAAAACCACAATGCATGATAGTAATGACAGTATATATTCATTATTTTAGTAAACAAAAAAATTTAACATAATCTATCACATCATGTTATATTGCTTTAATAAAGTTTATTTATTATATCAAAGTAAAACAAAAAACTGCTAAGCACTGCAGAAAAAAATAACCAGCAATGACATACTTTATACAAACATACACTAACAAAATAAACAATTCTTGAATAATTATTACAGAAATGTGTTTATTTTCTCTCTTTCTAAGGAGTGTGAAAAGACCACTTTTAAGACCACCACTAAGCAACTATTGCTGTTGTTTTGACTTTTTTTTTTAACAAGTTTTTTCTCTCTGAGGCTGATGACCTCCTTCGTCATGATGGTTTTAGCTACCTAGCTCTTCTTTTCTTATGAACATAGCAAACTTGAAACACAGTAATCACTTTCTCACAGAACACTTATTTTTCTTTAAAAAACCCTCTAGAAATGAGGTATTTTAGACAGAGTATAGGAAATGTCGCAGCCCTCATGGATTGGCTTCTAACTAAATATTATATTGACAAGCAATATATTAAATTTGCAGAAGATACAACTATTTTCACAGCATGTATATTGTAGTCACGTATGCTTTAGTTTGTGATAAAACTGAACTTACGCTGCAACATTTGTTGAAGTAAGCATCCAGTAAGCATCCATAATAAAACTCTTTACATGGCTCATAAAATGAATTTTACTCGTTTGTAACCGTGCTTACCCCGATAAACAAACAGCTGTCATTCGCTCTTTCAGATGAGGTTGAGACTCAGCATAGCAACAAGGTTACATCAATGTGTTTTTATGTGCTTCAGTGTTATCCCTGCTTCTCAATGTCTTCACTCTGCTGTGTGATGCTGCTCTGTTGATCTTTCTTTTTGACTGACACACACATGCAGAGCAGAATTTCACAGCAAACAGGATAAAGCTCCAAAATGCAAACAAATGCTCCCAATACAGCCCCTTTCTGTTCTGCAGAGGTGCAAGCATGTTTATTTGTGCTTTAAAACATGTCCACTTAAAAACATCATAATGTTATAATTTGTTTGAATGAATCATCATTTTGTTGTCACCAGCTCTTAATGCCCTCTTAATTCACGCTATAGCTTGTTGGACAACAACTCTGAGTGCTGTGTATTTACAAACACCCACCAACAATTACTCAATCTAAAGACATCTTTGGATTTAGTTATTTCATTTTCTTACACTATTTACTACATAGAACATTATGTTGAAATAAACTGACATATTTAGCTTGCTTTTAAACCACCAAAAGTCTAATTATGACCTACACAGTCACAAAAATACCACATAAGAAAGCAAACAAAACAAACTGTTTGAGTTAAATTTGTTAAGACTGCAGTGTTTTCATTAATCGGACACTTTTTATTTGCTGCTGGCAGTAGGAAATACACCGTAGCAGCAGCTTGGCATACACCTTCTGACCTCCTGCTCGCACTCACACACATTCAAGAACACTGGAATTTGGTTGTGGCCTTTATGCAAATGTGTTTCCCCAAGGCTGCCCTAATACAGGCATCCTGTTATCTGTTATTCTACTGAATGTGTGTGTGTGTGAGCCTGTGTGCGTGTGTGTGTGTGTGTGTATGAGCGTGTATCTGTGTGTGTGAGCGTGTATCTGTGTGTGTGAGCGTGTATCTGTGTGTGTGTTTGTGTGGGTATGTGCTGAGAACAGCCCTTTCACTGTAATGGCACAGACTCAGCTATGGCCTGGTGACCTGGCATCAGGGTGCAACAACACACACAGAAACACAACAGGACCTACTGTACATGAACACATACACACACACACACACCTTGTTAATTAGCTCAGCAGTGGGACTGGAGGCCCCTGCAGACAGCATTCTGTTTGGCAGAACAGGTGAGTCTGGTACAGGAGGAAGAAAGATACAGAAGGACAGAAATATATGGTATAGCAAGGTATTGGCATGGAATTGTAGAGTTAAAATATTATCATATCTCAAAATAACAAACTGTAATTAAAATCCAGCTTGCACACATGGCTTTGGCACAAAAGACCATTGTCAACATGAGGTATTTTGAACAGAAAACATATAAAAAAACCTATATTGCTTGAAATTTCATTTCTTGTGCTGGCTTATTGTGAAATTGCATGTCTTGATTAATACTATGTCCTTCACAAAAGATTTTCATCCTTTGGTCAGATTCCGTGGTTGAACTTATTTTTATATATCACTTATAATTTTAGCTATTATCAATTTAACTGTATGTGATTTGGTCAGTGTATTCTGTGGAAACATTACAAAACTACATTTATGCAATGCCTTAGTATCATTTTGGCATTAAGTAGTTGTGATCCAGAGGACATTTCAATATTTCAATATTTACACTTAAAAAAATTTGGGGAAAATAAGTATTGACAATGGATGAACAGCTGGAGACTATTCATTCTCTGTGCATTTTACTAAGCAATCTAATCAGTTTAGAAAATTGCGTCCCTTATTTTAATGAAGCATTTCAGTTTGTGATGAGACAAAACTAATGAAACATCGCGGCATAAATATAATTAAACTAACAGTTTTTAATTTGACTGATACTAAATGATATTGATATTAAATTCATATATTTCCCAGCCCAGCAGAAAACATATCCTTTAAACATAAAAAACAAAAGAGAGACTGAAATACAACCAATTAGCAAAGTGACATTTCTAAAGGTCACTAGCTCTTACCCAATAAATGCTGTATGGGCAGATTTTCATGACAAAATACCCATGCAGGGGGACAGTGATCCTGACCAAACCACCAGATGGTTGTCAGGGAACAGAAAGAAGGGGCGGGGGGGGGGACAACAGATAAAACAGACCCGTCATGATGGTGAGGGGACACAGAGGCCACTTGTTTTCTTCTTGCAACAGCCTGGTGCACCACATTGAAACATATTGTAGATCTGAGCTAATTAGGCATTTTGTTTTTTTTTTAAATTCTCATGGTTTTGACAAAGAAAGATCCAGAGGCACAAAGACAGAGAGAGGTGTGCATCGGGACCCCATGTGGATACCAGCCTCGGTGGGATGTATAGAAGTAGCTGACATCCAGCATTCTCCATCTGGTTCCAACTAAACATTCAGCTGAAATCAGCTCTGAGGCAAACAAAGCACAGAGAAGAAGTGGGACACACTGTGACCTTGATTCCTCATGCTGAAGATCATTTTTTATTCAGAATTAAAAGCCAACACAGATTTTGGTCTAGCTGGGTGTCCCCATGCACATACGGTTTAGCCACAGCGGCAAATCTCAATCTACTGCAGACACATACACCACACAAAGAAACACAGAGTAGATAACTTAGATCTCAGGACACCTAAATAAGTGATCATTTTGGGTAACCTTAGTGCATTGTTCTCAGTGCAACAGTGTTTGCCATAAAAGATTGGCACTAAGGAACACAATTAATTTATTGGTGGCTGATATACTATTCTCAGATAATAAGAAAATGTAATTATTGTTCAGCAAATGCAAATTACCATTGCTAGAGTAAAGATGTCAAAAATACAGAAATCAATTCATGAAGTTTCAATGCTATGTTTTAACCTTTACAAAAAATAAAGGGGAAAAGGCAAAATATGAGAAAAAAATGCTTTTCTTGTGTTAACTATGAGTTGATTGCAAATGTTATACAAAGTGGAAAAACAAAATGGTCAATCCAAACTTTATGCTACAAAAATGAACGTCAGACAGGATTTTTTTTTCATAATTATGAACGACAACTAATGTGATGAAGCCATGGTGTGTTGATTTAAGAGAGGCAGTATTCTTAGGAACAAACATGAGTAACATGTATCAGATACACAAATTAGCATTAAAAAGTTTGTTAACTCAACCCAACACTGCCATTCCTAAACATCGAGGACACATACATATTTTTTTAGAAATCTTACTTTCCGTGGTTCAGACACAGCTATTCTGACACCAGTTTCCATTTAAATTCAAGCATTATTTAAAATGCAAATTATCAGTGTCTTGTAATCCAGTTTCATTGCCAATCTCCTTAGATTTAATCATGCTTGATTAACCCTTCTTTTTAGGGCTATGTGATTATGTTTGACAGGTCAGAGTCCCACAAGTAAATTAACAAGCAGATAGAGAGTCAGAGAATGAGAAAGTAGTAGCGCAATCCCACAGATAGTACAGTAAATAAAGAAACCCAAGGTTTGAGTTGAGGATCATATCATCAACATACAGACAGAGGGTCAGTCAGAGTGACGAGCCTTATCAGTGAAGACACATTAACCACTTCTACTGCTGCCTGTCACCCTCACACTGCCTGCCCACACACAAAAAGGTGTAATGAAAAATTAAGACTTAAGAAAAGCAGATAGGGAGGAGTAAAAGAAAGTCTCATACTCAGACAAAAACTATCCACAACCAATTTAATTCCTGAAGGAAATAAGTGGTGCATCCTCTCTGCCCATATTAAGCATTTCTATATTTGTTTGCTTTCCTTTTTCTTTTGCCAGAGAGGAATCTACTAGCAGATGTCTCCTGAATGAGGGGAGAATAGGTCAACACAATCTTCTGCCTACCCACCACCTCCACCTGCCTCCCTCCTCTGGCTGGGAGAAAAGATGTGAGAGTTGGGACAAGCAGTCCTCGCTCTCCTAACACTGCCAGTGAGCCAGAGCCTCCTGCTTTGGCTCAAAGAGCAAAATAAAAATGGAACTGGGTTAAATGTAATGACACAGCCAAGTGTGGAATAAAGACGCTTCACTAACCCCTCAACAGGCACATTTGTCATGAGCTTAGGGAGCAACACAGGAGGGAGAAAGCAAATGACACAAAGGAAGAGAGCAAAAAAAGGACAGGTAGAGATGAAAAACAGAAGATTAAGGGGAGATGGGTGGGTAGTGAGACTCAAAAACAGCCTGAATACTGAAATCAAAGCAGTAAACATAAACAAGCATCCAGACAAATGAAGGACAAGATGAGACGATGAGACAGAAACTTAAGGGACATAGTGGCTATGTCATAATTAAGATGGATGAAGTGTTACCTAAACTGTGCAGCAAAAGATTCAAAGCCAGGCTGACAATAGGACCATTCAAAATTACATCAGGACATTACAGGTTGTATTTTGTTTAATAAAAATGGTAAGCTATTCCATCCTACCACCTGTTCAATTGGTCTTGAAACAATTAGTCGATTATGCGATTGAAGGAAAACAATATTGACAACAATCTTCATAACTGAACTGATTCATTAAGAAACAAGACCATATGTCAACAGGCTCTGTGAGGCTACATCTGCCACAACAGTGTTTTGGCATAAGATCACATAATGATGTTAAGAGGATTTTGCATGTTTGCCATATTAGTTTATTTGCTTTATTTGCTTAATTTGGTTCAAGCTCCTAACTTGTGTTTGCATTGATCTATGTATTTGTGAAGGTCTTTGGGTTTTGGACTATGAGTCGGATGAAACAGTTACTTTAAATAGATTATCCTGAGCCGTGTGAAAATGTGATGGCCTTATTTCCTCATTTAAACAAATAAATCAAAAAATAATGGACTTATAAATCAGTAATGAATATAATTACTTGCTGTTGCACCTCTTGACTGTTTTTTTGCACCCCTTGACTTTTTTAAGTCATTTGTATTTGAGATACCAGTGATGCAGTCAGTCTTTTTCTCATTCTCAGGTGCAAGGGACTGAGAGATGTAGGACTGGGACAAATGGACTGAATTTATAGAGCAGCTGGAGCATTATAGACAACTCTACTGCATTGCAGATCGACTGGTCTGTCCTTCAGTATTAGCTTTAAACCTAATTTGGCGAAGCGTGGAGGAGAGATCATTTTGTGTCAGGCCTAATTTCCCCTTCACTGCCACCGACAGTCTTCTGCCCTCCTCTGTTACATTTACCAGCATGAGATGACTCATTAGTGTGGCTGGTTATTTAAAGCAAGAGCTCATTGTTGACTAGGAAATTTCTTAAAAAATAAATATCCTGTGTGAGAATCTTTGAGTTCACCTACACCTATGCCATTCAACAAAGAGTTTATTTCTGTATACTTGTTGATTTGCCTTTTGATTTTTTTGTCTTTGAACAACTAAATTCACGTCACTGCTGTTGACTTTCATGACAAACACATAAGCTCAGAGGCTGTACAACAGAGGTGAAACACTTGACCTTTGAGTACAACATATGGTGTAGACAATATAAGGCTAAAGGGTCAACTTACAAGTGATCCAGCACTTTCAATGCATCTTATGGTCTTCATTCAGTGAATGAAACTGGCTCAGAAGTCATCATCTGACCTAAATTTGAACTTCTGTTCACATGATAACCAGAACCACACCGAAAGGGGAGATCATGAACCCCTCTGAAAATTCATCAACACAAATTTAATGTCTTAGAAAAACACAAATATTATTCATTATTTATTGATTTGCTAATTATTTTCCCGATAACCAATAAATAAATGCATGAATTTATGATGCAAAAATACAGATTAGATTAACTGGCTGCATCAGACCCTGGTCTTATTTGATATTCAGCACATTTTTCACTGTGTGTCTATTTTAAAGAAAAAGATGTTTGCTACAATCATCAGTATTAAATTTAATTCCCCTCAAATTGACACCACAAATCCAAATGCATCAACAAGAGCACAAACATACTAAAACCACAGCCTGCACTTAAGGATGACACACTGAAAGCAACAATCGCAGGCTCAGAAACACTTTGCATAGCTATTCTCTTAAAGCAAGTGGTGAACATGTGCTTGAGCCTTCAGTGACTGAGATCGAGCGAGAGACATGGTGAGACAGCACACACAACAAACATGAGGCGGTGAGAGAGAGAGAGAGAGAGAGAGAGAGAGAGAGTGATGAACACCGCCTGGGCTGTCAGCTCCCCATTGTCCTGGCCTGAATGTGCTTTTGTCACTGCAGCATACAGCCACAGTCCAGACCAGTCTATGACAACGTGCCAGGCGGGCATCACTTCCAAGCTCTGGCATGACCAGCGGTGTGAGAGCAGAGAGTGAACAGTGTGAAAGCAGAAACTCTCACAATACATGTCGATGTCCACACACAGCAAGGGATGTAAAAGTGCAGCTGTGAAATGGGACAGAACTAAGTCAAACACTATTGTTTATTGTGATTTAGTCTACTATATTCCAAGTAATCTATCAAAAAGACTGGAATTATTCTCCTCTGTTCTGCCACAAACTTAGCAAACTGTATACAGTATAATTACGATTTGAGGAATGACTCGACTCCAGCTGCGACCAAGGATGTTTTGCCTCTATTTTCTGTTGTGATAACAAATTATCTCACCTTAAAACCACTGCCAACAACTCTCCATGCTGCTATTATGCCATCAAACAATACAATTAGAGCAGCAAATAACAGTAAGTCACTTGTTGTGTCTGACCAACAGTCCAAAACCCCAAAATACTACATTTAAAAGGAGGGAAACAGAGAAAAGCAGCACATTCTTACATTTAAGAAGCTGCAACAGGCAAGTGTTAAGAGTTTTATCCTTAGAAATTACTGAGGATAATCTAATGATCAGCTGATTATCAAAATTGTTGAATAGTAGTATCTGGTGCTGACTAATTATCTGTTGATTAACTGACTAATTGTTTAAACTTAAGGACACTTGTGTCTGTTCCATAAATAATTGTTAGAAAAAAGATAAAGCTGTATTTTAAAACAAGCCATTATGAACCTCATTATGTAGTCCAACTGTAAATACAGTTTAGGCCTGTCATTATACTTTAGGTTTCCCTCCTTGTGGCTGTGGCTGATTCCTTTTTAACTATGAGGTAATTAAGACAATCTGAAGTTGAAATCACATATCCTCCAACTGTTGTATTTGGTTACTTAGTGTGTTAACTAAATAAACAACAAAAAATCTTTATTATTCAAATCCCCTTATAACTCATACAATCTGAGCACAGCACAGTATAAAATGAACCAGTAACACAGAAATAGATCCAGGACAAGAGCCAGGGGAAATGGCGTGCTCCTCCATCCTGCCCCAGGACCCTCCCATCTGCCATGAGGAGACCTTGGCTGGGCTCATTTACAACCTCAGGCACGGGTCATGGTTTAACACAGGGGGACTTGTGCAAGATTTCACAACATGTTAAATGTCACCTGCTGTCACCTTAACTTTTGGACATTCAGTCAGCTGTACTCCATGTATGATAAAATAACTGCATTGTACTGTGAAACAAGAACTTTGAGTTGAAAGTATAAGGATATTTGTTTTTGCTTTCATGATGTAACAGGTTAGCATTACTATTTCCTGTCTCATATTTCCTGCCTGTGGCTTCTGCCCTGCTTGGGCACAGACGAGGGAAGGCCTAGCAGCAGTCTAGCCTACATGAGAAGCAACACATTTATAATTAATATTTGTCATTGGCACCATAAAATGTGTTGTGGGGAGCCAAAAGGGGAGGGGGGAGCCAGGATCACATTAAGTAAAAGTAAGAAGATCCTTGTGGGTCAAAGAGAGGGAAGGAGAAGCCATCAGAGATGTTAGAGAATCCACTTGATTAACTATGCATGACTGCAAACCTGCACATGAGCATTCTTGCTTGTTTGAATATTTAAGCAACAGGACTGCTCAGCAGGTTGTTGTCAGATAAAGCGTTAGCTCTGGAAGATAACTACTTCATTCAAAAATAAATGCAAAACAGGGAGCTCTTCTTATTCAACGGCCTCTTTCATTTCTCCATAACTTCCCTCTTCTTTTATGTCAAATTCTAATTCTGATGTCTAGAGAGGCACAAGTCAGGTTTGAAAAGCACCAGGCTTTGGAGAAGTGCTTGTGGTTTGGTAATTGGATGTGAGGAGGCAGCCAGTCACAAAAGCTTTCAAGTGTCAAAGGTTTGGACCCTCTTTTTTTATTTAAACCACCTGTATTATGTTCTCAGGTGGCCCTCACTCTCTGTGACAGCCTGAATAAAAACTTGTGTAATAGCATATTTCAACTGCAGCTATTACCAAGTGTGCCTTCTTATAGTCTCAGACAGCATTTCTATTCATTTTACTTTGACAGCACCTATATCTTTTAGAGTACAACACAATTTCACCTTTTGATTTGGCAAAAAAACAAAAAACAAAACAAAAACAATCAACCAAACCAAGCCAAACAGCCATTCTGAAAAAGGAGGAAGGGAATCTTTGGTTTAAAGTTGATATAACCTCTACTTTGCACATTCAGAATAATAACTGTACATTAGCACTAGCATTCAAATACATCCGAGCATTATGTGTGATGCTTAATGCTTTCAGAGGATGTCCAAACCCCTGCTGCATTAAAAAAATACAAATAAATATATAAAACCACACTGTCATTACTATAGCCCTTGAGCTACTACACGTACAGTAATCATGTCACACAGTATAGGGTCACTGTGGAGATATTAGTGGCACTGTGCAATATGTTACCATGCAATATTTATCACAATCTTTGGTATAGTGACAATGGTAGTGCCCCCAGCCAGAAGCTCACTGATTCAGTCAACATTATGTCTATGCTTTCTTTCTCCAACTGAGTGTCTCCAAGACATTCATTTTAGACTGTTTTTACATTTAACATTCAGAGCAAAGTTTATGGTTCAGGTACTGGTGTTTTGCAAGAAACTTGACTTCAATGGATGCTAAAATAAACATACCAAACAACAATGCAACACAGTAGAAGGGAATGAAGGATAATGTAAACAATACTGAGTTTAAAGGCATGCTAGCTGATTTGTGAGGCTATAATGCTCATAGACCAAAGTGTCCGATAAATGGATACTTTGACTTAATGATGGCACACACAAAAAGACTACATATGTCTACATTATGAGAGGATCATAAAGTTATAAGCTTTTTCCTCTGACTACTGAAAGGTGTGTTCAAAATTTCACTGCAAATGCTAAAATATCTCAGTATGGAAGCAGGTCAACATCACCACACTGCTATGACAGCTAAAACCATTTCTGTATCTCAGCAGCATCAATATAATTGTCACGTATAATCAAAAATACAAATAGCCATTGACACTTCTCAAAATTAGAGCACAGTTCCTCTTTTCAAGACAATATACATTCCCTTCAAGATTTAACATGTGGTATAAGTAAAATCATACCTTTAGATATACGTGACTGATGAGCTTAAAACAGTCTTTGGTCAAAAAATGAACACTATGTATCAATAACTACAAGTGCAAAATATGGTTTGCCAAAAATGTGCCCATAAACTGAGGAGGGGCGTGAAAAGACAACTCTTCCCCCCAACACTGTTGCCCTTTTTTTGTTATTTAGTGATAATGAAACCCATTCCCTTCACTCTGTTTCTTTTTTCTCCATCCCAGTCACCACGAGTGACTTTGTGAGCATTAAGCAGAGAAACAGTATACCTCTTGTTGAAGTCAAGGCACCAGAAAGGGGTGTTGTTTACTTCTCTGAAATCAAAAGACCTAGCAGCACTCAACTCTTAACTCCTGCCATTTGCTGTTGTGAGGCAGAGAGAGAAAGAAGCAAAGCCAGCAGACAGTCTATTGTAGCATGAATATAGAGCTGTGCTGCAGTGTGAAGATACAAATACTATGGCTTATGCTATAGCTGTCTGGAAATTAAATAATCTATCCAGCAACAGAGGGGGAATTCCAGTCTGGATGGTTTGGTGCAACCAGAGAGTGGTTGATTTGCACCTCCTCATAGAGATGCAATGAAGCATAATGCTGACCTGAAAGCCCTGAACTCCCAAAACTCAGATTATTTTAACCTTCACACAAAATGTTTTACAATATAAAATATGTTAGGGATCAATCAAAGATTATTTGAACAAAATGCTGTCAGAGAAAACCCTAATAATTCAAGATGGTTTTTATCACATTTTGTTACATTTGATAGAGTTAAGAGTAACAACAAATGTTGATGCAGGGTGGATACAACTCAAATTAGGGTTTTTATGAATATGCACAAGTAGGCCACCACCACAAAAGCGGTAATGTTTACTAACATTATAAATATTAGAAATACTTCTAGCCATACTTCTATGAATTCACATAGGACAGACCAGTTCATACTTGGAAGTATTCACAACTCTCACCCTCTGACTTAAAAACCCCATAATGGCTTTCTGATCTGTGATGTCCTGCAGCAAACCCAGCACCACTTCTGATTCAGTTTGTAGTCTTGCTGAATAGTCAGTGTTTTTTCTATTCTAAAGTATTACTTAAGAAATCAGGTTTACAAGTGAGTCTGACTAATACATCTAAATCTAACTGATAATCTCAGTCAAATTCAGATTATCACAGACATTTGCATTGGTATACATGCCACTAAGTAATCACTAAACATTGGAGAGCACAGGTAAGCAATGATATGGTTTTGTCAACTGCAAAATGCCCAGCAAAATATTAACCCTTTTCACAGTTTTCTAAAAAAAAAAACATTTTAATATTTATGTTGTGGTGGGCACGAACACTGTCAGAAATTATTGACATCAGTCTCATAAATCCTGCATATCTAAGGTTTAAGTCACAGGTTTACATGACTGTACAAACCTCTCTAGTAAAAATCCTAATTAGAAAAGACTACCTGTGAAAAGATAACAACACCAGTCTAATTCAGTGATATCCACATCAACTCAGCCCGCTTACAGACCAAAAAAATGTTCTCAGTTAGCAATCTGATAGCAGATATGTCTTCTGAGCGTCAACTATTTATGCTAGTAAAACTCATAAAAATTCAGTGCATTAAAACCCTGCCCCACCTTGACAGATGATGCTAATTCTGAATTCCTCCTTAGAAAGATATTTTGGTTTGTCAGAGTAAGCATAACCTACTTAAGTTATAATTCTGTATTCACATTCTAATTTAAGCTAATACATTCAATTGTCCCCTTCAAGTTTGTTAGTCAATGTTAGCTAAATTTCCTTCCGTTCATATGTCAAACAAACGTGTCTACTAGTGCTACCAGTTTCAATTCAACAATGTCACAGCCATGCATGAGCAACTCGATATTTTTAATAGGCGAGCCTTAGCTCAGTCTTTCGAAGCAATTTCTGAGTCATGTCTATATAAAAGAAGAAGGAAAAAAAAGAGAAGTGACAATTTATTACCTGTATAGACTTTTCCAACAACGTTTATAGTACATTTTCCATCCCCGGTCTTTCGGCAGCCACGGTCCAACACTTGTGTGCACCCCGACCGGTTGTAAAAATTCACCAGACAGTTTTTAGTGTGCGCGCAAACTCCCGCCCAGTGTCTCACTGATTGGCTACTGTGACCGTCAATCAGAGAGAAACGTGTAGTAGGCATAGCAACCATAAAAAGGTGGGTCTCATAGAGTCTTCTGAAAGCCTATTGGGTAATTGTTTTAAGGGTAACGCCCATATAACACAGAAGGTAGAAATGAAATATCAGGAGCTGAGAGGACGTGACTTCTGTCTTCTGCTTTTCTCTGACAAGATCATGCGGAGGGCAAGAACAGCAAAGTTTAGTCATATAACAAGTTCTGTAACCCATTTTGATGTAGAATACATCTTTTTTTCTTTTTAACTTCAATATGCCCCACAGTAAAACGTATATGTTATATAGCAGTTTGTTTAGCTCCTCTTGATGGTGATTAAATTGGTTTCAAACTGATTCACGTGTCACATGGGCTGACATACAATATACCCCAACAGATCAAGGTAGTCTATACTTAGACTTACAGGTCTAAATGCTAGTGCATGTCGACACAAATATCTTCACATAGTCTTTTTTATCATATATTGTCTCATTTGAACTCTGTACTCCATATTTTATGACATTGCACTTTCATCAAATTGAAATATATTATAGGCCTACATGCTTTGTGCATCATTTTTTTTATTCCAACAGATTTAGTCTGGTATGGTGTGTATGGATGTAAACTTTGAGATGTCCACAAAAAATAAAGGTTTATGGATTTGAACAATGTCTTTCTGTACATTATTAGTTTGTAATGTATGACCTGTTTGTGGTTCAGTGAGGTTCCTCTTCATCAGGAAAGGTCAGTTATGGAAGATAAGACAAAATAATGAACGGATACAATGAACAGATTCTTCAATGCTCATCCATCATATTGACCTTTGTATATCTGTTCAGTCAGGGCCCTTGGGATACATGACAGACCCTGCTATTTACCACCAGTACAGAAAAACATGCACATGTACAACCTTTTGAATACAGTCACAACAGGTGTCATTTAAAACCACAACACAGTCTCTCTTTAATTGTTTTGTGTCTTTAGGTTAGATTTGTCCTTCAGTCACTTTCATCGTTTCAGTGTTTTCATTGTGCCACTCAGAAATGTGGCTCACTCCTGGCAATATCATATATAAACACTGAAGCATTTTTTTCTTTACATCATCACATGCCTGAACAATCTGAGTTATATAGCCAATGATTTGTGTTGGTTGACAGTGAATGACATATAAGAAATGTCCTCTGTTCTGGCTGTGAAGAAATGTATGAATGACAAGTTGTGTAAAAGCAGGAAAAAAAGTAAAACAAATAAAATGTAGCTTATAAAACTTTGACCGATGCTAGTTTGTACTAATCTGGATGTTACTACTTAAAATGTTGTCATTTAAATGTTGTAGGAAAAAAAGTACATGTATCTTAGAATTTTGAAAAAAGGTACTTATAATTATAGACCACTTTTAAACCAACAAATCACAAAATTTCACACAGGAGGTAAGTGGAAAAAAATATTTAAATATCTGCCTCCTTATCAAGATCAATTAAGACAGTTGGACCGCTGACAGCAGTAGTTCTGGGAGAGGCCTTGAAAGAAGCCCTGGTGAGGTGAGCACAGTGATTGACAGTGAGGAGGTGAAGCAGTTCTCTCCATCAGCTCTTCAATGAGGCCTGTAGCATATGGTGCAGTTAATATTTGCTCTGAAATGTTGGGCCAGGCAGGCAATCAGTCATGTCAAGCTGCTGTGGATGATTGGTGGCAGAATTATAATCCCGATGCTCGGTGTAGGACGCAAATATGGTGTCATTAACTTGGCATTAACAGTTCTGCCTGCAATGGGTCCACCCTAAATAATTAAGTACACAGAATAAGGCTTTGTTTCTCTTTATAAACTTGCCGCAGATCTAATGAGGTGAAGTATAGCAGCTCAGTGCTGTGCTTCACTTACGGGGCCTTTACATAATGATTTTGTAATGGGAGAAAACTAGTGATTAATTATGAGTCAAAAGGAGGAAACTGGTAAGAAAACTGGAAAAAAAAATAACTAACTAAAACTAACTTTGGAAAGATTATTTTAATATTCATGCATCAACATGTGCCAGACTGCATAAATACCAAAAGATAAAAGCACTATCGAGTAAACTAAACACATTTTTTTTAAAAAGAAGAAGATTAAATTTAAATTTATCTCATAAAAGTAGGAATCTTCTTTCAGAGATTCATGCAACTTGTGTCATGTTGAACACTGAGAGCCCTGCAGGAAAGCACAGCTGTTATGACTCACTGCCTCAGTCTCTCATGTCCTTTTAGGTGTTCTATCAAAGACATGAGCAGTGAGAGGCCTCTGCTAGAGGTGTTGATGCTTGATGTGATGCAATATTAAAATCAAGACGGGGTGCAGCAGAACAAAATGTCAAAGACAGTGAAGTAGCTCAGCACAAGGTTATAATTAGTGAACATTTCCTGTATAGAAACTGAGATGGTTAGATTATCACTTCCACCTTCAGACTTACATCGAGCAGCAGCCAGGAAGAGAGCATCTCCTCACAAAGCTGCGAGGCAGTATATCCTCTCTAAGATATAAGGTTAGAGTTAATAGGAGACACACAGAAAACAAGATTTTGATTATGTAGAGTATTTCTCACCCATATGTTAAGTGAAAGATGGCAGACAGGAGGGCGACATAAAAGCTGTTTGTTTACACACAAGCTGCATCTTTCTGTAAACAGTCTGATTGGCAAGGTTGCTCACTTCCATCTGCATACACAAGTGAAATGGAAGATAATGATTTGAGCCTTTAATCCACGGTAACATCTTCCCAATAAAATGAAATGAGCTGTCAAATTTAATTATGTTTCATCAGTCCCTGCCACCTGTTGGTGTTCCTATTCTTATCCTGCCTGAGACAGCAGCCGATATGCTCTCATTTGTCTCCCTCTAAAGGTCCTTTCTGATCGTGTTTCAGTCATCATATCAATACACTGTAAACTAATATATAGTGACAGGTATTTTCATTATTTCATCTAGATTTTACAGATGCCAGATGAAGGACAGTATTGAGAAGGTCATTCTATAGCTGACTGATCGTGATAGTCTTCCTCTGGTCGCCTGATTCAGCTTGTTCAATATGGATGTATGTAAAATTGAATCAGACCAAAACTCAAAAGACTCTCGGGGGTTAACTAGATGAGGTGCTATGTTTGTCCTCTAAAGATAGCAGTTGAGACTCTTGTGTTATTTCCTGTTTTGCCCTTTAGTGTGTCGAGATTTAAAGAAACATTTCACACGCAGCCAGGAAGCTACTGAGCCGCCATCCAACTTGGAAGACAGCAAGAGCAAAACGCATCTGCTGAACGAGACCCAATGAGTGCACCCACATGCGCCGCATCACCTCCCCTCCTTGTCTCCATGTTTCTGCCTCTCATCGAGCCCTTTCAAATCAGCTTAACTCCTGCTTGAACAGGCTTGCTGATTAAAGTGGCGGCCAAGATGGCCTCCACTGCTCACAAAGCACAGACACGGGTTTGGATCCAGAAAAAGAAGCTGACTCGCCCCTCAGCAGTCCTCTCATCTCCCCAGGAGATCCAGTGCGCACGACATCCATCTGTGATAATAAGTGCTTTGTGCCTCGTCTCTGTGATGTTACTGCCTTTTTTTGGCTGTACTTCTGTGGGCTTGTTGAACTGTTGTGGTGCTGCTGCTCATGTCTGTGCACAGTGACAAATGATGAGGAGAAATATTACTGACCCTCTAGGGATTCTATGAAGATTAAAACTAACAATGATGGTGATTAATTATAATTTTATATTTTTATATGATTGACATTTGATTAAGTTCCCCCATACATATAGATATATCTCACTAAAAGGGTACATTACTCAGCTTGCTCATCATCCAAATGAAAGCAGAACCCTGTGTGCAGTTTTTCTTGCCTCATTAGACCAATATTGTCCACGTTTTAATTAACCCAGATTACAGAGCAGAAATTAAATATAACTTTGATTTATTTTGCACATATCAACATATTTTGCTCAAATAAAAATTGAGATATTTCAAATAATAAGAGCAACACAGCACCAATAAACTGCAGTAATATTTATTTTAAAATAAATTTTCATACGAGAAAAATCAATCATGAATTAAATGAAATTGCAAAAGAGAGAATCTCAGGTCATCTCTTATTACTGTGCATGTGAGAATTAAAATTTAGAAAACTGAATGAAAAATTGTAAAAGAATGCGGCAAATAGATATATCAATATATAATATGAGCCTTTATATTTCTTAATCTTACTTGACAATTTGATTCCACAGATTTAGGAAAAAGTATGAAAATGATTAAACTTTAATTTTTAGAGTCATTTACTGGGGAGCTGCACCACTTGAACATTTCTTACATTGGCATCAGGCAGCACAATGTCAGTTATTAATTTTCAATCCAGATGGACCACAAGCTGTTTTTTTTTTTAATCACACGCTTCAATGTCATCCTCTGGGGTACACACCAGGTTCACTTTCTAAATTGTCTGAACTGTGAAGCAGTTTTTGCGTTAACAAAATGGCCTAGTAGATGCAGGAGGCAAAAGAGGCAACAACAATAAGAGACAGCTTCCACACTGCACACCATTTCATCTTCAAACTTTGATTAGGACCAATAGCTTAAAAGTTAAAGTCTGCTTCAATTCATTCTTAAAAAAACTTCTCTCTCTTTAGATGTTGGATGCAAAACTACTGCAGGGCTGAAATGCAACTTACACAACCTTCTGAACACAAGGGGGCGTGCTGACTCTAAATTACAGTTTTTCTCAGTCGCTTTGGTGCACTTCTCACATCACTATTAACATTTGCACCACAGTTAGTTCAACCTCCACAACATTTAGTCATTTTTGCACATCATAGCAGCAGTTTCTCATTCCTTACAACAAATTTCAAATGCTTTTGCACATGCATCAATTGCTTCCATACAACTCTTTGCTGTTTTATAACATTATCATTCGCTTATGTCATGTCAGTCAAAATGAATTATACTTGTGAATGCTGAATAGTCATTCCCTATAAAACTAATAGTCTTCATTTCATTGCTTGAGTCATTACATACGAAAATGTTGAACTAATTGTCAAAATCTGTCAAGCAAATTTTATACATTTTTTAACACTTTTTTTCCCTGAAAATGTCTCCTAAAATGAACAGTTTCTCCCAGGTGAACCTTAGCTTTCACTGATGAGAAGGGGTGTGTGAAGCATCCCATGAACCCCCACTTTACAAGCAAGCATAAACCAAGCAGGACATAGTGTGTACCATTTCTACAATACTGTGACACAGAAATGGAAGGTCAGCCTCGTGGAAGAGGGGTGAGGATGCGGGGAGGAAGAGGACAGGGACAAAACAGGGGGCAAGGAAGAGGAGGCCAAGTACATAGGCGGATTCCTGATGAAATCAGGGCTACAATTGTGGATCATGTTGTCAATCACGGCCTCACAATGGCTGAGGCTGGTCGAAGGGTGTAGCCAAATGTTGGGAGAACCACTATAAATTCAAATATTCAAACACTGAATAATTCTCGGGAGAACAGGTGTGTATACAGCACTAATCAATCTGCACCGCACTACTGTCATTGTGTCATACATGAAGCTTGCAGTGGGACAAGAACTTGTCACTTTTTACATTTTACATTTAGACTTACAGCTTTACTGCAGCACAGATTTAGTGTATTGTAGTGTACAGTAGTGTTACAGTAAAGATTTGCCATATTTACTGTAATTTTACTCTGCACCACGTGGGATTGCAAGACAACCTTGAAGAGGTGGAAGAGGGCCCCTTTTTACTCTGCAACAAGAAGAAGTCATTTGAGCAATGGTGATTGCAAACAATGCCATAAGGTTGAGAGAGATACAAAGTGCTGTTATAGAGGATGACAACATCTTTGGGAATATTGAATCTGTTTCAATCGCTTCAATTGACAGAGTGCTCAGGAGAAATGAAATGCACATGAAACAATTGTACAATGTGCCATTTGAACAGAACAGCGACAGAGTGAAGGAGATCCGTCACCAGTATGTACAGGTAAAACGTGTGTGTTCTATGCATACTCTAATGTTCAGTGCTGTAAACTGTTTACTTTATGTAGTGCCATGCACTACACTTACATGACAGTTCTTTGTATGTTCTTTGTATATTGTATTCACAGTGCATACTGTACAATATGTTGTCCAAAATGCATTATGTTACTCAGGAAAAGTTGTTATAGTTTTTCTCACTGTCTCTTCTGTGATAAAGCATGTACTGGAGCTGGAGGCCAGGGTACCACTGCACACATTCATATACCTTGATGAGGCAGGTTTCAGGCAAAAAGGTAGAAGACATGGAAGGAATCGAATTGGACAGAGAGCAACCATTGATGTCCCAGGCCAACGAGGAGGGAATATTACTATGTGTGCAGCCATCTCAGAAAACGGCGTCCTCACCCATATCCCCCATCCTGGTCCATACAACACACAACATCTGCTGACTTTTTTAGACACTCTTTACAGGGACATAATCCCTGAGAATGAGAGGG
>JAQMCX010000045.1:6940861-7038626 GCA_029814765.1 Acanthurus leucopareius | reverse complement strand
TAGGAAGGTTCCGCATGCGGACTCTTGGAAAGGAAACAATTAATCGCGTTAAAATCTTTATCGCGTTAAAATCTTTAAAATTAATTGATCGAAATTAACGCGTTAAAGTCCCGGCCCTAATATTTTTATTTTATGTCAGGGAATGAATCATTCTGTTCTCTGTCAGACTATATCACATCTACAGAGCAGCAGTAATCCAGGTTCATATACATCAATACAGTATTAAAACCATGTACTTTTCACTCACAAGCTAACACAGATAAACCCTCATACACCTGTGGGATCACAGGTGTATGAGGGTTTATCAGAGAGGCCAACTTGGACTTGTGGAACCTCTCTCAGCTGGAGGAGCTTTTGTTTTATTTTATTAGTTTATGAATCTTTTTGGAAAATTTATTTTTTCACACTCAATGTGTAATAATCATTCCACATACAGGTCCGCAATACATTAACACTAGTGCAATTACACAAGACTTTTAGACATGCATGAGTGGAGAGTGGTCAGAGACAAAACTGCCATAGACTTAGGTTTACCTGGATCATTTAAAGGTTAAAATGAAGATAAATACTCCTTGTAATCAGAAAAGTTTTAAAATAAACTTTAAAATAAACTCTGATCTCTCCTTCTGATGGTGAATGGCTTCATATCAGGGCAGAATAGTGAGAGTCCAGGTGTTTATTCCTCTAGAAGCTCCAGTCTACCCCAGACATTTTTGTTGAAGCAATTATCAATTGTTATATGAATCCTATGAATGAAGCTTTAAACTATTTAATACATCCCATAAGATAACACTCCAAGCTCTATGGGTTTAGTGTCTTTTTCAAAGGCTCCTCACAAGTGCCCAACAGGTGAAATGGCAACTCTCAAGCTACCAGTTCATGCTCCATAACTCCATAACAATCCAGCCACTTTAGGTGTCCCAATGTGTCCACACACGATCACACCAACAAACCTCACATAAGCTCCTAACTTTGATAAAAAAAGGCTTAATACCAAACTAGCACACACTAGAACACACACACACACACACGATCACACCATGCCAGTCATTCAATAGCACAGAACATCTGGCTTATATCCACTTCTAACTTGTTGATCTGTCAAACACAGAAGGCTGTTAGAGCTCAACTTTGTTCTTAAATACAAGACAATGAGACACACGAATGGATTACTGACAAAGGTCCTTCTCACATCAGTGCTCACAGCCTATATTCATGATTAGAATCTACTACACTGTATTCATCACATATGCCAAAACAAGGTGGCGTGTTTTTGTCTGTTCTGACCTCAGTTTTTAACCTCACTGATAAAACAGGTGACAGCAATTCAGCAATTTGTGGTCGTGTGCCAGGCGCTTCAACTACCTGATGACAATTATAAAAAATTATCTGAGGACAATCGAATAACCAGATTAGCCTTTTCCTTTCTATGCTGCACACTGGACACTTTGACATGAGTGATGGATAACTGACTTCTCAAGCGAAGCAGCTGTTTATTGTGTCTTGACAACAAAGGAGGAGCAGAAAAAGACAATAGAAGAGCTTCATTTAGTCTATTAATGGAGGCATCTGTTTTTCAAACAGCCCTGGCTTCTCATCTTCACTCTGCACACAGAGACCTTCTGCTGGGCAAAATGGCCCCCAGCAGGACATACAATTAAGATCTTATGCCAGTGAGGAAAAAAAAACACATTCACACAAGTTTTTGTTTTATAATTTGGATCCACACTGTTTTTATTTTTATCTTAGAAGCATCACACGTCGACAGTCTTGTCTGTGTGTTCGTTGTATTTATTTTCTGGACATTTATTACAATCATTTCCCAGTGGTATCATGCTGCTTTTACCGTCTCTTTCTTTGTACGGAACATTTTCTTTCTTCATCCCTCCTTTCACCTATCTTCCTATAAGTGGGGCATTATCTCTTTTTCCATATTCCATCTCCTCTCTCCTCTCTTGCCCTACTCTACTTCCATTATCTCTCTGTCTCATCTCTCATATTAGTTGGCAAGGGGGAATCACAAAGGACATGCCTTTTCATTAATGTCAGTGAGGGTTCACGCTGAAGGAGGCAGAAAAGTGGCGAGCGATGAGGAGAGGGATGAGGTTAGAGAGAGGAGATGTGACAAAGAGAAAGGAGGCAAGTGTAAAAAAAAAAAAAAGAGAGAGCGATCAGGGTCCTTCCGTGTAAGTAAATTGATGAACAGGCTGGTCAGATGCCCCCAGGGCCTGCTTACACCGAGAGCAGCATCACACCAGAAATGGAAATCTAATTTTCTTTTTTTTTTCTTTTTTCACCCACGTGTTTGTCTGTGTGCTCACACACAGAAACAAACAATTTCAGTTTCCTACAGGGACACATATATACACACACACACACAAAAAACAGCCCAGGAAACCTTGATTGACCCTGTTAGACAACCAGACACAACCCACACACATGATGACCGTCTATCAAGGTTTCTCTGCAAGCTTTGCTAAACTGAATTTTTGCTTCTGTGTGCATTAGGCTAATACTCCGAACACCCCTCTGCGTCTAGCTAATAGTGCTGCTAACACAAGAATGAACAAAGCCATCTAATGCTCAGGATGATTATTAAAATATTTTCTGTTTCTTCAAATTTCTTACTTTCCACATGATGTCATGTTAGCAGCTCTGTAAGGCAGCTAAGACATGGCAAAAAATTTGAGCTAAACGCTACCATCAGTACAATAACAACTTGCTATGACCATACTGACTGGCTAACATGTGGCAGATTCAAGGTTTGCCATGTTTATGATCTTAGTTTAGCACACATGCATGCCAAAATTTGCACATTAGCTACAAACAGAATGAATTACTCAGGTTTAAGGTAATGTTATTAATTTTGCAAACATTTAATCATCAACCAAATGGCTGGATACATTAAAACTTCAATCTTAAGATGCTGACTAGATGAAAAGGGGTCATCAGAGGTATTACAACTTGGGTAAAAGAACATAAATCAAAACCACAACCCCATGGTGGCGCTAAATACATGTAGGAAAGATCACCAAAGTCAGCATGACTCATCCTCTGAGGAACATGAATGAATGGTACATACCAAAATCAACCTAGCCAAAAATTGTTAAGATATTTCAGTCCAAGTCCAGTCCAGAACAAAGTAGTGAACAACTAACTGAAAAACCTATAGCCTTTTCGCTGGCTCAGCTGACATCATAAAATATTTAAACTGATATTAGAAGCTTCATTTAAAACCTCAAAAGAAGCTAGGAGTTCTTTAAAAAAAAGGCATTTGGCAGAGCTCTTTATACAAACAATCCAAGACGATGTTAAAATTTATCTCTGGTGCACATGAATGTAATTTGTTTTCACAAAGAGCCATTTGTTTGAATAAAATTGTGCATAATGTACAGTGTTGCCACAAAAATGGAAACTACACTTTAGAATCACAAGGATGGCCACTTTAGCTTCTTTTTGTGCTGAATCAATAAGAAAAAAACCTCTAAAAAGGAGACTTAATCTGCTGCCCTCCTGCCTTTATGGCTCACACATTCATACTCTGAGGCTTCCCTACACAGCACCGTTTTTTTGCCGCTCCCTAATGAGCAGCTGCACTGGAACAAGTGGAGGATAAGTGCTTTGCTCAATGGCACCATAATAGTAATTGCTAGGAGTGGCAATGTTATTCATTCAACTTCCCCATTTCAGCTGATTTCAGCTCTCTTGTCCTCATGTGCCCACCCTCCACCTTTAGACAACCATCATTTACAACAAATGGCTCAAAGCTCCTCTACTGAACATAAAACTTAAAAAGATGAAATACCTGAAACACCCATTCATCTGTTCATTAGGTGTGGCCGCCGTAGAGGTAATGAGATTGTGCCTTTAATTATCTTACTAATTGGTGCTGAATGGCTGCAGGGCCAGCATCTCACTGCTGGACTTACTATTGACTTCCAAGAATTAATGACTGATGTAATTTGAGCTGGATGGTGGTGACAGCTGACAGCTTTCTAACATTGTAATTAAAACTCGCCGGACTGAGAGGGGGCCGTCACGTCCAACCTCTCAGGGCGCTGCCATGCTCACCCTCACACAGCTGGCTGAGGTGGACTCCAAATCTGATGGAAAAATAAACAAAATGCCACGGATGCAAGCTCATTTTTGATACTAAAATAGCTTCAACATGCAATATTCAACCCCGGCAATTACATTTGAGCTGTGAAAATCATAATTAGAGCCTCTGTTCTGAAGCGACTGTGAGAATGCGATGCACGCTATTCTACATAGAAATATGCAACAGCCACCCCCTCACAACCCCCCGCCCCCCAAACCCATAGCCACACATTCATTTGTGCTTGCACGCACTCAACCTCCTGTCACCCTTGAATTAGGTGCCTGATAATCAGAGCGGGAAAATCTCGTCTAAGATCCACGTGTGTGTGTGTGTGTGCGAGTGCACGAGCCTGTGTGAAGGTGATGATGAGGGGCTGCTGGCAGATTGCAATGCCCCCCCCCTGCAGCGGGTTATCTGAGTGAGTGTCACATCTGGGGGGGAGGAGGAGGGGGGTGGGGCGTGAGGACAGCCCTTTCACCACTGCTGCATTGGTGTGTATATATGTGTGAAGGACTGTGCCTGTGTTAGCCGATGACTGATTGCACCCTTCCACAGTGGCCCTGACTCCCCCCACCTCTCCCTTTGCCTCACCTCGCCACAGCCCCCGACCATTAATTCTCCTCAATGCCCCTCCCCTTTGAAGCACTGGGCCTCCACAAACATCCATTGAGCTGCCACCAAACATACCATAACCTTAGAAGTCTATTTCCATTTCACTCCATCTAGCTTTCTCTAGAGTTTCTCTCTGTATTTTCTCTCCGTGTTCTTCTCTTTTCCTTCTCATACCTCCTCCACACCTCTTCTTTCATCTCTTTCCATCTCTACTATCTTCTTTTTTCTCTGCTCCATCCTTGTCCTCCTTGTCTCACCCCTCCTTCACATGTGGGCCGTGCCTAGCAACGCAGAGTGGGTTTTGGGAATATGGATTAAATGCGAGAATGGAAAATACTGTTTGTGTGTTTACACTTCAGTGCTTTGGTCGGCTCAGACAGACAGCACGCCAGCTCTTAGTGCTGACTCCAAATGGAAAAAACAAGGGGTCAGACAACTTGAGCCTCACAGGCGGTTTCCTCCACTGCGTTCTCTAATGGTGCCGTAAGCGCTCCTCTGCAGGAGAGCATACTTTCTGTGGCACAAAGAAAGGGAAGGAAACGACATGTAAGGCAGGAATGGGTGTTAGGTAAGTGAGAGGTGATGCTGGCTTTTAAATTAGCTGTTGTGTCCCTCTTTTTGAAATCTCCTCCACTCTCAAATAAGTTACGGTGTCTCTTTGCTGCTCCTCTGATTAATTTAATTAGAGCACGAACAAAGTGTGAATGGACATATCTGTGTGTGTGTGTGTGTTCAAACAATGGTGTGCTGACCATGACTCTCTTATTAGCACTGGATCAGTCATGCACGTGTGGGCATGTAATTAACTGAGAGGAGGTGGAGGTGGGGGGGTTACACAGGACAGGAAGAAGGGAGGAGAGCGAGGGATGGTGCAGAGTGCATTCAAGGCAAGGTTGATTTATTATCCCATCACCTTGACCTTGGTGACTTGGAGATGCAGCTCAATTAAGCGGACTTGGCCTGGCATGCTTTACACTGATCCACTCCTAAATGACCCGTCAGTCTGCTCATGTTTCTCTTTTCCTCTCTGAATCTCTTACTTCTAATTCACTCTCGCCCTACAATCACATTCAGTAGATGAAACTAAATGAGATGGGATGTGACATGTCCTGTCAGTGCAGCTTTGAAAAATAATGATCATGTTCTAGGCCAATTATTTTAAAACTACTGCAGCTTTATAATGATTATGGGAAAAAACATCCACCTTCTTTCTTAGTTTCTCTGCTAATTTTCTCCATTTGATGCTCACTGTCTCTCTCTCATACATATATGCTCACAAGATGTCATCGTCATCTGAATCACAGGTTGTTGTTACAGTTTTCTGACAAACATGTGACAGATATCAGAGGAGACAGAAATCAATAGTCACCAAAAGATTTTCATATGTAGTAAGAGAGAAGGAAAGATGTGTGTCATTTGAGCTGAGACAATGAAGGTCACACTGCTTTCCATTTTCTGCAAAGAAGGCTTTGGAAGTGGTGGGGCAGACGCTACATTAAAGGTCAGGACAGTTAGATTAGTATTTCACAGTGTCGTATCAGCAGCAGGGCTCTCTGTATGCTCCTGGGAGGGCTCTGACCTTTAAAAAAGATCTTTGTGAGCCTGGTCTTAAGCTTTTTCACTAATTCTGCCACACAATTCCCCTTTCTATTAAAAAAGGCATGTTTTGTGAGAGACTTAAAGCTTTAGCTTGATATCCAGAGTGCTGGTCTGTAAAGCAGGTGGTAAGAAGTGATCGGTTTAAACTGCATTAGAAGACAATAGGTGTTTACCAGTATGTGGTCTTTAAACTTGGTGCTTAGTTATAATGCTTTTCCTCTAAACTGGACGGCAAACTAATGCGTCAAAATCTTAATTTTTGTTTAAGAAAGATATCAGCAATCTGGGTATTGATTGTACCTGTCAGCTGGAAGCCAGAGGAATAGAGAAAGTAGCTGAGGAGAAGTTTAGAGATTGCTGTGGGTCAGTGTCTTTTAAAACTCTTGAACATAAATGTAAAAGAAATGATAAAAAATAAAGAAAGACAGAAAGAAAGAAAGGAGAGCATGTTTCTCTAGCTATGTAGACAAACCCTGACTCTACTGTTTTTTCAGTTTGAAAATTATTACAAGGACGAATTACGATCAACTTTATGGAATATTCATCCAAGTGGATATTATTTTTATATTAATTACACATACATTATACAGTCTAGATGATTCACAGATGTGCTTTGTCAGCCAGTCCTCCACTCTGTTTTAAGTGGACTTTAATGACAGAATAGCGTCATTATTTTCCTGTTACCTGCAAAAGCTTTGGAGATGTGATCCTTTTTCCATTCCCAGGGCTGGTCGTACTCATCAGCAGGTCTCTCATCATCCTGCGGCAGCCTGCTGCTCTCCTTGCCCTCCTCCTGAGGTTCAGAGTACAACATACCCAGGCGCTGGCCTCGTTCATCCTCGTAGGGGGTGTCGTAGAGCTGCATGCCACCCCGCAGTCGTCCTCCGGGGCCACGCTGCAGCTCTGTTAGTGAATATGCAAAAACAGAACAAATTCATGCCTAGACACACACATGCATGTGTTTTTACTTTGAAGTGTCACATTTAACCAGTGTGCAAAAAACAGGAAATATTAAGGAATAATATCTGCCAGGATTGATTCCCCTAAAACACAAAAATTATATTATTCTTTACAGCAAAGTAAATAAAAATGCCTGTTGAGCTCTGACATGACTAGAATTAGAGAACAGAGACAAATGATGTTTGCACAGCATGCCGTGGTCTCAGAATCTCATATAGGGGAGCTTAACGGGGCCTTAGGCTAGATGCTGAGTAGCAACACTGTAGTAAAACCCAGCCCCCCTTCCCTTGTCCATCCTGAATCCTAGCAGCAATCTAGCACAGCTCACACCACTGTTTTTTAACGTTTTCATCACTTTCCCAGTGGGTTCCAACAAAGAAATGTTCCTCTACACCTGCATCTGTTTTTGCAGAGTTGAATACGGCCAAAGGTTAAAAGGCTTTGTGATTATTGATGCAAGCAAGAGGATGCAATCTGATTTCTGAATGCATCAATAGAAGCCTCTAAGCTGCAGCAGCAATCAGCAATGGTGCTTTAATATACTGACCTCAAAAGTGTACCATTTAAAAAAAAAAAAATACAGGTGGTACAGATGAAGAGAAAAATGATGAAAAAAATGATGAAAAAAATGAAGAAGTAGGCATCTTATGTGCAAACAGCCTGCAGCCGTGCATAGGAGGTGCACTCACACGAGAAGGAAACAGGACTAAATGGAAGGGTTCACCAGTGAAAGGCAGAGAAAACTTTAACCTTCACACGACAAGACGCCACTGCTGGGCGGCCCTTTAATCACCATGGCGACCAAGTGGAGGCCCTGGGGAAAGGGCCCTGAGGTTATAAAGAAGGTGGAGGGGGAGATGGAGAGAGAGGAGGAGCAAGACAAGGCAGGAGTGAAAGAGAGGGTGGTGGGATAAGGAGCAGAAGGAGAAGGAAGCAGGAAAGGAAGCTACAACAAGGGGAAGAGGAGGTGGAGGAGAAGGGTGATGGAGGAGAAGGACGAGGGAGGGAGGTGAGCGGAGGCGGGTGTGTCTCTGTCAACGTTTGATGTTAAGTCATTGAGACAGAATCACAGTGGGGCTGAATGCATCTGTACCTGCGCTGGGAGCCTGCAGTGTCAGCGGCAGCCCGGAGATGGAGAAGATGAAGGGGGAGAGATAAAACAGGCACGTAGGAAATAAAATGAGAAATTCATAGGACAAACATGATGGTGGGAAAGAGAAGTGTGTGGGGGGGTGGGGGGGTTTGCAATTTGACAGAAAGGTGACAAGAGATTTAAGATTGAGGGGGAGGTTGAGGCATACAGATTAATGTAGAGGCAGAAAAATGGAAACAGGTGTTTTTAACTATAATGGTGCTTTTTTCCCACTTAAAAGCTAAAAGAACAGTCTAAGAGACACACAGGTGTCTTCTGAGGATGGTCTTTGTGAGAGATAATTACTATTCCGATCTCACATCTGTCTTTTGTTGCTCTACAGTTTCCTTTAATAAGCAACAACAGACTGAGACAGACAGACAGACAAAAGCAGGCAGGCAGACAGCTCTGGAGTGACAGGCGCAATTCAAAATCATTGTAAGAGCTGTGACAATGCTTTGTTAAACTCCCAGCCATCACTACTGCATTTCTGATCTCTCCAATGGCTTTATCCAGCTGAGAAATGATTCTTTTTAGGTTTCTCAATTGGGGCGGAGAAATAGATGCTCCATTCGCTTTTAGCCCCATATTAACAAACTTTTGTTTGACGACCAATGTGACAATGGAGGGAGGACAGAACATAAAATTCTCTCAAGGATAGATTAGAGAGACAGCCAGACTCCCCTCAGGGTCGAGGAGAGCCATTCAGATGAAGAGAGATAGAGGAATGGAGAGAGAGGAGGGGAGGGAGGCTTTTACACTAAATGACTGGGACAGACCAGGGAGAGAGCGGGGGGGCAGACAGAGATGTTACAGGAGGAGGGACAAATGGAAAACGATAGATGTGAGCTAGATGATGTGGGAGAAAATCACGAGGGAGTAGGGAGGGTCTGAGACTGGATACTGCCTGAACAGACATCTTTAACGGATGTTTTGTGAGGCTGAGAGCCGACTCAGCCTGTGATTGTCTGAAAACACAGCGGAGTGGATGGTTACAACACTGTGGAAATGTCTACTAACAAATAGATCACACTTTTACACACACAATTACACTGGAACTACTGAGCAATGCTGCAGTTTTTTAAAACAAAGAACTGGAAAAAATGAAAATAAGAACAGATTACTACATCAAGCCAGAAATAATTTACTATGAAGATAGAGAGTGGTGATTCAGATGATAAAGCCTTTGATCATTTTAAAGCCGTTCATCAAAAAATGGCTGACATATTACAGGTCAATGATGATATCACTTAATGCAACAGTTCCATAATCAATTTACATTTTGGAAAAGAAATAAAATACCTGACTGTTGTATGTACAGCAGGTGAAAGGTCAGCATACACTCACAGTATGATGGTATTTCTGATTCATTGTTTGCATATATGTATATATTTAATATACATAGACATAACTAGCAGAGGAAGTAAAAATAAAAAAATATATACAAAAGGGAGCAGTGTAACAATACATTATAATAACCAACTCAATATGAAATAATTTAGCACAAAAAAGTTTTAAAATGTATCACATATTGCATTCAGGATGTTTATTACATAATGCATTGTTATTACATAATGTGTTATTACAAGCAGTAAAGGGAAAGAGATTGTAACTAAGACATCATGCCTCTGTGATAACAACATGGCTCACAGATGGGCACTGTGATGCTGATAAGACACTGAGTCATGAGAAAGGTAAGTCCACTGACCTGTTATGACCCTCTGGGCCTCATATGGTTCCATGTAGCCGTTGTTCTCACAGGGAACAGGTCCAAGATTCGGTTCTGACCTGTGGTCCAAGCGAGCATCGAATGGGTCCGAATAATCTGTGTTGCCTGCCAATGGAGCAGACGGCACCACCTAAAAAACGAAACACATGCTTATTCATAAAGAAAAGTGTCGGCAGCAATTTTTTGACTACATAATGAATACAATACAGTGAATTAATGCTTTTGTCTTGCAGGCAAAAAGATTTGAAATTCAAATCATTGACTAGAGAGTTTGATTTCATGTGGCAAATCAGCATTTTAAAAAAAGTTTCACATCACACTTTTGAATGAACACTTAACATAAAGCATAACAAAACTTCTGTGTAATTAGGAGGATTCAGTCTGTAATACATGTAAAAATGCTAAAAAAGGAAGTAGTGTCGCACCAACAATACCTAATCAAGACCCAAAATGGAAAAAGCAGCACAACACTCTTAACGAGCAATCAGATCTCTACCGAATGGCACGTTAAGTATATGTTTGGTGACAGACAAAATGTTTCTGGAGTACCATCAAGATACTAATTTGCACTTTCAGTGTGTAATGCTTTGTATATTTAGTAGCTATGCAACATAGCTCCTTCTTAAAACCCTTGAAGAGGGAATTATATTGTATCTTTGTTGCTCCATTGAAGCTTTATGCAACACAGCCACAAATCATCCTGTCTGAGAGGAAAAGAGGGAGAAGGTTGGTTGGTTGTGAGCATTTGTTCTTTCATGCAAGCACAGGAGGAAAACAGTGGTCAGCTGGCACACTGACAGCTACAAAGGCAGCCATATGGTCACACACACACACAAAAGCAAGTACACAAACACACACACAAGTGCACATGCCTGCAAACAAATACACACTTTAGCAAAGTGTTCACTTCTTACCACTTTCTCTCTCTGTCTCTAACAAAGGCTCATTTCCCAAATTCCCACTCAACATGCACACACCCTTAAAAAAATCACAGCCTGATTCCATGTTGATTCTATAACAGGTTACCTATTGATGCACAGGAATCTGCAATGTTAATTAGAGTGCGGATGTTCCCACAGACCCTGGAAAATTAATGAGAGCGGGAGGAGAGATATGTAGAGAGGAGCAGCTATCGACTGGAGTTATGACTATTACTTTAATTCACTTCAGGACTTTCACACTTGTAGCATTTTCCATGAGCAGACTCATGGATTTAACTGCAATGAGAAACAAAAACTTGTGATAGGCTACTCTTTAACTTAACCAGCATATGTGAGCTGAATTAATGTGAGGACCATCTCCGTGTAAAAAAACATTTGCTTCTGCACCAGATGCTCTCTTTCAACATCTGTTTGCTTTTTTACTCTGCAAGAACTGTGCATGTTTTCAACAGCACAACATGACGGCACACAGACGGGAAAAGCTGCAGCCTTGATGACACAAACAGCACCATGGTATGAGTTATACCTCCCCATAGCCCTTCATCATACGACGTACTGTATATGGCCCCTAACATGTGCTCATGCTGGGGTCTCTCTCAGCTTGTAAAACCAAACCCTATTTATTATTTACGGAGGGACATAAACTCAAGGGACTGTGACCCTCTCTGACTCAATGGTCTGCTCAAGCCATCAATAATTCTTCCTTCCATCTAGAAGAGCAAATTTATATTGCACATGGGATGTAATGTGATTTATGTAAACAATGCATATTTGTGACACACATTACTAGTCACTTGCTTATGGAGCCGGATCAATAAAGCTGTCACGGTGATGGAAATGAGAGGAGAGAGAAGTGTTTTCATCCCTCACCATTACTTGCCTTCCCTGCCTCCCTCCTTCTCACTTTCTTCCTCCACTTGGCAAGCCAAGAGCAATACGAAAAACTGACTTTTTCATCACCTGTTTTTTTGTGTCTGAACACCTACACACACTGAGAAACTGAGGCTCTTACAGGCTCTTGCTGGTCCTCTATAGAAATGGCACTGAGAAGGATTTTGGTGCGTCCCAGCTCCTGCGAGTCCACTTTGATCAGTCTGTGTTTGGGAGATTTCATGTCCACATTGGAGGACTTCATGGGAGACCCGTACACAGGTGTGGCAGGGTCTGAGGTCCCAGACTCGCCCCTGGACCTGTTTTCAGAGTCCTCATAGGGATCCTCAAAGTCCAGGTCCCTCTGGAGCCTGTAGGCTTTAAGGATCTCGCTCTCTGTGTAGTCTGGTGTGGGTGGCTGAGGAGGCACCTTCCTGCTGCCGAAGCTCAGGTAGTCTTTCAGCCACTTGGCCATTGTAGCTCTGCTTGGTGCCAGTGTGTGGTGGAGTGAGAGCAGGAGGCTGCAGAAGACAGACAGGGAGACAGACATGAGGGTTATTGCTATATCTTATTTCTGAGGAGATTGTGTCAACTATCGATGAGATTTGTGCAGTGCATTCGTCTGTTTTTCAGGAGAATAAAGATTTTAAAAAATAATTTTCTTTTACAAAAACATTATTAGTCACACTTCCTGATCAATTATTTGCAATGGACAACTTTTTCCTGATCACAGATTCACTTTAAGCGTGCGCTTACATACACTTGTGTGACATTAAACTACACTAACAGCTGGGCTTTACGCACTTCTTTTGTTTTACGCAGGGAGCAATAACACTTGGCATCTGGACTTTGCCCGAAGCCTGCAATTACATTTCACACCCCTGCAATAAAGTCTGACGTTAACGTGCTAACAAAAAAAGGAAGACAAAGACAAAAAAAGACTATTAAAGCATCAAGAAATCAAAGTTAAGCTAAATTTTAACATATTACTTGCCTTGCGTATGTAATTAAACCAATACAAAATACAACACGTTCAGTTTGAGCGTGGACTCACTTAGAAAACTGTAAACGCAAGCAGAAAATGAGCTAATTTTTCTTGACTTTCCACTCAAACAAATCACCAAAACAGTGGATTTTAATAGCAGTGAGCGCTGCGCTGCGGAGGCACACTCACTTACCAACCCTTTTCAGTCCTTCAGCCACTTCGGATGCTTTATTTCACGTTTCTTCATGTCGATCACAATTAAACGGCACCGAGAAGTGACAACTCCTTCCACCACTAGAGCTTTTATTGTTATTATTATTCCACAAGATAGTGAGATAAAAAGAAAATCAGCAGCTTTTCCAGGATAGAACAGGAGCACTGAAATCCACCAAGGGTTGCTCTGAACGACTGACGGCAAACGTGCGAGTGAAGAGAGCGACTACACAGCTCCGATACAAACTCAACCGAGCGATTCAAGGGGAGGTGCTTCAGTCCCTGTGGAATATCCTGCTTTTCCTTTTTCGCAATAAGCCGACCGTTCATTCATTGAAATATCTGCACATCACACCGGCTGCAACAAGAGATACATCATCTTTTCCAGATCATAATAACTGCATGGGGAAAACAAATGAAGAACAGAAACTGATGTATGGGGGTGGGGGTGGGGGTGGGGGTGGGGGTTTAGCTCGCATGAATATGCTCCAAAGATGTGCATATTTTATTCACATAACATCACTTTTTCCTGTTTCTGTTTCCCGGAAGGATTTTATTTTTTTTCAAATGATTTTTCAGTTTTCTCGAAAAGAAAGAAAGTCAAATTACAAAAGCCTGAAGGGTGAACATAACTGTTTTCTGGTTCCTCATAAAAGGGTTTGATGGAAAAGAGGAATCCCATCATCCTCTGAGCCACATGAGCAGTGATGTTGTAGTTCAGACAGAAGTGCAGACACAAAAACACTCCTTCTCACAACAATGAGATAACAAAAGCACTGACGCCTGTCCAATCTGATTGAAGAATAAGGCATTTTGTTAAGTGGGAACTTCATTCCTTTTTGCTCTCTCCGAGCTAGTTTTATCCTTTCACAGATGTCCCATTACCCAAGGTCCAAGCTGGTAAATTGGATTGTGTGCTACAGTGGGTAAGGCCATCTAAGTCTGTTAAATGCCTCTTTCTTTACGACACTGATGAGCTCACTTTCTCCCAGGGGCCAGAGGACTGGATGAGGTCATTGAGCTAAAATTCTCCCCCACCGCTATCACCACATTAAAATTATCCCATCAGGACCTTCACATCTGCCTCCTCCTGCCTATCTGCTTGTCTGGTCCGTCTGCTCCAGTGTTCACCAGCTTCAGACCTAAATGAGGTTCAAGTCCCAAACTGCTTGTGAGATAAATTCGTATATAAGTCACTGAGGGTGTGTCACTGGAAACATCTCGCAGGTCCCTGCAGTCCAATTTAAAGCAGTTACAGAGGTGAAGCTGTAAACTTGAAGACAGGATCAATTTCATGACATCAGCTATTATTAAGGCCTGTCAAATGTGTCTCTGTGGAAAAGAAGTTCTCCAGGCTTGAAAAAATGTTTAATCTTCCCTTGCCTCACTAGTTCCTTATTAAGTTTAATTTTTAAAGTTAACAAAGCAAAATTGTGGGAACAACAAATTTTGGGGAACAAGGTTCATGTACTGCAGGAATCAGTCTTTGTTACATGGGAACAAGACCGATATGTTGTACTTGAGGTCTTATCTCCAGTAAATGAGATCTATTCATTCAATATGTTGTTATGTTGTGCAGAGCTTGTTGGCACAACATGAGAGCTTGATATAAGACACTTTGTTTGCACAATATCCTGGTCTTTCTGCACTCACCCTTGCCTTTCTCTCTCATTCTTTTCCTTTGCATTTTTATCACTTGTCTCATCTTTAAATGTACCAATAATCTTCATTCTCTCACCCATCCTCCCAGCTATACATTTTCCTTTTTCATCTACACAATTCATTCTATCTTGACACCTCCTCTCACCCCTCTACAACCAACAAGTTGAGCATGTCTTTAATTTTTTTCTTTCACTGTGGCCAGGCTGAGAGCCAGAAATGTGTGGAAGATTGAAACTGCGCAAGAGATGGAAAATCAGAGACATGGAGACAGACAAGCTGTCACACTCTGCAAGAGGAAGACACGTGTAGAACACATAGGAGAGGAAAATAGAAATGAAAAATCAGGATCTCTCACAGAGATAGATAATCTCAAATGGAAGGACAGACAGGCAAACAGACAGACAGAAATGTATAAAGTTATTGTATTTTTTTCATGCAAAATAAACACCACTGCAAGACAGCCAGAGATTTAATTAAATCAAACAGAAGCAACAAGGCGATGCGGAATAACTCCAAGAATTAATAAGACTCCCTCATTATAAGGGGCTAAATATGGATGTGACATTTTCTCTGAACTTCATGCTCTCAGTGTTTCTCTTTTACAGCTGCACAGCATTTTTATTGAATCTTGAAGTTACACAAGTTTCAATTTTAAAAACTTGTGGCTGTAGACTTTCATATAACATCTAACACACATCATCAGTGCAAATCTGAATTTAACCATGAGTCTTTTGGTTGAATTTAATGGCTAGAGATGACGCTACAGGAGTAGGAGTACTTGATATCCAAAGCGTCATCTGCCTTGCATTTACTGCCCTCATTTGGTGGCTCGTGTCTATTGCAAGCCTCATTCAAGGGTTAGGGTTAGTCACATAAAACTTTACTGTTTGTGAATATAAAGAATAGCCTCATTAGTATGAAAATGACTAGAACCAGAAGAAGAAACAATAATAAAAAATAAATAAATAGAAAAAATAAAAAATAAATAAAAAAAATAAACAGCGGCATTAATTTCATTGCATAAGTAAAATGTCAGTTTAACAATCAAAGTAAGCTCAGTAGCACTTAAAACAGTGGAGTTTTACTTAGGCCAGCCCTCCAGCTAGCTAATTTTCATTTTTCATTCACTAGGTGTTAGCTTCCGGGTTCAGAGTTTGTAGTGTTGCCATTGGTTACATCCACTTTCACGTTTCACTCATTGGTTTAAGTGTCCAAATAAGGGACTTTCCCAGCAAACCCCGTCTCGAATTTTAAGCGAGGGGTGCTGCTGAAGGAGGAGAGGGACTGAACGATGACAGCTCGTTCATGGCAGCGAGCTGCTTTACAGTTCACAGCAGCCAATTAAACACAAAATAACAGCAGTGCACTTCAGCACACGCGTCTTAGTGCTGCACGCGATGGAGACGGCATATCATCCATCATCACCAATCAAACGCTCATCCGGCGTTTTGCGCATTGCTGATTGGTTTATTTACGATTGAGGCGGGTACATTCCTGTCCTCGAGGCTGCAGTGACTTCACTACCCTGCTGTGAGCTGCTGATGGGACAGGAAACACTCACCAGGAGCAGGACTGTCCTCCACAGGTAGGCTGCAGGCTCCTCTACGCGTCGCTTTACAGTTGTGTAATAATTGCGTTAGCCTTTATCGTAGCCTGGTGGTGATACATTTATTTTGTAGCATCTTTTAAACATTTTGTTAAATCCACAAGTTGCCTTATTGCTCAGATGACTGAGTCGTGGGTAAAGAAATGACACAATTAATAAGCCATAAATACAAATGACACTCAAGTTTGTTTCTTTACCTTTTTCATTGAATTGTTCCTGTTGAGACAGAAGCCATTAAACCATTATGAAGAGTCTGAAGGCAAAGTTTAAAAAGAATGAGGTAAGAGTCAACTGTTGGCACGTGGAGCTTTACAGGTATATTTAAAAGAAGTGCACCTATTTGCTATTTCTACAAGCTATGAGCTATAGAAGCTGTTTTTACACCTACCATTACATTTTTCAACCACTCCATATTAAATCCACATTAATGCAAATCCCTGGTTGCTCTTTGCCTGTGTGTGTTTGCGTTTTTGTTTTTGTTGTTTGTTTTTGTTTTTTTGGTGGGTATGACCTTATCTACTTTTGGAGAGACAAATTAGACTTAAGCCCACTCAATTAGAGATGGGTGCCACTGAGGACATAAACCAGGTCCCCTAATATGTGAAGAGCTTAGTTTTGTGTGTGTGTGTGTGTGTGTGTGTATGGGGGGGTAATAGGATTCATTGTCACTAAGCAGCAGCAGGAGAGCAGGACTGTCTCCAGGCTGCTGTTATAACAAGATCTCAGGTAGCCTTCAATTATTCACATGTACGTGCACACATACACACACACACGCATACACTCAAGAATCCCTTCTATCCTGCTGTCATCTCAATGCTACTCTCAAGAGCTTTGTAATGTAGCAGTTAACCTTGTTACATAATGGACTTTATATTTAAGATTTCCCCTTTTTTTGCTCGCTCCAGCTGCCACTTGTTTATTTACATACAGGAGCCAGTGACCTCACACCCGTGCAGCACTGGGTCATGACACAAGTAGATAAATGAGCAGCCACCGACCCTCTGATTGTAGCCCCCAGGCTGTTACTGTTCCTGTAGCTCCCTGTTACCTTGGACTGCACACATGGTAATTACAACTGTGGTGATGAGGATCTCCTGACTTATTTTTTATCTTATTATAAAAGCCCAGCTGTCAAAAGGAACAATAAGATAGATGGACTGATAAACGTCATGTATAACACTCCTCCTACATAAACCTCTCCATAGTTGAAGAGTCTGTTTTGTATATAAGCTCGTTGGTGTGTCTCATTATGTCCCCTTTACCCCGTTAATGACCATCCAAACCGGCAGAGCAGAGCCAGCTCAGTTTCTCCTCTTTTTGCTGAGTCCTCACATCACCCAGGCCCCGCTCTATAACTGCAGAGGAACAGATCTACAGAATGACGTTGCCAGAGAAGTACCGTGCAGGATCTGAAGAAAAACTAATGAAAAGAAGGAAGCAGTCTGCCACAGAGAAAATTATTAGGTTAGAGAAAGGAGGACAGTGAGGAGAGGAAGGAGGTGGCAGAGTGTGAGTTGCAGCAGACTGCCTGGCTGTGTGTCTGCTAGCAGCCGAGGCAGGATGATAGGATAGCATTTTTTGGATGCGGACAGGGAGCACTGCACAGGGAGACTTTGTTAGGAGGACAGCAAACAGCAGTGATACTGTGTGCATGTCAGAGTTTTTGATTGGTGAGCTGTTCAGTCTCTTTGGAGGTGTGTTTTTACAGAATAGCATAAATTCTCAGGTATGTAAATCTCCATGACATGGCTGTGACCTCTGAAGGGTATATGACACGGAAGTAGAGTTTTCTTTAATATAAACCTGTGGGTTTGTTATATAGCAAGGTGGCTGTGTGTGTATACACACAGCAGTGGCTTTGCACTCCGTAGCTGTATTTAGTTGTGTGTGTGTGTGATGCCCTGCTAGCCGATATGGATCCACAGCAGCCTGTTTTTAGCCTGATGAAGCGGTTATGTCCTTGTTTCAGCCTGCTGCCTCTGCCAGTATGTATCTTTTCTCTCTATGCACGACACTTACAGGAATAAGACAGGAATTGTATTGGTTTTCTTTTTCTTATATTTCTGTCTTAAAAATAGTTTTATTGTAACTTGTAAAACATATATCACATATTCTGTTGATGCTTTGAGCCAAAACAAACTTTTTGTGACACCATCACTAGTTGTTGCACATACTGATTGCATTATACTTTTTTTCTCAGTCTTCTGTTGTTTTGTATGTTATGAGATATGCAGTGTAGTATTAGTTTTCACTGGGGCAGTTCAGGGTGGTGACCTGTTCTCTGGCTTGGCCCCCCTCAGAGTCAGGACTGGAGCAAGGGTGATGAAAGGCTCCTGCAGGCTGTGGAGCAGAATGAACTTGACAAAGTCTCAGCTCTCATCATCAAAAAAGGTCTCTGTCCCACCAAGCTGGATGCTGAGGGCAAGTCAGCGTAAGTTGAGCACCTTATTTTTTACCTATCTGAGTCACAAGATTAATATTTATTTGTTATTAGAAGTAATAATTTTCATTCAACATGTTGCATTAATTTACATTAGTCTAATTCTACTCGCTGTAATTTTGAAAATGGCTAAATTTACTTCTAGTAACATAAAACACATAGTTTATTGTACAGCAAAGCAATTTTCTGTGGAAATACATACTACTGTGTGTTGAACATATGCACTAATCAAGTTGTATTAAATCTATACTACAATAAATTCTAGTCAGGAGCTGAAAAAAATCAGACATGAAAAGTTATAGATGTTTATAACAGCTATTAGGCTGGTTCTCTGGCAGTTTGAAATCATCAGTATCAGCCAATACCTCGACCACAAGGCCGATAAACCTGCCCAGCATGAGGCCGGGTCATGAAATTACCAGGAATGCAATCAATAGGATTTTTGTACTTGGTCATATATCATAAATTATTGTATTATTGTATTATGAGATTCAGCAAGACTTCCAAATGAAGACTTTGATTAAGTCTGTCCCCCATTGACTAAATTCTGTGACTGTTTTGTAAACACGAAATTTGTGATATTACATTCCTGGCTGTTGTCATGTACATCATTTTGTTATTTGCAAAGAATAATAGAATTGTATATGACTTTTCATTTGTTTTGCTGTTGGCATTGTATATCTGCCATCAGCTGCCCTGCTTTCTATATATCAGTATTAGTCATTGAAAATCACACATCAGTGAACCACTAATTTTAAACTTACACTGATTCTCATTTCTTTTCTTGGATCACTAATGACTCTGTATTGTCCTTCCTTCCGGCAGCTTCCACCTCTGTGCGACGCGAGGCCGGCTGGACTGTCTGGAAATCATCATTTCTCAAGGAGCAGACCTTAATGCCACCGATGGTGCTGGTAGGATGTTTAACCATTAAAATTAAAATTTCAGCTTAGAGGCCAAGGCTGTTGAGTCACATGTGTGCCATGGATTGTTTATAAATGACTGTTTTTAACCAATTCCAGGCTTCAGCGCCCTTCACCTCGCAGCCAAAAACAGCCAATCAGAGTGTTTAAAAAGACTCTTACAGGTAAAGCTCAGAATAGTAGCATAGCTAGATTAACAACTACTATAAAACATGAGCAAAATAATGCAAATATTCATTTAAGATTGCACTAATTACAGAGAACTTAATATTTTGATGTTGATTGCTGTTATTTCTATTTTCCTGACAGGACAGATTAGCTGTAGATTGCACCGACAGCATCGGTAGAACACCACTTCATCATGCTGGTACATTACAAAATAACAACAAGACATTGGTTTGGTTACATAGGTTATTTTGCATACAAAAAATTAATTTCATGGGTCCAAGTTGGAATGTTGCTTGATTATTTTATCAATAATCTTAAGGAGGAGATGATTACATATAGTAAAAGTGATTAGATGAGCTTGTTTGATACTATCTCCTCCTTTATCTTCTGCCAGTTTTAAAAAGAGAATGGCGTCTGTATTAGTTTTGAACTTTCACTAGTTATCCTCATATTTCATTTGTATATTCACCAATAATTCTTATATTTGTATGTTCACAAACGATTTGTGCATACTGGCCTCTCCACTCAAAAAATGTTTGAATAACCTTCACAGAGTGATGCTTGGAGGTTTTAACAGAGTTTGATGATGTATACAACATTATACTGTATGTAAACCCATAATCCTGATCATTTCCTGCAGCGGTCAGTGGATGCTTGTCCTGCACTGAAATCCTGTGGGACTTTAAAGCCAATTTGGATGTTCAGGATGGGGTAAAAAAAAAAGAATTTCTCTACAGCAAAGACTTTGGTTAGCTCTTTACTTTTATTTACAAGCAAATTAGACAGCATTATCATTTATCTGTGTTGTTGTTCTGTCACATTTATCTCTCTGTCAGGATGGGGCCACCCCTTTGATTTTAGCAGCCCAGATGAGCAGAGTGGAGCTGTGTGTCTTTCTGTTGGGTCGAGATGCCAATGTGAACCTACAAGACAACCAGGGAAGGTACTGGAGGGCAGTCTTCTTCTCTTGTTTTTTAAGTACTTTGGAGTTGGAGAGAGAATGTGACCACTGGACTAAAGTGTAATACATTGCTCGGGCAGATTGGAGAATGAAACAGCCATCTTAGCTAAGACAGAATCAAAAAATCCTCTTTAGGATAATTCTCCCAGCAGTGGGGTTGTCTGGGTGAGGATAGAGGTGGGATTCCCATAGAGAGTCCACAGGGTGTTGGGTAGATTTGGAAGAATGCAGGTCAACCATGCAACAGCTAGAAACAGCTTTCAGTTTGGCTTTGGATAGCTCTTTGGAGAGGATGTTTACAAAATTATCCTCTGGTTAAGGAGGTGAAAAAACCCACATTTTTTGATACTGCATCATCACTTCAAGTGGAAACATTTCAGTGCTATGAGCTTCATGTAATACAGCATAAACTGCCTAGCAATTCATTGATAATCACAACCACACTGATATCTTTGGAGTCCTTAACCAAAATAAAAACAAAGTTGTGGACAACTGATCCAAGTGAAGGTCTGAAATGAATTTATACGATACTGTTGCATTTACAGTTTGCTCAATACTGCAGTTTTCCTTTTGTACTGTTATATTTTTTTGTTTGGAATCGCAGGTCTGCATTAATGATGGCGTGTGAGAGTGAGAGTGTCGAGACCGTAGAAGCTCTACTGAGAGGTGGAGCCAACACACAGCTGGTCGATGCCCTGGGAAACAAAGCTATGGACTACAGCATAACCACGGGCAACCAACACATCATACAGATGTTACAGGATGGAGCACCTCCAGGTACAATGAGGCCTGAAGTCTTTTTAATGTGGAGAGATAGAGGTTTGAAGGTGTTGTCATATCCAGTTCATGACCTCCGGTTGCTAAATCTTCAAAGAAACACAGGAAACATCGGATGATATTTCAGAGAGAGCGAGGAAGGAAGTCTGCAAACATGACTAAATGTAACGTGACATGAATTATTGTTTCATACAATACCTCGTCCGTAACAGAAATTTCACATCAAATAGATTTTTATCTGTAATGATGGTGTGTTACAGTGAGGACAACAACTCACATGATCCCATGCTACTTTATTATGTCATCTAACAACGTATTAATTATTTCTTTGACTGAGAGTCCCTGAGAAGCAGAAACTACATACTGTGTCTTTAAATGGGTGAAATACAGATGTAAATGAAACAGCTTATGACAGCCATTTTTAAAAAGAAATATAGAAACATGTGGCAGTAACATCTCACAGATTGCCAGATTGAGTGCATGGCTTCTGTTTGTGGCTGCGCTGCTCCTGATCCTGGCTGTGTCTCTACTCCCCGAGGAAACAACTGTAATAGGAGGAAGTGGATCAGGAGGACAGCTTGGTATGATTGTGGAGTGGGATTTTAGAAAAAAAAGGGAGAGGGAGAGGGAGAGGCGAAAGGCTCTTTCTACTTTTATCTCCCAACAAAGACGTTGCTGATATATAAGAAGCAGATGTGTGGCTGGTTTGAAATGGAGATGAAGGAGAGATTTTGGTGCACACATGATGTCCAACAACATAAGTTTTTATTCTTTAATTGCTCATTTTGGTGGATTTACAAGATACATGAATGGATTTAATGTGAAACAACATGTTGACAAAGTGACAGGAAGTAAGAGTTTGCTGAACCTCTGTGCTTGGGGGTTAAAATGTCTCGCTGTGTGTCTCTCTCCCTCTGCATACGTAGCCTCTGAGGGCGCAGGCAAGGAGGTAAAGTTGCATAGCTGTGTGTTGGATCACTCCCTCCATCAAATGAGATCATGGCCCACTTCAGCCAATCATATTGTGAATGTTTTCCAATATGAGGTCATTGTTTTTGTGTGCTGCTCCCTTTTTGTTGGCTTTCGCTCCCTTTTGTTGCTGACCCTTTGTCTTATCATGGTTTCCTTTTTTCGCCAGTTTTAAGTTGAGCTTGACCTCTGCTTGTCTGTGACCCCCCCCCCACGCAGCCCCCACAAATCCCCTCAGGCACTTCATCAGTGCAGGGGGGAACAACCCCCCGCAAACGGAAAGCTCCTCCACCACCACGCTCACCTCTCAAGGTACTGTGAGAAACATGTCAGTGGATGGAAAACGCTTTTATTTTAACCACAAGTGAAGGCCAATTTTCCAGTTTTAAGAGTTGATCCACATGCTGCTACATGAGAGTTAAAAAATACAAGGATGTCCATATTTATTCTGATTTACACTAATCCCTTCTGTAATGTTTCTGTAATATAAAATTACTTCTCAAGAGATTTCCTAAGGAGTATCATGTCTTTACAGACAAAAAAGGCTGATGTTGCTCTGTTTTCTCAAAGATCCAGGGTTTGCCACTGTCTCCACAGCCCCGAAGCCCTGCTCCACCTTGCCAGTCCCCTGAGCCACAGTCGCTTTCTCCCTCCCCTCAACCTCCAGAAACACAGCAGCCAGCCCAGGTTTGGACTGTTATTCTTCATTTTTGTTTAGTAATAGTTGCTGATTTTCCATCATGTTAACTAAAAAGTAAAACATGTTGGAATCATATTTATATACACAAGGCAGAGGATGAGGAGGTGTTTGAGGAGATTCGCCGGCTGCGTCTGGAGAGAGGCCGTCTGCTTCAGAAGATCAAAGCCTTGGAGCAGCAGCAACAGAACGCCCTCTCTGCCTTGGAGGAGGTAATGCAGATGGTTTAGATGGTCCTTTTAATTCCCGTCTCTGCAAAATTTTTACAAATTTATGTAACTTTTACCTATTTATAAAGCTCTTTGTATAAGCACCCATATCAGAGATTGCATGCACTTATGAATACTAAGCTCTGCTTGTTATTAATTAACATTTTTGCACATGTATATTTGTATTTGTCTGCACTGTAGTTGTCCCAACTAAAGCAGCGTCTTGAGGAGGCAGAGGCAGAGAGAGACAAGCTGCTTGAGGAGCTGAAGGGAGGTCATGTTATTGGGGCCAGTGACTCTGAGGACAAGGATGAAATGTTTGACTTCCCTGGTATGTAAAATGTGTACATGTACTTTCCAGGCCCTTACAGAAAGCATCCATGCACTTCCATGTATGTGCCCTTGTTATTCCACATGGGCATTCCTGCATGTCTCTCCCAGACACAAGTGTACTGATTTATTTTTGTTGTGTTGCTCTTGAACTTTCTCCATAGAGAAGCTGCTCTCCAAGCGCTCCAGAGCCACCCCTGCTCCAGATAAGGCCACCTCTCAAGGGGACGCAGACTCCCCACACCCCTCTCCTGCCCCTGCAGACCGAGGAACTATTGCTGAGCTGCGCAAACAAATAGAGGAACTCACCTCACAAAACTCTGAACTAGCTCTCAAAGTGCAGGTATGAATACAAATATACAAATTCACATGTGATTAACACATCAACAGCTGCACACACACCTGCACAGAGGATATACTCATTCAACCAACACACTCTCTCTCACTTACACTTACACACGCATACACATGCACACACAGTTGCAGAACTCTTTATAGAGGTTAAATTGATAGTGAATTAATCATTAAACAGGCAGAAGATGAAGATGCTGGTTCAAGAGAAACTTAATGCCCCTGACTCGAGCATTAGTCATGACCACTTAAACTTTATGACGCTGCACTCTGGTACACTAATGCACTGAGGCATATGTGTTCATACGAGTATAAATAGAGCTGCATCAGATGCACACATGGGGGCATTTGTGCATGTTCTTCACTAACTGGGTCAAACTGGTTGAATCACTGAGGTTTGTTTGAATATTCTGTTCTGGTGTGATTCATTCACTGCTGTATAAAAAGCAGAGATCCAAGTCAAGAAGAATGAGAAATCTATGGTGTGACCCAAGAGCAAAGAGAAATTAGGTCTGTGGAAGAAGGTCAGAGGTGAACTGAAACCAGGACCTCCCTACTGTGATTTATAGAGTGGAGGGTAGATTAGAATTTCATAACTCACAATCACTGTAATTTAAAGGACAGCTCCACCCATTTTATTCATATGGTTCAGTTTACTATTCAATTGGAGAACATTTTAGGCAGTAGAAACAGCTGTACAATGTCCTCTGTGACTCTGCAGGAGCTTTGTCAAAACTGAGATAATAACATGGGATGATGTCACCAGATTACATCTTCCTAGGTTTTAACTTATCAAATAAATAATATGTTCATGAAGCAAAACTGTTGTTGCAAACTAGAGATGTGGGAGTGGGACAGACAGGAAAGATCTGATGAAACAATAATCCAGTTAAATTGTGGGAAATAAAGTATTCAGTGTTTTTGGAGAAAGTGAGTCAAATTTAAAGTATCTGGGCCTGTTCTGCAGTAATTTGAAACAGATTTATTTATTCTAAACATTTATGGAAGTACAAATCATAATCAGAGGTGTACTCACTTACTCACTTAAGTGCTCACTAGCCCAGAATTAAAAGCTGTTCTATTCATTTTTTTAGCTGACAGCAATAACTCAGTATAAGGCATATGACTAAAATGTGACAACCTCTGTTAAGTATTTTGTCTGTGTTATGTTCAGATGCTGGAGATGTTTGAGAAGGACGACACAGACATGCATACCTCCAGCTCAGACTTTGTCCCCATAATTCAGTATGAGACCCTCAGGAAGGAGTTTGAAGCCCTTCAGGAGTGTTTCTCTCAGGCCCAGGCTTCAGACAAGGCCTCCAGTGTGGCAGAGGAGTGGTAAGATTAACTGAATTATACATTCAAGCACATTTATAACTAGAAAACAGAAGAAAGCATAATAGATTACAGTCAGTCTAATTCCACTTTATTATATCAGGCCTTTATTCTGAGATTTGCAGTTCCAAAGTCTCAGCAAAATTTGCTAGGAGACTACCAGGGCCATGCTGGAGGCTAAGCAGGCTTGGATGTAATATGTGTATTTGTGATATAGAAATGTTAATGTGCTATATTCTGTATGATATAATGCCAAAATGATTAGTAGATTAATGGATTAGTCCATTTTACAAGCAATTAAGATCAAACATTTGCTAAAATTGTCTTCTTGAATGGGAGCATTTGATACTTTTCTCTGTTTCATATGTTTATAAATTCAATATCTTTTGATTTTTCGGATAGTTCATCAAAGAAATTAAGCAATTTAAGGAGCTAAGGAGAGACTGTGATGTTTTTTTTTTTTTTTACCACATTCTGTCATCTTATAAACTAAAACATAGTCAATTAATCCAGGGGACCATGCACATTGTTAACAAGTGGAAATTAGACCAATAATGCTGCTATGAAATAATCTTTTGGTCATTTTATTGATTTGGTGATTTTGTTTGAGTTGATCTTTGTCTTGTTCTGCAGTGGCGATGAGAAGTCTCAGGAAGGAGATGCGGATGCAGAGAGTGTGGAGGCTTTGAAAGAGAAGCTGCGAGGAATGGTGGAGCAGTTGGCCTCCTCACAGTCTGAGCTGGAGGAGCTGAAGGAACAGATGCGCCTCGGGGTGCTCTCTGTGGATTGTGTTGAAGGGGATCCCACCGCAACAGGTGATGGATCTGAAGGCGTGTCTGAGGCTGCAGAGGGCGGTTCGAGCAAAGAGGCACAGCAGCTGAGAGCGTGGGTGACGGAACTGGAGGAGGAGCTAGCTAAGACTCAGGGCGAGGCTGGGGGTCAGAGCAGCCAGGACAGTGACACAATCAAACAGCTGACAGAGGAAGTAGAGGAGCTCCGTGCTGCCCTGGCCCGGAAAGAGTCTACGAAACAAGAGGAGGAGAAAGAGAGCGAAGAAGAAGAGACGGAGACAGTGAAGTGCCTCTGTGAAAAAGTGGCTGAGCTGGAGGCAGCCCTGGCAGAGAGCAGGATGGCTGTGAAAGAGGGAGGAGCAGGAGGAGCAGCAGGAGATGGAGAACAGGTCCGTCGTCTCCAGGAGCATATAGGAGAGCTGGAGGGGGAGTTGAGGAAGTGTGTGCCCCGCTCGCAGTTGGAGGAGGTGCAGGTGACTCTGGGGCTCCAGTGTGAGCAGCTGGCCAGGGAGAGAGCGGACGTGGCCAGAAGGCTCAATGATGCCCTCCTGGATCTGGAGAGACTCAGACCTCCTCCACATGGAGAAGATGAGGAGGAGGAAGAAGAGGAGGAGCACTCAGAGAGCTCAGAGCCCTCAGTCATATCAGGTGTGAGGTGTTTTTATTTTTACTTAAAGTAAATTTTTTGGTTCTATAAGGTCTTACTTTTACATCCTTTTGGTGAATGATCACCTCTCTGTCCAATCAGAGCACTCCAGACGCTCCCTTGCAGCAGTAAGAGAAGAACTGGAAGTGGCGAGACAGGAAGCAGCCCAGGCTCTGGACTGTCTGTGTGCCGAGCGGGAGGGCCGGGCACAGGACGCCATACAGCTGAAAGACGCAGTGCCACTCGCAAAGCATAGAGAGGCGCTGTCTGCAGTATCAGAGCAACTCGCTCAGACGCTGCAGGAGCTCCAGGAGGAGAAGACCTTTCGTGGTCAGGCTGAGGAGAAGGCCACCAGACTAGAGGCTGAACTGCAGGCCATGCAGGATGCCATACCCAAAGAGGAGCATGAAAAAGTCAAGGTCAGAGGAGGACTGAATCCAAGACTGATCTACAGCCAAAGTGCCTTAGTTATAGTGGCACAGCCTTAGGTGAAGTGTAGGGTTAAAAGGTTGTTTCTACGTCGTGTTTTGCCGTTTCTCATGTTTCTACATGGAGGCTGAGCCAACCAGGACCCTTGACCCTGAAATGGCTGCCCCTTTGCTGAATTTGAGTTCTTACAAAATAAATTTTCCACTATATGAGAAAGGTGCTCTGGAAGCAATAGACAGTTTAAAACAGCCTGTTTGTTTGTAGCAGCTGTTTCCAGTCTGTTGTTTAGTTTAAATTAACAAGGCGTTACATTATTAATTGTTAATGACTATTTGGTGTAATTTAAACCAATATTACGTAGGACTAGAAGACTTTATAATCCAGACAGGGTAAAAAACACATGACTGTAGATAAGCATAATTTTTAGTTTGAGATTCTGTAATCCAGCAGGTTTGTTACATGATTTACTTGACTTAAGTTAATAAAATGTAGCTTTATGTCAAGAGCAGGCTCTTTAGAATAATTGTTCATCAGTGTTTCTGAAGAGTTTCTGTAGGAATACATTTTACCAAAATTGTTCCTTTTCTGAAGTGTTTGACTGGTCTGACTGTACTTTTTAGTAATCTTGTAATCCATGTGCCCTCTGCCTCTTAGGCAGAGCTCCAGCGCTCCCTGCAGGCCAGTGAGAGCAGTGCAGCAGCAGCTCAGGAGGCTCTGAGTGAGAAAGAGACAGAGCTGAGAGAGCTGAAGTCCCAGAAGGCTGCAGAACAGGGTCTGATCTCCAAGGAGGATCACGAGGCCATGCGGCTCTCTCTGCAGGCCGAGATCAACGCCATCACGGCCCGTTTCAATGATCTCACTCGCAAACATGAGAAGACCTGCACTGAGGTGTGTGCGTATGGTTTATATGTGCCATTGTGTCTGCTTCTTTGATCCCTTCTAATGCCATCTAAAGCCACATTAGATGTTATTGTGTTTGGCACAAAGTGAGCTCTGTTCCATGAAGGCCTCTTTCCTGCCTCTACATTATTCATCTCTGTGTTACTTTCTCCTTCCCTGTGTTTCACTGATCCCTCCGTATGTGTGCCGACTGATGCACTGAGGCAGTGTTGTATGTAAACTATACACTCCAAGCTCCATAAAAACTCACTTTGTGACTTTGGTAATTGCCTCTCCAGCTCACAGAGGTCATTAGATGACACACTTTCACATGGATGATGATATCATAAATTGGGCTTTTATGTACTTAACAAAATAAGTCCTGCTTAGTAAAATCAATTGTATTACAAAAACAGATCCTGTTTGAAACAGACTGAACATCATATATGAGTGTTAGCAGAAGCTTACACACACTAGTATGTAAACTTGTGCTGATTTGTCATGAAAGTAAACTTTCCTTGAACAAAAGTCACAATTTCACACGAAATACCTCAAACTTTAGTCAGAGGGACTACTTTTTGGGAGCTCATAGGTCACTTCAGCCCATTTTTGTCTGTGTTTTCACTGCAGTCTTAAGACCTGCAAAGATTAGACTAATCAGTCGTTTTTGCTCTTAACTAAACCAGTGATGATTGTCGGTTCATCTCTTGTATGCTTTCCTTACATCAGCTCCATGCTGCTGTGTCAAAGTACAATGATGAAAAGAAAATCTGATATGTGGCTGCAGAATTTAAAATAGGTGGCTTAAATCAAATTTCCTGTGCTTTTAGAGATAACTGCCCTCCATGCAGGTATTTTTTGGGGGGCTTAATAGAGAGAAACTTGAAAAATTTCCATGAGCACAACTACAGTCTGGCTGCAGTGACAGGGTGCCACTGGTGGTTTTACTGGTTTAGGTGTTCCAGGTGCAGAGGGAGGCTCTCTTTAACAAGAGTGAGCGGCAGGTTGCTGAGTCCCAGCTTGCCACAGTGCAGCAGCAGCTAGCTGAGCTACAGGCCCAATCCAGCCACATCCAGGAGCTCCACAAGGACATCCAGGAATCCCAGGGCCTGGTCAAGGAGAAGGACCGGAAGGTAAGAGTTCAGGAAGGCCTGATCACACGGTTGCTGTTAAAGCACCTATGTGGTGGCCGAACTAATGTCTTCTTTTTTTTCAGATAACAGAGCTGTCCAAGGAGGTGTTTCGGCTTAAGGAGGCCCTGGGAGCTCTGTCCCCTCCTCTGGGCATCACATCCTCCTCCTCCTCTACCCACCATGGCAACCCTGGGCAACAAATGGCACTGCAGAACAGGATCACCATACTCAGTCAGCAGCTTCAGGTGAGGATAACAGTGACACTAAGGATGCACTGCATGTGAGTGCAGTGAGAGTGAGAGTGCAAGTGAGAAAAAATTGAATGACTCCCAAGGCCTGATGTGATAGTAACATTTTCTCTATGATCTTTTTGCAGGATTGGGAGAAAAAGCACAAACAGGTTGTTACTATATACCGCTCTCATTTACTGGCAGCTGTACAGGTCAGTTAATTCAAACAAGTTTTCCGAAGCACAAATTAAGACTCTGTGTGATGTCTTAGAGGATTTCCATGGGTATATGTGTGAATATGCATGCACTCAACACTACTGTCCTTGCTTTGGTTTGGAGTTTTGAGTAGGCCTTTTCTCAGGATTGATTGAAATACTCTTCCCCTTGCAACACTCTGGACCCATAGTCTGGGCTGTGAGTGGAATTGACTGCTAGATTTGAAGTTGCCCCCCTTTGTGTTGCAGAAAATGAGAGCTGGATTGATTTGTCTCCCTTCTCTACAAACCAGACAAAGGGGATGAAATTTCAGAAGCAGCGCAGGAGAAGGGGCTCAACTCACTTTCTGCCTCTATCAGTTTCATCATATTCCACCACTGAGGTGTTCACATTAGCTGTTTCTTTTTTTCACATAAGTTGTAATAAGAGATTGTTCAGGCATTGTTGACCTTTGAGAAAACTTTGGCACGTAGAGGCTTTCTGTGCAGTTTCTTCCAGATCAGGCATGTGGCCTCCATCTGGTCTTAGCAGCTGTATATGATTTGTTGGTGAATTTTCCAAGCCTCTCTTCGATTTGGTGAAGGATTAAGTACGTGTTAGGCTGTCCAATAAGGTTCATCTCTCAGAGTTTCTCAGTTGATCTGCAGTAGATCTGTGGAATCTGATCATATTAACAGTATTCCTCCTTGTCACCATGATCGGTGGCTTGGTGACTGCTTGCTACTGAAATGGCATTTCATTTTTCGATGGTAGTGTTAAGGTGTTTGCACCCATGACCTGCTATATCTGTCACAAGAGCTGACGTGGATGTGTGGTGGACGTGCTCTGCCCTCTCTTGATATAGGTCAGAGGCAGGTGTTTGTTCATGGGCTGCATAAAGGCCATCACCAAAAAATTGGCTTCTGATAGTGGGTCTGTATTTGAAAACATGCAAATTCTATTCTGCCTCTTAAGGATGAGCAGGTTATGTTATTTGCAAATCAATGTAAAGCCTTTATTTCTTACAACAGGGGCGAATGGATGAAGAGGTGCAGAGCCTTCTACTCCAAATCCTGAGGATGTCACAGCCGGGACACTGAACTTTACAATATCCGCAAGTCTTCCTCTCTCTCTCTCTCTAGTCCCTTGCAGGTCACTTTAAAGCAGCTCCAGCATAGCAGTTGTGGGACCAGAATCATCAAGACCTTTTCCAAAAAGCCAAATACAACTGATGCTTGGTCCGAGAAAACTGCATGTGTCTAATACAGTAGCCTAAGCACTAGCCTCAAGGCTTGGCTGATAACCAAACAGGGAAAAACAGAACTGTTGAGTGCCTTCATGGCTGGATAACTGAAATGACAGCAGCCTACATGTCAGGGGTTTATGATAGCAGAAAGCCGATGTGAATATGAAGTTGTTAATTAGAAGATAGAATCAGGTGTATTGCTTGCGTGACAAGCCTATTGGTTATATATAATATTGTTATAATAAAAGAGACAATTGCTCTTCTGACCCTGTTCTTTGTAACTTGATTCATGCACGGACAGCAAAGCCACAGCTTCCACACTGTCCCTCACATCTATTTCGGGGCATTAAAAATCTGAAGTCTTAATTTGGCTGCAGCACATGTGCATGGAAATTCAGACAGCTGGTCTTAACTGGGAAGCTGCTACACTGGCAGTATGAAGACTCACAAATGACAAAATACAAGTAGAATTGCACCCCATTTTTTTCCATTAGTTTTATTGACAAAAAAGCCATTAAAGGTAACCAAAGAGGAAAAGATTAAAAAAAGAACCTGAGAAATCAAAAAAGAATATTTTAATTAATTACATTGACTCGGATCCCACCAAAAGCTCTACAACTCACCTCATCTCTTTGTGCATTCGTGAGGCTGCAGCTAAGAACCATGGAGTAAAGATATGTTGCTACTGACAGAGAAATGCAAAGAGCATACAACCTACCTATAGTAAAGTAGTAGATTGGCTAAAAGGGGTAAGAAAGTTGATTTTACTGCTGTCAAGGTGCAGAAATGCATGAGAAAGTCACTCACATGAAGACACAGATGTGGGATGAGAACATTAGATAAAGTGATGTATTCCCTTGAGCCGGGACAAATAATGGATTTCATTTCAAGTCCAGTTCCTCCGCTTTCAACATCAATCACCATAAACTACTGCTATCTTTGCCTCTAAGAAAGGAAGAAAATTCACTGAGGGCATTGGGTGATGCACATAAAGACAATGACAGCCATGACACAAATAAGACAGTATAACAGGTATAACAAGAGCAGCTTACGTGACTGTTCACAAGTATAAGAGGTTAATCATCCTGAAGTTTGTTCAGTCATTCATTGGCATTGCAAGAAAACTAGTGTTTTGCATTAGGAGCATAAATGCACGTTATGTACACTCTGACACAAATGCCTGTCTCTGTAGTTGTTAAGGCACTGAAGTAGGAGGGGCTGTGGAGATACAAGCCTGTTCACAGGCTTATACAACACATACAGTATGTTTCAACAAACTATGAGCAGCCCTTACAAATACAACACAAATGAGGGATATTTATGGTAAATGGGATAAAACATCCCACTATCAAGACAATGTGATGCACGTCCACAAAACAGTATGGATGCATGATTTTTTTAAGGAGAGATTTTATGCCTCCATAATCGAATAGGAACAAATCAAAAGGCAGAAGAGTGTGTGACTGTTTTTGAAGTCCAGTCCGGAATCATGTCCAGTGTGTTTGCATTGTGCCATCTCAGAGTCAGGTGCTGCAGACCTGTGTACATGTTATAGTAAACAGTCTTTACATTCCAATGATGAAACAGACATTTCTACTATTGTCTCTTATATTCGCATTTTTTTTTCACTTCCTGCATTTATCCAGTAATGAATTACTGAATGATCAGATATCTTTCATTTTTTTTCAAGTGACAGTTTTGATCTGGCGATGTCCCTTATTTGTTCAGTGGTCGACCTGTGACTGACTGCTTGAGCAAACCCTGGTACACTGGAAGCACTTCACCATCACAGGCACTGTGGAGTATTACCTCTCAGTACAAGAAGTCATTTTTTGATTTCCTGAAGTTCGATCCCCTTCAAACTGACGTCACTTTCAGTTTTTGACACTGGTTGAAAATTTTGGGGCTCTGAGTCAAACCGTGGATTCTAGTTGGTTTGTCAGCTTGATAGCTGCATGCTGAGGCGCTTACGACAGATGAGGGATAGTTTGGTTCTTCCTGGGAGGCAAAAGGCAGACAAAGTACAGGAATATGTCAGATTCCTCATTTTCCATTGCAGAATTTCTCAGGGAAAGAATTATAAGTGATATCCATTGTTCCAGATAAATATAAATCCAGGATAATTGATTTCCATAGTCATTTTTTTCAGTGTTTTTTGCATTGCAACAAAAGAATTCACCTGTAAACAAAGAGCACAAAGAAGGCACAGATTGAAGATCAATACATTTATTTTAGACATACAATATTTTTTGTAATTGTGCATGCAAAAATATGTATAAAACTTACCTTAACAATAGTTCCTATTGAAATCACCACCACAAAGTTGTATTTTGGATTTTTACCAATCTAATTTTTCAGAAAATATAGTATTGTATGGAAAATGTATCCTTTTTCCTCTGATATCTGCATTTTCATCTATTAATTAAATTTAGGCACCTTGCACATACATATAATACTGCATGCTTACCGTCCCATGCAGGGTCAGGTGACTCACTGTTTCCTCCTGACCACCTGTTTGAGGTGGAGCTCACTCTCTGCAGCCACAATAGGCAGCTCATTCTTCAGGTGGTAAGAGATAAGGTGGCTTATGCTCTCAAATAACATGTCTTTGGTTCTGACCTGTACGGAAGTGGGCAAGAAATGGAGAGATGCATTTATAGCAGATGTTTCTAGTTTATCAACCACTCAAAAAACTTTACAATACATAGATATCGATATGATGACAGGGGCTTCTGTACAAAACTTCTTATCTGAAACAGAAATACACACACAGATGGAACAGCCATTGTAACGATTTGAGGTTTGGTATCTTTGCCAAAAAAGATACCAAACACGCAAACTGTTCTAATAATTAGACCATCAGGTAATTTTCAAAAAATTTTTTGAATTGATAAATACAAAGAAATATAATCATTATAACTATTTTTTTCTGTTGGCTTTATATGTGACTACTATAAATTTTTACAACTTGCAAACAGATCTTTGGTAAGCGGTTTTAGCTGTCAGACTCACCACTCCCTCTGGGTCGACCAGTAGCAGGTGTTTGGGAAGGCCACAGTGCATGCCAGTTAGCACATACTGTCCTGGGTTGGTAGTGCTCTCCCGGACCAGAAAGTCTCCATCCCGAACAAGGAGCCTCTCTGCATCCCGTCTGCTCATGCGACTGTGATACCACATCTCCCTGCGCAGCTGCTCCTCATTGGGGGCCACAGGAGCTCGACGGCGTGGGGGGCTGGGCCACTGGTCCTCTGGAGCCCGAACTCCTCCAGCTGCAGCTGACATACTGGACCCGGCAGCTCCACCACAGGCCTCATGAAGCTTCAGGGCATCTTCAAAAGGTCCTACAGGGACAGTGATATTTCCGAATACAAGTGTGATCACTCCAAAATACTTTTTAAACACAAAAAGTGATTTTATCTTCATTATATGTGTCAGAATGTGTAGCAGTAACTCTTAGGACTTACTCATGTCAAAAAGGTCCTTTTTGGGACTGTCAGGAGCCCTGGTCCCTCTGTTTCCTTCAGGTCCTAAGTTTTCCAGACTCTGGGTGTTAACATACTGATGTTTCTCATAATCTTTGCTGCCTGATGGTTGGCCATCAGCACATAGGTAACCATCTGAGGTCAGACCTGAAAAACACACAAGGTCTGAGCGCACTTGTCAAATTTTGGATTGGACATGTTGATGTTTAGGTGTGTGTGTGTGTGAATGTATGTGTGTGTGTTTACTATGAAACATTTTAATGTTTCTTTTTTTTGGCTCCCTCTAGTGGTTGAAATTACAACTTGAATTACAGACTTTTCTCAGACACAACAGTATATGTTTAGCATGTTTACAGTTTATCTCAGTAGCTTTGGTGCATTTCTCAAATCACTATTAACATTTGCACAACAATTAGTTGAACCTCCACAACATTTAGTCATTTTTGCACATCATAGTAGCAGTTTCTCATTCCTTCCAACAAATTGCAAATGCTTTTGGACATGCATTAATTGCTTTCATACAACTCTCTGCTGTCATAACATTATCATTTGTTTATGTCATGTCAGTCAAAATGAACTATACTTGTGAATGCTGAATAGTCATTCCCCATAAAACTAATAGTCCTAATTTCATTGCTTGAGTCATTACATACAAAAATGTTGAACTAGTTGTCAAAATCTGTCAAGCAAATTTTATACATTTTTAAAATCTTTTTTTTCCCCTGAAAATGTCTCCTAAAATGAACAGTTTCTCTCAGGTGAACCTCAGCTTTCACTGATGAGAAGGGGTGTGTGAAGCATTAGTTGCAACCAATGATAAGCCACTTCTCCACAGTCACTCAGAGCTGTATCCCGTGAACTCCCACATTACAAGCATATATGAACCAAGTAGGACATAGTGTGTACCATTTCTACAGTGCTGTGACACAGAAATGGAAGGTCAGCCTCTTGGAAGAAGGGTGAGGATGCCAGGAAGGGGAAGGGGACAAAACAGGGGAAGAGGCCAAGTACATAGGAGGATTCCTGATGAAATCAGGGCTACAATTGTGGATCATGTTGTCAATCACAGCCTCACAACGGCTGAGGCTGGTCGAAGGGTGCAGCCAAATGTTGGGAGAACCACTGTAAATTCAATTATTCAAACACTGAATAATTGTCAGGAGAACAAGTGTGTATAATGGACAGTAATTCAGCACTAAACAATCTGCACTACACTACTGTCATTGTGTCATACATGAAGCTTGCAGTGGGACAAGAGCACACATTCATACACCTTGATGAGGCAGGTTTCAATCTGGCAAAAGGTAGAAGGCGTGGAAGGAATCGCAACCATTGATGTCCCAGGCCAACGAGGAGGGAATATTACTATGCATGCAGCCATCTCAGAAAACGGCGTCCTTACCCATAGCCCCCGTCTTGGTCCATACAACACACATCATCTGCTGACTTTTTTAGACACTCTTTACAGGGACATAATCCCTGAGAATGAGAGGGGTCTAACCGGAGACTATCTGAACAAATATGTTGTTGTTTGGGATAATGTGTGTTTTCACCACTCAGATGTGGTCAGACAGTGGTTTGCAGCACATGATAGGATGCTGGTGGAATATCTGCCTCCCTATTCACCATTCCTAAATCCAATAGAGGAGTTTTTCTCTTCCTGGAAGTGGAACGTATATGACCAGCATCCACATACCCAAATGGCTGTTAGTGGCCATGGATGCAGCATGTGATGACATCACAGCAGAGTCCTGCAGAGGGTGGATTTGCCACTCGAGGAGATACTTTCCTCGCTGCATTGCAAGAGATGATACTTGCTGTGATGTAGATGAAAATATGTGGCCAGACAGACAGGAATGTCTGGATTTACATGAATGATTTACAGTACTGTGTATGTTGTATGTTCAGTTCCAATATGTACTGCAATATAATTTACAGTTGTGCACAGCTCTACCCAAAGGGAGTTTATGTTTGTTGTAAATAAGGGTGTATTTTTTCTTTTGCACAATGCTGTGAAAAAATTAGAATTGCAAAGAGCATATGCAGTAAAAATGTGAAACATACATATTCAGTGTCTTGTACTCAGTTACCTCACTAAATACAGTATTGTGTAACTTTACTGTAGTTTTCAAATGGCTGTGTAAATAGTATATAGTGCCGTCTTAAGCATGTTCAGGTAGTGTCACCAAGATCTGACTTTTTTGCTTTGGAAAACACTTACAGAGAAAACTGTCATAATGAAAACATGACAAAGCCATTTGACTTTCTTGTTCACAAACAACGGTGTCATGACTTTTCATCTTGATGGCACTGACACTTTCATTGACATGAATACTTGCTTTTGAGGAATGAACTATCCATTTTGAGCAAGTGACACGCTTTTGCAGGTTATCAACTAGGTTTTGCAGTTTGTACTAATTGTTTTGAGAGATGCATCAACTGTTGTGCAAATGTAAATAGTGATGTGAGAAATGCACCAAAGCGACTGAGAAAAACTGTAAACTCAAGCCTGACCCAAACAAGTTTCTTGGTGTGGCATGAGTCATTGTTTTTTTCAATCAGGATGTCATACTTCCTCTTTCATAGAGTTATATACTGGAATTTCTTATGTGGATGTTTGCCTGTGGTTATCTAAACATTTGGTAGGCCTCGTCATTTCAAACAGATCCTGTTATCACAGTTGCTTTGACACATGCTCACTAATGAGGTCTTTACCTCTAATTGCACCATGACATGATGGGAAAATACCACAGACATGATATGGTCCGTCAGCAGTTCCAAATACACAATTTCCACAGAGCAGACCAACCCTAAGCTATAAAAATACATCAGCACAGTAATCAGAGTGGCACAGCAAGAGGCTTGTTGTTAACCTTACAATGAAACTTTAGAGGCCGCATGTCGTTACTCAATTTTAAAAAGATGATAGATAGATAGATAGATAGATAGATAGATAGATAGATAGATAGATAGATAGATAGATAGATAGATAGATAGATAGATAAAAGAAACAAAGATGATAATTTATCTTGTTATAAAGAGTCACCTTTTAGTTGCAACTCCAAGACAAACTTACAGTTGTTTTTTATTCTTGAATGTGATTGAATGAATAAATGGTTTTTATTTTTGTGTCTGGCTGCTTTCACGGCCCATCCATCACAGGATTACTCAGACACATTCAAAACAAGAGCTCTCACAGTGCCGTCGTGCTGACACAAAATACATTAAAACATAGAAGGTGCAATGATACAAATGGACAAATAAACAGATTAAGCAAATTGATTTTCTCAAAGAAATATAATATATTATTAAAAAGTAAATAAATATACTCTTTGGTTTTAAAAACATTGTATCTGTTAGAGAATGAAATAGGCCTATATTTTACTAAACTGACACAATGACTAAAACTGTTGAAATGGTTCAAAAAGTCAGGAACAAACAGTGTCATCAAACAGGCTGCAGAAGGTCACTGGACTGCACAGAGCCAACAGTGATCAACCAGGTCACTTCAGTGCATGTACATTTTAAAGGATATTTTTAACTCCACTGCATTTATTTCATTGCTATACTTTTTAAATTTGAGATTTTACAGACAAAAAAATTCCATCAGTTGATATAATATCAAAACATTGTTATTGATTAAACTGCTCAAAAAGTATAAAACCAGTTAAAATGATCTCCTCTTCAAGAAGCCATTACATAAAGCACAGCCTTTATTTTAAAGCATCAATGACAATGATGCAATCATATACTAATATAATGCTTACAGGGCTCACTCTGCTAAATAAATACCTTTACTTCGATACTTTTAGTACATTTTGCTAATAATATGTACTGATATTCAGATTATATTTTGAATGTAAAAATATATATATTTTATTATTGTATTATTTGTACTTGTAATTTAGGTGCTATTACTACTTTTAAAATGATCTAAATACTTTGTCCACCACCAGTCACTGTGATATATCACCAGTACATACATCATGATGAACATCAGCAGGATAAACTGAGGCTACTTTCAACCTAATGGCAGGTAATGACAGAAACAATGACCTACTAAAGCTTGATTATCAGTTTAACCACAGATGAAACTATCAAGCTTTAAACCTACCATGGGTCAGACTTTCTTTTTAAAAGACCAAACAAAAACCACCCTGTTTACCGTTAGAGTTAAAGAAATTATTTAACTTATTACTGTCAATGACCACCACTGAGGTATTTGTCTGATTTGAGAAACCACGTCTGTCATGACGTAGAGGTGTCCAGTTCATCCATTTGTGACTGAATAGAAAGTCACAACCACTTTTTTTTTTCCCCCTGTTGCTCAGAGGTGTGTGAAGTCAGACGTCTGTCTGGCGCAGATGTGTGTTGATGTGCTTCCAGCTGTTTGTGGGGACTCATGATGTCTAGACCTGTGGGTCCGGGTTGACTGGAGGACCCTCCCTTACAGCCTGTGAGATCATCTCACTTCTAATTAGACCGCATCTGTCAATTAACAGGAAGTCAGCTGGTCTCTCGCAGTGTTTAAAAAGGGGCTGACTCAAACCTTCAGCAGGATTCTGACAGAGGCTCAGACAAGGTAAGCTGCTTTTTATTTCCTCCTCTACATCTCAGGTTTTCTAGCCATAAACATAAATGCACTCCTGGCCCAAGTGAAATCTGATTTTCTTCAATCTTTGTGCAATTCATGCTTACTTTCAGATTGACAGAATGATGCCTTCCACTGTACTTTGCACAGTTATTTTCCTGGCTTGTGCCTTGACATTCAGTGCTGCTCAGAGTGAGTATAATTATGTGATATTTATATTTCATATATTGAAATGTGTATCTGAAGTGTGTTCTTCAGTATTTTGATTGACAGAAATTTTGTTTTGTACCAAGGACTTTCCTGGAACAAATTGTCTGTTCTGTGCTTGTACTCACTCATGTTTACTCTGTTAATAATTATTTACCAGAGTGGAAACCCAACTATCTTTCACTACTTCTTCTTATAATCAATTTCTGGCGCAATTGCATTATTTATGGACTGTATCCTCATGTGGACTGTGTTATTAAATATGAAAAAATGTAAACTTTAAAGGCACTGATTGTTTTTAGATCTTTTTATCCACTTCCAATATTTTCTTTCTGTTTCCGTGCACTTTCTCTGACAAACAGAGAGCTGCAAAGGACTCTGTGGAGCCGATTACGACAGAGGTTCCACGTGCCAGTGTGATTATAACTGCATATCTTATGACGAGTGCTGCGGAGACTACGCATTTCAATGCACCACAAGTGAGACTTGTCTTTCCTGATAATCTTAGAAGTGAATTTCACTTCCAATCTCAACCTAATGAAAAATTTTATGCATTTCAATTTATTTCAGACTGTGTCTGGAGAAGAGTCATCTTTCATATACTTTCTGAACTTTTTGATAGCATGACATGATAAATATCAGTCTAAAATTTTCAGTACTGTGTAGTCTTATTGTACAGGCCAGTAATGCTGAAGTCTGCTGCGTTTGTGTGCAACAGAAAACTCATGCAAAGGGCGATGTGGAGAAAACTTCAAAAGAGGTCGGCGGTGTAGCTGTGATGCTGATTGCAAAAAATACAACCAGTGTTGTTCCGATTTCCAGATATTCTGTGCTGAAGAGGGTAAGCCTTATCCAACTGTCCAACAAATTGAGCATGATTGTGTTTGTGTGTGTGTTTTTCTGCATGTTAACTGATTTTCTTTCACAGTTTTGGATGTTTTACCATCATGTTTGCTTTCCTGATTAGCTAAAAATGGCCATACATCTTTTGTGTCTTGACACTTGGCGGTCGATTAATACCAACAAATTCAGTGATGGTCGTTTAACTGCATGACTGCAAGTAAAGTCAGTGCAAAGCCAAGATTAAATCTGATATGGAAACCTGCATGTCCACCAGCATGTGGAGTAGCATGCACTGCATGCAGTAATCTGCACCAATGAATTGGGTTAAATTTGACAATATTTTCTGTCTTGGTAATTACTGCAGAAGAAATCAAAGGAGCCGCTCATGCTACAGCACCTGTGAAGACTAGTTCATGCCTTAGTGTTAATGATATCAAACCCACAGGTATTTTTTACCCAGTAAAAAGGTTGAGATATTTTTTACATTTCCAGTCATCTAGGTTGAAAGCAAATCAAATCTTAAAGGGCAACACTCTCACCTCTGTACATGAATGTTCCCACAGAGTCAATTCCAGATGAGCCAACAGAGCTGGATTCTACATTCAGTGAGGGAAACAATGAAGGTGACTATGCTGTTTGAATTTTGCTCAAGAAAGTGATACAAAGCTGTTTCACATTAAATAAGTGCTACTTGATTCCAATGACAGGAACAAATCCTCTCTGAACTGTTTTCATAAAGTCATTTGTTTTGGATGATTATAATGAGCTGAACTCAGTGGAGGTAACAAGACATATGTCAGTGAGACTGCAGGAAGATGTTGACAGTTGTCTACCACTCTGTAGCTCTTTTACCATGGCTTTCTTTAGGGGCCAAGTCTTGCCAGAAAAAGCCAAGAGCACAAGCCTCATCGGCCAAAAGAAACACAAGGAAGCAGTGTTGCCATGAGTGTGTGGGAGGGTTTTTGGGCACAGGTTCAGTCACAAGAGAGGAAAGCACAAAATGAAGCCAAGAAAGGATGACAGAACATTTTCTTGGAGGTTATAATTCAGTAATTGGCTGGGAAAGCTTCGAAGGTGCACATGCTCTTCCTGCATCCTTCTTGCTTCTCTCTCAGGAGGAAGACATGTCGGGACATTTCCTGTCTATAATGTGACGTTCAGTGAGGTGCATTCCAGAGAAAACAAATGCAAGAAAAATAAGGATAGTACTAATTTTACAAAAAAAGTGTCAAAACATTGTTGAATCTGAACATTTAAGTTATTTATTTTTGATTTGCTTTCCTGCAGATGACCAATTAGATCCAATGGCCACTCCTTTACCATATCCACAGGATGATCTCAGTGATGGTGAGCAATGATGTGCATGGATAATAAATCTAATAATATGTTTTTTTTCCCCAAAAAGTAAAAAGTTGAAAGTTTTCTAAGTGTGATATCCAGGTCCTAATATGTCACACTCTTTTAGATATGTATGGCCAGATTTTTCCCAGTGAAGGATATCCCAACAATGGCATGGAGGATCCTGATGCAAGTCCAGTCCCAGAGAGCACCAGTGACTATGGATCACCTACAGCAGACCCTCTGGATCAAAATAAAGCTGAACCCACACCAGATCCAGACACTGTTGAGCCCACTAAAGACACGACTCCCTCAGATAATGAAGGAACACAGGCCAGTGACGGCACCCCCACCCTTAACCCCAACAGTGACGGCACCCCCACCCTTAACCCCAACAGTGGAGAAGCCCCCACTGAGAGCTCAGGTATGTCATATCCATTGGTTACCTGTTAGGAACAAATGAAAGAAAAAACAACATAAGGTGACCAAGAATGATGTTGTTTCTAAATCAGCTGCCTGGACCATTTTTCAACTTCTTTACACCTATTTATCAAAATTCTTCTTCCAAAAGATATTCCCTCTGCTTAGCTTATGTGCTTTACCTGTCATTGGTCTGTGCATGCTCCAGGTTTTTGCCATGTTAGTGTGGTCACTCATTCTCTGTGCTCTTTCAAGTTTTTTCTTTTACCTTACCGTCCGATGACGACCAGGCCCTGATTCCTCCAGTCCACATGTTGCAATGTCTCCCAACAGCTCTTCATGTGTGTATGTGTGCCTGATGAGCAGGTTTACAACTGCTTTTTGTGTATGACTGCATGACTGAATGCTAACTTGTACTGTAAAAGCTCTTTGAGTGGGCAAACAACTAGGAAAGTGCTCTGTACTCTACATAAATGCAGTCCTTGCTGTCATTTATTTGATAATTTATTAATATTCTCCTTGGCTCTGAAGATGTAAGATTCACAATCATGTTTTTCCTCCTCCAGATGCCAGTGATAGTACCAGCTCATCTGACTCAGGAACAACTCAACCCACACCAGCAGCTGAGCTGGTCTCCACTCAGCCTTCTGCAACATCAGCACCCAAAACAGAGCTTCCACCTACAGCCAACACGCCAGATCTCAGTACGCCAGAGCAAGCAGAAGCAAAGCCTGAGGCTGACGTTTCTCCTGAGGCACAGAAAACAGATTCATCTATGGCCTCTACTGACATGCCAGAGGTTGCAACCACAGCCTCTTTCCCATCTGTGGCTCCAGGATCCACAGACTCCTCCCCAGGCCAGGAAAACTCCAAGGTCACCACCGTACCTGCCTCATCAACGCTGGACTCAACACCCATCCCAGAGGCAAGCACTTCAGAGCCCAGTCAAGATGATACTGAGATTAATGCAGAGGCCACAAAAGACCCCGTCCTCCCAGATGCTGATGATCCTTCCACCAGTGTTTCTCCTGTGGGGTCAGATCTCGATGCTCTGACAACCAAGATCCCCACGTCCACAGATGCAGCACAGGACGACACTACACCAGACGCAACTGCAGTCGATCAACTAAAAGTCACCGCAGTTCCAACCAAACCCACATCACCTGACGCCACCTCAAAACCCCAGGACAAACCTGAGCCACACAAGCCACTGCCAGTTGAACCAGCACTGGCCAAACCCGGCACAAGACCTGAGGCCAAGCCTCTGGAAAATGCACAAACTCCCAACATAGAAGATTCTAGAGACTACCAAGCAGGTAACAAATGCTTTTATCATTGAGTCTGCTTGTCAACGCAGCATCCATAGGAGACAAAATGTCTAAAAGATTCCTTCTGTGACAGGAGAGGGGAAACTTCAGCACAAGAGTTAAACATTTCTTTCCCCTCGCAGACTCTGCTAAAAATCTCATTTATTTTACATGAGTTATTGCAAAACCCGAGGCCTCTTGTTTTGCTCTCAGCCTTCTTTATGAGCTCGGATATTTTTTCACTGCGCCTCTGGGTCAGCAGAGCCTCCTTCAAAGTGTAGCAGCACTATATTAGGTGATAGATGTGGCTGTTTTCCCACTCTATAAATGAAACAGCCTTTTGAAGTGGAGGGGGAAAAAAAGCTCAGTTTCTTTAACAAATGGACAAAAAAAAAGTTCTTAATGCATTCAAAGTCCTTTCAGCTCCTGGAGCGCAACATTATATTTAGACTTACACACTCTGGGATTGCATGCTTTCTTTCTTTATTGTTTGTTTATTCAAACAGATGGTTTTCTCACAAATATGTGCTTTTTCCCAGATGACAGCAATGATACAAATCTGTGCAGTGGGCGTCCAGTCAGTGCAGTCACTACACTGAGGAACGGCACTGTTGTGGTTTTCAGAGGTTAGTGCAAACCAGGCGGCTGATACTGACTGCATTCACAGACATGAAATATAAAAACAGTTTCATGTTTCAAGTCAAATATCAGAAACATTTAAGTGAGCAGTGGTGAAAAAGAGCACATCTGAAGAATCTACTGAGTACAAAGAAACAATGTATATAACCATAATGATAAAAATCCAGTTAATGGTTATGAAAAAGTTATGAAAGACTCTGATGGTATGATGTTTTGTGCACATGGACTGTTCTTATGTATCAATATTCTTTTTTTTAAGGGCACTACTTCTGGTTTCTGGACGGAAACAGAGTTCCTGGTCCGGCTCGTGGCATCACACAGGTGTGGGGTGTCCCCTCCCCCATCGACACTGTGTTCACCCGCTGCAACTGCCAGGGCAAAACATACATATTAAAGGTACATTGATTCAGCTCACTTAAAAAAAATGAGTATATTTGAAAAATCTGAATGTGAGTGATTCAATGAATGGGACCCTTTTTTTAAAAACACAATCTCGTCTCTGCTTCATCTTTCATTCCTTTATCAACCCTCTCTAATAATCTCACTTTTTAACGTGCTGTGCAGATGTATTTTAGTTGCATAATGTTTAATCTTTTGTTTGTGATCTTTGCAGGGAAACCAGTATTGGAGATTTGAAAATGACGCTTTGGACACCGGCTATCCAAAGCTCATTCGGACAGGCTTTGACGGCCTTCAGGGCCACATCACAGCTGCTCTGTCTGTGCCTCAATACCGGGGAAGGAGAGAGTCAGTTTACTTCTTCAAGAGAGGTGATCAGCTACAGTTCTCATTGCTTTTGTGATATTGAACTTTGTACTCTGTGTAAAGCAATGGATTTGATTATTATTAATGAAATACTTCATCATACTGATGTTCTAAATGAATACATACTGAAACAGACTCCTGACTGGTTCTTTTAGGGGGACTGGTTCAGAAATATTCATACCAGTTTGGCACCAGTCCAACATGTGGCAGGAAGAGCCAGTACGTTTACACCATCCGGAACCGAGTGGCTCGACAAGCAGGTACTTCAACCATAATAATGACAAGAAATATATTTTGATGTGTTGCATTAACTCATCTGAACAGTGACACTGATAACATTTTTTTTTGTCCTCATGTCTGTGGTCCTGCATGAATGTGACTGTGATGAGTCAGTGCACTGGGTCTCTGCTGAGCATTTGAACCAATACTCAAACTCACATAAACATGTTTTTATTTGAGTTACAACACATGCAATTCTCTGAAAGAGTGAGTCATGCTTTTGTGGGTGTGAGGGGCAGTTAGGTCCATCTTGTAAATAATTGTCGAGTGGAAATAAATTGCATGCGTTTCATTTATGGGGCTGCAACTGTTGAAGGGCTGTGAGGGTACCAGAAAAATGTCAAACCTAACATATGTGCAAAAACATCATAACAGAGGAGGACATAATCTTACATAACAATCTTTTCATTTTCCATTGATTTCTTTCCCTCCCTCAGTGTCTGCTCTGGGGCCAGTCATCAGCATTCGTAAGTCCTGGAAGGGATTCCCCTCCACCATCACGGCCGCTGTGTCTATCCCAAACAGGAGAGAAGCAGATGGATACAAATACTACGTCTTCTCAAGATGTAAGTCATATCTCTTCTTCACAATAACTGTGGTACAAAGGAATTCTGTTAGAAAACAAAACATAGTTTCAAGCTCTGAGTTCTGCACATCAAGACTTGAATTTATGATGTCTTTACTAATCTAATCTCCTGATTTTAGATCCCCCACACAAATACCTGGTTATAAACACTGCTTGCAATCTCTTCCTTTACACCTGCTCATATTCGAAGAACAAAACTTCCTTTCTGTTTTTCTCTGCAACACATTTGTTACACTCATTCACACAGTGTCTGACATGCCTAACAAGGACCGCATGTGTCTGGGTGTGTTCCTGTCAGGGTGGGGTGGGGGTTCAGACAGATGTGAAGGTCATTAAGGGTGGTGTCCATTTACCTATGAACGAAGTTTACATTGAATAACCATAGTAGATGTCACTTTTCTGTTGATACCTATAGTTTATTCAAAGGAATCCTGTCATTTCTGTCATAGTTAAATAATTCACTCAGTTTCAAGCCGACAGTAGACGAGTCACGCCAGGAGTCTGACTAGATTTTAATGAAACACCACAGCGCTTTGCATCCATGTTCTGCTGTCGCCAAAAGCTGTCAAGTTTTTGAGCAGACTGAAGATGCATATTCATGTTCCCTAAAATGAATATAATAAAAGAAAAAAAATACATCCAGAGAATACATTCATATACATAAGCATTAACTCAGATATTTAATGAACTCATCACAATTTTGTTTTGTTTTTTTCACAGCCAAATCCTACAATGTGAGGATGAACAGTGAACGTCCTGTTATCCCTGCTCCTCCAGCCAACGCTTTGCCGCAGACCAACAATGTCTTCAAATGCCCAAAGAAAGTCTGATTGAAGAATGATGTGTTTTTCTCACAATTTTAAAGTTTATTACATTCTTCATAAAACACATTGCTTCAGCATTAAACTGAATAACAAAGGTACTTTACATGCACATTAAAAAACAAAAGCAAAACAAAAAGCAGGCTTTCAGAACAAGTGAACATTATCTCGGCTGAAAAAAGAATTTAAACACTCTGATTGAAAAATATGTCTCTGACAGGAATGACAAGTTCTCCGGTCACGGTTCTCCTGTTTTCTCATTAGTGCTTCATCTTGCAAATCGTCTCCCGTGTATACCTCGAGAGGGAAACTGACCTGTTGAGAGAGAGAAATATTTTTTTTTATACAAAGCCTGCTTTACTGATGTAAAAACTCTGTACAGTGGCTGTAAAAATGTGTCTGGCATGTAAAAGATGACAGTGTTTCTTCTGTTTTCTTATCGACATTAACCTGAAATATAACAAACTTAGATGCATCAAATTCTTTGACTGGTAAATAAAATAAAACAGTTGTTTTGTTTGCACATCATGACTCTAGTACACTACTTCAACACCCGTCATCACTCAGAAATTGTGAGGACAAATACACACACGGCTGCCAAAACCCATGTTGCACTGGAGGTAAATCACAGAATGACGTAGCAAATAGGGAATCAATTTAAGTTGTTGCTGTTTTTCAGGAACTTGCAAAATATATTAAAGAGGAAAAACAATATTTCATTGTTAATTTTTTTTACGAGAAATATGTAATTGTATATCTGATTTAAAATAAAAAAATGTCAAAAATGTTTTGTAAGTGAAAGTCTGTTGTTTATTGAAGTCATGAATTGCAGAACTCTCAAAGATAAATAAGCAGACCACGTGAAATACTACTGACTATAAGCTGCACAATTTTTCTTACAAATATAAAGATAAAGATAGACAGTGATATATTTGAAACACTGATATTTAAGAATTTCAGTATTTCAGGCCTTAATTTGACAGTAGAGAGATGACTGGAAATCATTATTCTCTTGGAGAGTATATACAGGTTTTGAAGCATCATTTTGTCACTACTTCTGGTGACATTCAAAATATCATATCAAAATCAAATGTTTATATTCTTTCATTGAAGATACAAATTAACCAGATGGGCCGTGAAGAGATTTTAATGCCTCTTACAACTTTTTTTTTTTTACCATCTTGTTGTATCAGTATAAAAACTAGCAATGAATTAAATAAGCATGAGACTATTAAGAACCTGGAATAGCTTCACATTAATGAGAAATATTAGCTCCATTAATATCCAGTTTGTGTGTGCTTTCACTCGTTACCTCCTCTCTTCATGCGACCACCACGGTTTTCTGGCCAGCGCTGCAGCTGTCTGCTGGGTCCGGGTCTAGAGGGTTTAGGTGGAGCACTGCTTGTATCTGGAAAAAAACATAACACTGCAATCAGAACAGAACAACTATGATAAATAAAGAGATGAACAAATGATTAAAAAAAAAATAGTCGTTCACAGCAGGGATCTCTTCAGTACCTGCAGAGCTAGAGGAGGGCTCCTGACTGGTGGAGGGGAGGTTTGCCTTATCAGACGGCTGGCTGGACTCCTCTATATCTCCCTGGGAGACCACTGCATCCACTGACACCTCTGCACTGGACCTGGAATAAACACCAACACACAACATGCATGGGATCAAATCATACATATATCTGCAGTCAATTACCTGCAGGATAACAAAAATCACAAGATTCACTTTTCTTATAAATTTTCTTACTTCTACCATCAGTAGAGTTTTAATTTGATCCAGCTGTCAATAATACATACAACTTGTATTAGAACTGTAAATGGTGTCTCTGTGTCAGTCACTCTTGGATTCACATGGCTTTTTGAAGTAACTTGTAACTTCTGCTACTATATTTGCTAGTTAACTCTTTCAGCCATGTAGCAAGCTGTTAGGGTGATAACGCTGCTACTTAACCCCCCAGTGTTTACACTGTGTCTGTGGACGTCATGACAGAGGCGAAGCGAGAAGGATGCAGACAGAGAAGAAAATAGAGAGTGACTGAGTGTGAGACAAGAGCAAATGTCAGACTGGCTTTCAGTCACAGTAAGAAGTTTTGCAAAGTAAGAGGCTTCAGGACAAATGTCAAGGAGGACTTAGTGTTTTTGGACTGGCAAGTAATATTAGCTGGCTTGTTATGTGTCTAGTGTTGTATCACTTGCTCGATGTTTGGATGTGTCGGCAGACTTCTTGACTCACTTGTTTTTGATCATAAGCCAAATCAGCCAATTTCCAGAGTTTTAGCCAATGAATGTTACAGCCAGGTGTTGACAGCATATTGTCTCTGGTTCATGTCAGGTGAGCTTCACGTGCTGCTGTTTTGAATCGTGTGTAAAGGTTGTGCAAACTAGCTGTGCCCAGCAAAAAACATCTAAGCATGCCTGTTTACCTCAAGATATATGTTTTTAGGACATAACATTGTTATGATACAGTGGAGTTTTGGATGAAGTTAACATGTATGCTAAAACTGATAGAGAAACCGGGGATTGGTATCTACAACTGTGGTGTTGCACTCAGGAAGTAGGGGTGCCAAATCCAACAAAACGCCAGTTGCTACATGATGTTACTTTAAAGGGCAGAAGCCTGCTGAATGAAGAACCAGAGGTCTGAAAACTAACAGCAGCATACCTATCAGTGTCTGGCTCCAGGAAGGCGTCGTCTCTGTCCTCCCCTGTGCTGGCTGTTCCTGGCACCACCAGGCCCGGTGTGGACGTGCTTACCATAGGAACCGACTGAGAGGCGTGCTCAGTGGTGTCAGACTGCGGCACCTCTGAGAAGACATTTACTGGAAGGGAAAACATAAAAACAAGACTGACTCACAGATTTTGTTGTAATATCTGATAGCACACTCTGTCCGTCTGCAATCTGAAAAGAAAAAAAAAAAATTCCACTCTGCCTACTGACTATTTTCTGAAACTGTAGACTGTGTTGAGTATGCTGACACAAGGGTTGGGTGTGCTGATAAAATGAACAGATCCCATCATGTCAGGCAGAGCAGCAGATACATACCTGGTGCTGCAACTTGAAGCGCCGTAGTGGGAACGCTGCGTCCACCAGAATCCTCTTCATGACCTGCTAAGAACAAGGGGCTTTCATACATCCCGAGACCTGAGGACAAGGAAAAAAGGCTTTTACATTCTCCAAAAACACTTATTCTGTTGCAATTTACTCTTTTACTTAAACTGTAACTCTGACAACATGTGTAGCAGAATACCTCCTTGTGATGCAAGCTGACCCAGGTCAGAGTGTGAGGAGGAACTGGTTTGCGGCGTGTCCTCTGAAGGACCAAACCTGAAGCGAGGCACGCCTGCCACTTGAGGAGAACTGACAAAAAAACAAACAAAAAATTTTGACATCCATAAATCAGCAAAGTGATAGGAGTCCTTATCACTAGTCCCTAAGATGTGAGGTGCTTCAGGTTTGTATATATAATATAATATAATATACTTAAGCTTCTGAATGTAAAATTAAAAAGAAATCCGTATGAAAAAATAATTCAAGCAAAAAAATACAGAAATTTAATGTTAAATCTCAAAATTTAAACGTCATGTCTGCCGCAATTACCCTGAAAAATAATTTAAAATGTGTTACACGATCAAAGACTACTTAAATCAATAACATTTAATCATGGGCTGCATTACTACTGGTTTTGTCACTAAAAGGAAATAAAAATTTCAAATGGTACTCAGGCATTTTGACTTCCTGTTCTGTGTATCTGTGGTGTGTGACACTTACTGGATGGCCTGGTCAAAACCATCAGAGCGGTGTGGCACCACCAGAGTGGGAGTGCTTGGGACCATCCTGTCGTCATCATCAAAGAAGTGCTGCTGCAGAGGAAGCATCAGCAGAACGTTTTTGGTACAAACACACACAGAAGCACTGGAGAAAAAGTTTCTCAATAACATTTTTACACATGTTGTAGTGATTGTAACATTAGCAGATGTTCTCTTATTCTAAAGGACTTACAGCACTGCCTGACACCCCGGGAGTGAGCTGAGGGACTCGACGACCAGGAATACGCTGTGAAGTTACAATTTACAGACTGATTAAAAGGGCATGTGATCAGATAGATGTGATATAAAGAGATTACTTCTGTGCAAAGTACATTCGATAATAATAAAGGACTGATACTTTTTTAACAAAAACAACCAATAAGCAATCATTTATTCATACATTTCCCCATCAAGTGCAGGTTAGTTTTTATACCTGAGCCTGAGCTGGTGGTCCCAGTTCTGAAGTTGAGGCTGGGTGGATGTTCAGGCGAGGTGGCAGCTGGTGTGCTGGTCTCCTTGTAATTGGTTGTTCTGTTGGGTAGGCCTCCAATGTGCTGACCTCATCTAAAAAAACAGAGATCCATTTTTTTTTCAATCACACACTGGATCAGAGCCATTGTTAACAAAACTTTTCAAACAACAACCAACCTGCCCTTTGTCAAGCTGTTTATAAGCTATACAGGCCAGAGACTTGTAAGGTTTTAAACAGCACAAATCATGTTTAAAGTCAAAACCAAGTGAACACTTGAAAGTACCTAAAAGTGAAAATGTTGGTAAGATTTGTGCAGGTTTAAAAAAACTGCCAGGACTAATGTTGAAAAGATGAATTTAAGTTAAAGAGGTGAATTTATGTGCATTGAAAATGTGTTGCATACTTTTAAAGTAACATTTTCATGACCCCCCCTCACATGTCTAATGTCTCCCCACTGATGTAATGCTACAACATGAGCAAAGACTTTTCATCCTGTCTTTCATTTTCAAAGTAAAGAAACCTTTATGTGTCCTTGTTGGACATGACCTTCTTTTTGGCCACCACTTGTACCGCTCTTCCCTCAGACAGACAACAACATATTACATCTCTCTCAGTCATCATGAGTGTCAGATAAGTAATTGGATGGCCGGAAAGTGCATGAGTGCATGTGGGGGAATGTGAGGTGGATCTACGTATGTGCATTTGACAGGGTTTCCTGGATCTTACAGCTGGGTGTCTGGGAATCTGCTGGCCTCTGGGTGGAGTCAGACGCCCCCAAACTCTCCTCTGTCTCTGTGCCCGGGTCTGTTACATCAGCCCCCTGAGAAAGGAAAGAACAAAAGTAAATAATAAGGAATATGGGTGGTTAAAGAGGAGAAAAATCACCAGCAGAATTTTAAAAAGTTAAACAGGGTAAAATAAAAAAGTTAAATCAAAGAGAAGCTTAGGTAATGATGAGTGGAAAAGGAGTTGGGCAGAGCTAGAGGAAACAAGTTATAGGAAGGTTCCCACACAATTTAGATGCCAGGATTTATTGGCAGAGCACCAAATAATCATTGTGATTCATTTTCTCCTCCTATAGAGAATGAAAATTATCCTTAAAAAGGCTAAGGATTCTGAGTAAAAACACTTGTATACTTTCAAACAAATTAGTTAAAATGTTGATCCATAGAGAACCTAAATTTTTTCTCTCATTTTTTGGGAAACACAGAACAAACATTTGTTGGGCTTCAATTTAAGAACTAAATTTGATTACTAGACCAACCCAATAATTTAAGTGTTGTGACAGCATACTTAATGAGTGTTTTTTTTTTGTTGCAGCTGTCATGTTTTACTAAATTTTATCAAAGACTTGATCATCTCTGAATCCTATTGCTTCTTTACCTTCCACAGGTTTAAATGATTCAGGGAAAAGTGAAAATTAAAACTGACTATCTGCTGTGAATGACCCGATTTGTCTATAATGTCTCACAATACTATAGCAGGCAGAGCTGTTTACGTTTGTGTTAGGATTATAAACTTCAGTTATTGTTGCAGCCAGTATGACCTCTTTTCTTCTCATGACTGCCTTAAAAACAATCTGTTAAAAACACTGGACGGTGGTATACGCCTTGCCCACTTTAAACAACTTTTATGCATGCTGATTACAAGTTAAGGACCGTTTACTGTCTCTTTACAGACACTGACTCATCCGACCGAACATGTGCAACCCCGACTAGAGTAAAAAGGTAAACAACTAAAGTCAACACACACTCTGCTTTCATGCAGACAGAAAGTTACGACACAGGGGTAAACTGCAAGTGACACTGAAATGAGACGGTATGGAAAAACTGAGTCTGTGGGCTGAGAGCATAAATCTCTGACAGTAAGTGTGGGAAGGGTTAACATGGTGTACTGGAAGTGAAAACTGTGTGGGTGAGGACACATTTAAGGTCAGAGTTGTGGCTGTGAATGCACTGTGTGTGACAGGTAATCGAACCTCTGTGTCGTCTCCTTCGTAAGCCTCGTTGCCGTCGCCGCTCCCCTCGTTACTGTCCTCTCCTTCCTCCCCCATTTCTCCATCATCTTCCTCCTCATCCTCCTCGTCTTCTTCTTCGTCTTCTTCTTCGTCTTCTTCCTCATCATAGTCCTACATTAAGCAGTGGTCATATCATAAGTGGCAGAAAACACATTTTGGAATGAAAATTTTTACAATTGCTGTTTAAAATGCACAACAGAAACTCTTTACCTGCTCCTCTTCCTCTTCTTCCTCCTCTTCCTGGTCCTCATCACTCTCTGTGTCCGTTACTATGACAATTACTTCCTGAGTCAGCTGGTCAGTGGTGTCACTTTGACTCAGGGTACCCTCTTGGTCCAGGGAGACAGATTGTGAGGCTGCACCCTCATCTCCTTCCTCCAGTGCAGCAAACTCCTCTGTCTGCAGGGTGAAACAATGGCCAATATAATTAACATGTATTCTGCACCCTTAACCAAAAATATCCTCTGAGAAAAAGGTGTGATACATATAGTACCAAGCAGATTTTACCACATTAATTCTGCTTTAACTACTTCGAAGCTAGTTATACTGTAATAAGAGGCACTTGTTACACGTGACATAGCATTTAATGTTATGTCTACAAGAATGAGCAGTTTCTTGGTGGTAAAAAAAAAAACACAACATGCAGCTGGTCAAAATGCAGTTGGTAGCATGTTAAAAGTTTGCAGTATATGTATCCTCTCCATAGGCTAAAGAGATTACTGTCATCTTTGACTGAAATTTCTCTTTGCAATGCCCTGTATTTTCAGGGAAGTTTTCATAATTGAAACATGCTAATAGTCTTACCACTGCAAGGAAGACTTTGAAAATGAATATCAATTAAGGGATATGGCCAACCTGGCTTGCTTCTGCGCCGTCACTGTCAGTTGGCACCACCCCCTCAGCCTCAGCACTGTCCTCCACCAAAACCTCCTCCTGAGGAGATAAGACAACTTTAACGTGACATCTAAAACATTACTGTACACATTTTGAGATCATTAAAGTAAGAAAAACACATCATAAGCTCTTCTATGTAACCCCCCCCCCCCCCTTTACCTCTGGATCCACTCTTTGGATGATGCGTAGCTTCTTAGGTATAGGGGCCCTGGAGGTATCCTCCTGGGTGGATTCTGTATCAGTGACCAATGTGGAGCTCTCTTCCTCCTCGCGAGGCCTCTTGGACATGGAGGAGGTTCCTGGTGTGGCTGCGACTACAGATGAGACATGGATGTTGTTTGATACCGAGGGAAGATTAAAACTTTGAAAAACCTACCACATTTTAAATATGGTGTTTTCAAAACATTATTAAAAACAGCAAAATGTAATTCAAATGGAGAGTGAGTGTAACTTGTTCTATCAGCAATGTTAACACCTCGTCCATCGTTGTTTATTTTGTAGCAGCAAGTGCACAAAATTGATTTATCTGTATTGGTTCTCCAACTTCTAAGACTCAATCTAAAATTTTGTGTTTCCAATAAAAGTCTTTTCACACCGCATTTAACCAAACTGAGCCTGCCTCAGTGTTAAATCCAGTGTTACTAGTTCATTATAATATGCTGATGCGTCTAGGCTGTGTCTCTCTAAAATGCTCATCTCCAATCCAACATCATCCTAAAATACAACTAAGTCATTAAATTATATTGCTCCTCTATATTTGACTAAACTCATCTGAACTTTAAAGACTTCAGCTTCTTACCAGTCCCAAACACAGAGGACATGGAGGATGTTGAAGGCCATTCCACCTGTGAGCTAGGCGTAGCCTCAATGACCACAGGCGGTGGTTCCTGATTGGTTGGCTCTGAATGGGTCACACTCTGTTGCTGAGTTGGTTGGACAAATGCTGTGGCCTGTGTCTGGGTCTGCTGCACAGTCAGCATGGGGCTGGCTAAAGTGGTCTGGACGTTGGGGCTGGCAGAGCGCACTGAGCCGCTGGCACTGCCGTACACGGTCACATGCTCCACCGGTGGTCCTTCAGTGGACTGCATGGCTGTAAAGGGGTCTCAGTTAGTGGAAGGCATTTGTCTTTTTTAAACTCATATATAGGGCTAATAATCCTATGGTTGGTGTCCTACATTAGAAGCAAATATGTGAAGCTTCACAGTTCCTTACCTTCCTGGGTCTCCACCTGTGTGGTGGGCATGACAGTCGCTGTTGGTGTAGGGGTGGGTACAGTCGCTGGGGTGATCATGGGCCTGATGCTTGCTCTTGGAGTGGGTTTGTTTCCTGGATTGACAGGCTGCTTGCTGGCTGTAGCCACAACCGGTGTTGGCTTTATGTTGGCAGTTGGAGGCTCAGATGTGCTGGCACTGCCCAAGACAAAGATCAGTACATGAATAATGACTCTGCTTATGTACATTTAAGAAAGACATAGACAGGTCAGGGTAGGTTTCCTGCAGACATCCCAAAAATGTAGGGAAAAAGTATGATCTGTTCACTTCTACATATCCACGCTGCTTTGCAGTGTAAACTCAAAAACAATATGACATTTTATGGGTTGTTTGTCATACCTGCCCCTGTCAGCAGCTGGTGTTGTCTTCAGACTGATCTGTCTCGCTTCTGTGCTCCTCTGCTGCTCCTGGGTCTGGAAATAAAGACAGAAAATCATAATGGAGCTCAACAAGTTCAGGGGGAGTCATGATACTGCTGGCAGTAACAATGTCACCTGACATTCTTTTTATGTATTTTAGCTATGTTTTGTGTTTTCAAGACATTGCCCATTAAGGAGCAGTTGACCCATATGATGATGTAGTCATACACTCTTCACAGTTTACCTGTTGTTTACATCTAAAACCTAAACCTGAAAAGGTCTGGCTTGTTAAAACTGTCACCTTGCTGGGACCAGCCTCAGGTGGCTCATCTCTCTGTTCTTGTCTCTCCTGTTGGCCACGCAGGTCTCTCAGCTCTCTCTCCTGTCGACTCAGGCGGCCTTCGTACTGAGACTTGAGGGCGCTCACTCGCACCTCCAGCTCGTCACGCTGCTGCTTTAGCTCGTCGTTTTCCTTCTGCAATTGGTTTTTGGTGCCTAAACAAAAATGAAAGTTTTAAAATTAGGACTGATGTTCAATAAAAAAAAAAAAACAAGCAACACTAAGATAAAAAAATAAAAACAAGTAAGGGGAATTAAAAAATAAGAAACCTGTTGTAGGTCCAGTGGTTATAATACTGAAGAAACACTCTCACCTATGAGCTGGCTGATCTTCTGCTTAGCGTAAACGATGGCTTTCCTGGTCTTCTCCTCCTTCTCAGTCATTTGCTGTCTCAGTGTGTCCTCCTGAGAGACTTTATCCTGAAGCTCCTGCCTCAGTCTGGTCAACTCTGTCTGCAGCCTGGATGACTGTTCCTGGGCATTGCGCCCTTCAGTCTCACGCTCTGTAACCACCTGTTGCACGTTTGGAAAAAATGACTCTAATGAATGTGTGTAATTAGAAAAGACAAACTTGTTTAGTGTAACACTGTAAATGTCCAGGTTATTTCTAGAATATCTTTGCAGTAATTTAAACCGTAACTGTAGAAACTGTGCAGTCTGATCACAGTGCATGATAAGTATGTAATCCTCCCTGAGAGAAGGCTGGGATGAACACAAATGTAACTACAAAGTGAAGTCAAAGCAAGGGCTTTGGCAGTTTCTTGTGGTGTTTAACCTTGTTGACGTTGTCCAGCTGTGCTTCCAGCTCTCTGGTCTTTGCTTCAGCCTGGCTCAGGGAATCCCGGAGGCTCTGCAGTTCCTGAGCTGAGGCTTGACGAGCCTCCTCGTCTTGGGATGGACCTGCTGCAGCCTCAGCAACCATCTGGAGGAAATAAAGTATAGGAGTTGAACTATGCTCAAATCAGCACAATGCAGGTGGCTTTAGACTTCAACCATGCACATTTCATTTCAAGCACAGGATTAAAGATGAAGACAGTAAGGGTTAACAGATACAGATAAAGAGCCCTCACCTTGTCGTGTTCTACCTTGAGTTCATCATACTGAGTCTTGTAGCGACGTCCAATCTTTTTGACCTGGGTGACAGTTCGCATCTTCTCCTGGAGTTCCTGGTTCTTGGTCTCGATTTCCCTCTTCAGTGTATTCCGCTCATCAGATATCTTACTCATATTGTCTCTCAAGTTCTGTATCTGGCTTTGAAGTGATGTTGTTAGATTGTTGGTCCTATAGAAAGAAATGAAAGCTTGTGAAAAAGGTAGGATATACAGGGAGAAAGCATAAACTAAATATCTTGCTCAATAAAAACTTTATGATTACATTTGTAATTGTTTACCTGGCCACCTCTGCTTTAAGTCTGGTGCTCTCCTCATTGAGCTGCTGAATGCGTTTGAGATGTGTCTCTTTCTCAGAGTGCAGACGCTTATACTCTTCTGGATCTGAATCTTTTTGCTGGCTCACTAAATGCTAAAAGAACAAGAGAAGATGTTGTGTGTTTGTAGTGTGAAAAGCTAAAACACCACAGCATAGCTCAGCGCTAAGTTTTTGTTGTCTTCCCACTGACCTGGGTCCGAGCTTTCCAGCGCTTGATCTCCTCTTCCAGTATCTTCTTCTCCGCCTGTAGCATGCCGCTTTTCTCACTCAGCTCAGAGTTGGCCTGCTGCAGTGGCATGATGTCCGACTCCAGCTTTTGTACCTGAAGCACACAGAAGAGGAGCTGTAACATTTGAAGTGGGATATTCACATAGGAATAATTCTAAGAAATGTAACAGGTATTTGGGCACAGCATACTTTAGGAGTGCACATCACATTCAATGCATTGAATGTATTTGTTTTTAGAAAAAAGGCAACTGATACCTTGGCCTGGGTTTGCTGGAGCTCTTGCTCCAGCTTGTCTTTCTCCCCTCTCAGCATCTTGTTGGTCTCCACCAGGATGCTCATTGTTTCTGTCTTCTTCATCAGCTCATCATGCTGAGCAAGGGTCTTTGCCGTCACCTTAGTGAGACATTATTGGACTTGGAGTCAGATACCTTTGGGCTTGAGTTCTTGTGATCCTAGCCTTTTTCAATGAGTTAAATGACTTTGACCTCACTATGATGAGGAGGAAGATGAACCAACAGAAGATTTTCTTACAAAGAATAAACCATCTGAGAAATCAGAATCTCAATCTCCCTGTTATTTAGCTTAGCAAATAAAAACAAACAGGTAAGTTTTTTTGGTGGATGGAGTATAAAAGAAAACAACAAAATATTTGCACCATCCTGAGATGCTAAAATCTAAGTTGAAGAAAAACTGGAAGTCGTAGCAACATTAATGGTAAATGTATGATCAGTGGGAATAAACACAAACCTGCATCCTCTCCTTCGTGGAACTTAAGCTGTCCTGCACCTCTTTCAGCTCTCGTTCCAGGTGCTCCACACGCAGGCGGTAACGCAAACTCTCCCCTTGGGCAACCTCAAAACGAGACTCTGCTATCTCCTTCTCTCGACGCACAAACCTGTGATGGAAAGCAGACAAGCTTACTGGAATAGTGAAGAGCATGGGTGGACAGGAATGTGATCATGGGCAATCTTATTTGCAAGATTCATCAAGTACAGGAAAGGATTGTGTGATTTAAGACAAAGCATTCTTTACCTGAGAATCTCAAGAACTTGGTCTTGTGATTTGCCCTCTTCTGTCAAGGAGATGTTCAATGAACTCTCACTGGCAGCACGCTGCAAATTTTCAGCCATCTTGCTGCTCATCGTCTGGATCTGCTCGTGCAGAAGAGTGTTCTGCCTCTGCAGCTCCTCACTGCGGCTCTCCAACTTGGACATCTCCTCCTATGTTATGATCAAATAAGTTAAGATCTGAGGCTTAATGCTATTTTCTTAATGATTAATCCTTAGAGTTTTGACTTAAAAATCATAAACACTCTAAAATATGATCAAATTAACCTGAAATAAATTGTCATTATTAAGCTCCCAATGTTCAGTTTGACAGTGCAAGAAATGTTCCATGTTTTCATAATTCATTCTGTCTGGTCATCATTTATACATCTCTGAAATCCGTTTGACAACAAACCTTGAGGATCTTTTCCTGCTCCTCCCAGGAGACCCTGGCCTCCACAAGCTCAGCGTTCATCCTCTGGGCTCTCTCCTCCAGCTGGTGTCTCAGCTCGTTGGCCTGCAGGGCCTGAGCCTTTGCAGCCTGAAGGGCCTCCACATCTGCTGCATGCAGGATCATCTCCCGCTCATATTTATCTTGTGCTTCAGCGGCCAGCTTAGCCTTGGAATTGGTGAAGAAAATATTAATAAAAGGTCACTTAAGTGTTTTTACTGTCCGAGCCATCTGGTTATAAGTTTTTAATATTAGCTGCATAAGAAATACAGAAATTGCTGTTACTGAACATTACATGATGCTTTAATTTGTGCTGTGAAAGTTGGGCTTGCCAGGAAAAGCAGTGGAATTATCCCTCATAGATGTATGAAAAGAAGAAAAACCTATTTGAACTTGACAGAATAATAAAGATGCAATGAATCTCTGCTCTCTATTAAAGTAAAAATAGTTGTACAAAGGGACATGTTGTGAAATTTACATTTTATCAAAATTTATAGGGAAAAACACAGAGAGGCAGCTTCTTCTGTGGAGGCTTTATCCAAGAGGTGTTACAGGACAGAAACCAAATAACGATGGGAATTAGATCTATTGATTTCAATTACATCAAAAGGTACCTGCTTTAGTTTTCACTAAAACATTCCAAAAGAAAATATTGGATAAAATATCAGGATCTTAATCAAATTTTATAATGGCTGCTTACTTGCTCTTGGCTGTCTTGTAGAGCTTGCTGTTGATGGGCTTCAGCTACTGCAACTTGCTGTAGCGTTGCCTGGTGATCTGCCTGGGCACTGCTGAGACTTCTCCTAAGACCGTCAATCTGGCAAAACAGTTTTCTTTACTTGTGTGACAATAAATCAAAACACACCAGAAATGCACAGACAATATCTACGGCCTTTATGATGTTTAAAAATGACTTAATATACAGGTTTTAATTTAATACCTGTTCCTCCAGAGAGGCCTGTGTTCTCCTCTGCTGCTCCACCAAGTCTTCTTTCTCTTTCTCTGCTTCCAAAAGCTTCTCCTCCAGCCTGTGACGCTGCTGCTCAGCCTCCTTCATACGAGCTTCAATGGATGAGCGTGCCTGCTCTGTTACCTGGTCAGATATGCAATATGAAATTTACAACAACTGTATCCACCAAAACTTCCGTATTTGCAATGTTATCTCAAATGTTTTTCTAAGCAACAGAGAGTCAGCACTCACTGTCAAATGAATACTACAGGTGCAGAAATGTAATACAGATTTACATGAGTCCCACTAAATCGTTCATCCATTTTTTTTTTTGGAGAGGGGTCACACAGACAGGCAGTTTGAGTTTGTTTTGCACCTGTTTTTCTTTGTCCAGGGAATCCTCCAGGCTCTGAGCCATGGATCTGTACTGCTCCATGCTGGAGGTAGCAGCCCTCAGGCTCTCTGCCAGCTCCTCTGCCCGAGTTTCAGCCAGCCGCAGACGGCCCTGCAGGTCCTCTCTGTCTTGATCTGAACCCTGCAGACCTGAAAGCAGGAAGAATCAGTGACAGATGTGAGTGACGCATACTGACATTTGTACAATTATTATGGGCTTTCAGTAGGGCAGGATGGATTTTGGACAAATGAAAATACCATTTAAGTGAGTTTGTGCCTAAAAACCACAGACATTTTAAAGTGTGGCTTGGACGTCTTATTTGCTTTTTACTGGTTTTGTGTCACATAAACTGGTTGAAATAATATGTGTGAAAACACAGCATCCCAGAGTATATCTAAAAAAAAAAAAAAAAATAGTTCAAGTGCAAGACCTACTTTTACTTCAAGTAAAAGTGGGTCAGTCAGCCATAAAAAAGGCTCCCGTAAAATTCAAGCAATTTATTTGTTCTCCTATGACCTTCCGATAAAATGCAAGTAGCATGTAATTGGTCACTGTGACGCACAACAATTGCACAGACAGTAACTGTACCATAAGTTCATATTCATTTGACTTTCAAAGACATTTACACAGAAAATGCACTGCTTAAATTTAAGGTTATGGCACTTGATGACATCCAGTTAAAATCCTATACATAAAGGAGTGTACCTGCATGGATTTTATTTTTGTTTTGTGCTGTTGCGTTACTTACTTTTGTCTGAATGTGTATATGTGTTTGAGCGCGCGTGTGTGTGTGTGTGTATGTGTTTTGGCAAACCTCGCATTATAGGTGTGGAGGGGGAGCTCAGGGGGTGGCGTGCTTCACTGCTGCCCGGCTGCAGCCTGAGGGTGTTGAGCTCCAGCTCTGCAGCATTCAGCAGCTCCTTGGTCTTCTGATGTAAAGCCACTTGTGTTTCCAGCTGCCTCTTTGCATCCATCAACTGGACCTTTGCATGAGAAAAAATGACAGTGAGAAGAGCAGGGAGCAAACTATGAATCTGTCTGTTTTTCCTTGACTAACGTTTTTTATTTACAAAGTGTAAGTCGGCATTTAAAGATTGATCAAGGTGTTTAATTTTTCTATAAACACATTTAACAATTTTGATCAACACTATCTCACAGCAGCTTTGAACATGATTAAGGAAGTCATAATTTATGAAGCACAACCTTGTACAACAGCAAAAACAGATTAACAAGTGTTTAATTATATACTTACTTCCTGGTTTCTGCTGAGCAGGTAGCGCTGCTCCACCTCATGCTCTAGCCTCTTCTGCAGCTGGGAAATCTCTCGCTCCTGCTTCTCCAACTGACTGTTTAGACGCTGACGTGTATCAGCCTCTGAACGCTCTAGAGTGGTCTAAAAAAAGGAGAGGTTATCATTATTTTAAACTGTATTTATTTTGTCAGACACAATGAGTGAGAAATTTCAAACTCAGATAACCTGGATGGTCTGCAGGTTGGTGAGCAGCAGGTTCTGGGTCTGCTGCTGACCAAGGATTGTCTCTTTCTCCTGATTCAGTCTAGATTCCACCAACTTCAGCATGTCTCTTTCCTTACGCAGGCTCTCAGCATGGCCCTGAGAAACACATGGAGATAAGTCAAGATGGCTCTGTGACTTATACATTTGTCAAACAATCAATCAAGTTATGACAAAATGCAAGGAAGACAAACTCAGGATGGAAAAGAAAGGGGTTGCTGGAAGGAACACAAACCTCAGACAAGGCGAGTTTTTCTTTGGCGGCTCTTAGATCCTCGTTCAAAGTGTGGATGGTCTGCTCGTGCTTCTGTGCAGCAGCAGCCGTCTTTTGTCCGGTCTCTCTGAGGGAAGCAATCTCTTTCCTGTAGCGCTCAACGTTGTCCTGCAGCATCTCATACCTGATATTGTTGACACAGACATTCTTATTAGTGGCCTATGCACTCTATTATGTATTCTTTAAAAACAATAAGAGTTGAGAAAACCAGGAGAGGTGATGGCTAAGTGTTTTTTTTACTTAGAAAGGCACATTAGAATAGATTTTGAGTTCGATGTTCCTGCTCACACTTTCAAACTTACCTCTTGGAGGCAAACTCTAGCTGGGTGGCTATCTTCGCATTTTGGGAGTGGAGGTCAGAAAGTTGGTTCTGAAGCTTGTCGTTCTGTTCAGTTAGTGTTTTGTCACTTGCCATTCGCTCATTCTTGTAGGCAGAAAACACTTCCTGCAACTGCAGATTGAATCAGACATATTTCATTTTCTGGGCAGACCAAGTCACTTTGTGAGAAATGCAGTTTTCATGGGTGACAGTAAACCCACATTACACCAACTTTGGCCCTCTCATAGAAGAGGATTTTCAACAAAATAAATTTAAATCCTTCTCTCATATCAGAGGATTTTCAACAAAATAAATTTCAATCTTTCTCAGCTGTAACTAGTACAGGTAATTTTTTAGCAAAGAAACATTGTCACCTAGTGGTGGATGTCGCAAACAAATGAGCTAAGCTTTTCAGTGCAGGGGGTGACAATGTCCTTAAAAACTATTTCACAGATATCTTTTTCATAGAAGTCTTTTAATTTAATGAAAAAAATGTATTTTCACAGCTTGACATGTACCATGAGGTATATGTATGTGTATGTATGCAAGCAGGTGGTGCAGTGCTGAAGTGAATAGACTTTAAAGCGACATTACTTAACAACACTTGTTGTCTGGCTAACATGGTACTCACCTGTCGTAAAGCTGCCTTGGCCTCCAGTGCCTCAGCTGACTCTGTTGCCATGGAAACGAGAGCAGTGGGTGTTCCTGTGGTGGGAATGGCTGCTGGCGAGCGTCGGGGGGTTGAGGTCAGGGAGAACTCCTCAGGTGGTGTACCTTTCAGAAAAACACTTTGAGGTTAAGCTAAACAGAAAAAAAATCACAACAAAACAATTTCATAGGGGATCTTATGATATAAAGGCTTGACTGAAACTGAACTAATCCAAAAGGCTTGGCTTCTAAATTGAAATGGTTAAATGTATGTGTACAGGGTGGCCTGTCTAGTCTCAACAGTATATAACGTGGTTCATCTTTTAGGGTTAGGGTTAGGGTTAGTCTGTCTGTTACCTTGCTGGGGGAAGCTGACTCCTGTTGCCTGAGCTAGAAGCACACGGTACATGTCCCTCTGTCTCACAATGGACTCTGTCATCTTCACCTGTTGGTTGCGCTGCTCCTTCAGGGACTCCAGCTCAGCTTGGGCTTTATCAAGACTCTGCTCAAGTTCACCATGCCTGTAATAGTTCATGTTACTTAGCTTCATTGGACTTTTTATGTGTTTTTGTGACTAATAAACTTGATACTCTGATACTTATAACTTAATTTGAATGGTGAGACAACAACAGCAGCAACAACAAAAAGTCAGTTTCATGACTCAGAGTGCTGTAAATCAGCACACATATTAACATACTTAGTGCCAGTTGCCTCAAACTCCTCTTTCTCCTGGGCATCACTGAGCTCTCTAAGGGCAACGAGAAGACGCTGGTTCTGCTTCTGTAGCTCCTCCACACTGCGGAAGGTCACCAGGTGTTGGGTGATCACCTCTGATGTGCTGCTGACATCAGCTGAGCTCACTTCCTCCTCATGAACCACGTGGTTTCCACGAGCTTCTTCCAGCTCGATCAGCAGCACACGCACCTGACAGAAAAGTCAAAGGATGGAAAGTAGACAGTTAGAATAAGGGAAAAAAAAGGTATTTTATGAAAATAATGAAGATTATTCTTTTAACTAGAGGAAAAGAGCATAAACTCACCTGCTGAGCCATGTCTCCCAGCTGCAGCTCAAACCTCTGGTTGTCCCTTTCCAGAACAGAGGAGCGCTTGTTAGCTTCATCAGCCTCCTTCTGCAGACGATGCACCTCCTGAAGTAAATACACACACAAACATCGGAGGGGGGACAATTATTGCTATTATGTTATTATCAAATGCAGAATGTATTTATCACCATTTACGAAAGGCAAATGATCAGTATTTTTTAACCTGTTTTCCTCAACTGAGAAATGTACTTTTTAATATATTAAAAGAACCATAAAAATATTTTTTTTTTACACATTAAATGTCTAACACAAGAAAAATGTATCAATACTGAAGAAAAAAAAAAAAAATTCAAAGAAACAGAAAGTCAAATTTCATTGAAGAGAAGTTCAATTGTCAGCATTACCCACCTTCACAGCCTGCTCCAGCTTGGTAGAAAGACTGGCCACTGACTTCTGCATACGCTCATGTTCGTCCCTTTGTCGTTTGAGAATGGGGGCTTTTGCTTCCACTTCCTGCACAATGTCATCTAAATACTTGTTGACCCGCTTGTTCTCCAGTCGCTCCAATTGTAGCTGTTCCTGGCTCTCCACATATGCTGTATACAACTAAAAATACAGACGTCACACTGTATCAATATACGAGATTTAAGACAGCACAGTTCAGTGCTATTTAACGAGCAATTAGCACTAGCAAGTAAATAAGAGCCAGTGTGGAAATACGGTCTCATAACAGTGCACTCCATTTGCAGTCATTAAACAATGAGGTGTTAAATCAAATAAAGACCAAAATAAGCTCAAACTTAATTTGGTCTGCAGAATGCTTTACATAACTATTAAAAATCCATAATGGCAGTCCATTGCATCTAATTAATGACCCTTTTTTTTTCCCCACAAGGTGCTACCTCAGACCTATTTCCAGTTTCTACCATGGTTTATTATTATGTGCTTTGGGTGTTAAAATTCAGATGCATTTACCTCTGTCAGCTTCATGCCGGGTTTTATCTTGGATACAGCAGCTGCTGTTGGAGACATGGTTGTCATTTGCTCCTCTGTAAGTACTGATGTTGTACCCACAGGGCCTGGACATTCAAAAAGTGGAAGAGAAATCACAGGTCACAGATGTTAATTTAAAAAGAGTCCTTGCAAGGCCTGATGTTGGTTCGGGTTCCTTTTAAAATGTCCACAATGTGAACAATTGCTAATGAATTAAAAAATCAACCAAACAGACCTCTGAGTTTTGAACTTGACAGCAGCTCGTTGGCATTGTCTAGCTCTTTCTCAAGACCCTGGATCCTCTCCTTTAGCTCAGCAACACTCTTGTCTGTGGCACCATTCATCTCCTGCAACTTTTCCTCCAGGGCCTTGTTGGCTGTGGTGGGAGGAGTATATTGAGCAAATTTCAGGCTATACCAACCACTGGAAACTAAATGAGCTGGTAAACCACTAAAGCTAAATAAGGTGTATATATTGTGTCTTTGTCCACTAAAGAGCAATAAACGATATGACGGTAGTCGTCATTATTCGATAGCCTCACACCTTCTCCAGCATCCTTTAACAGCTTGTGCAGCTCCTCCACAGCTCGACTCAGCTCTTCACTTTTCGCCTCAGAATCTTCTGCTGCTCCCTGTCAACACAACAACAGGGTTAGTATTGGCAATACAAAGGCAAAGGAACCTAAACTAAACATACAATGCGTAATAACATGGTCATGGTTAAAATAACAAATACTCTTAAAGCCTCAGATGAAAGCAATATGAGGACTTTAGGATGATACAAGTTCTGAAGTCCGACATTACTGAATTTTTATTTTCTAAGTGGCAAAAATATCACAGCTTTGATTTTAAAAGTTGTATTAAAAAAAAACAAACATCAACACATATTGTCTATCATAATTTTAAAATGAGAAAAAAATCATGGCAGTGGTTCGACTGCCAACCATTTGAGTTCTTTCATATACCCAGCCTATATCTACGTTAGACCTTTAGCATAAAATAAATATCATCACCTAATCACTTCATGCCATTTGTATGAAATTATGTTGTTATTGACTGTGTCTTCTTAAGTTTCTGCCAAAACTGTGTATTATGAGGTCACAGTGATCTTGATCTTTGACAATCAAATTCTAGTCATGTCATCCTACGGTACAAAGCGTAGGATGGATGAACATATGAAAAACTTAGAGACATAATGCTACCTGTTGCCAATGTGAGGGGATAAACATCTCACCTAAAAAAATACTTCACAAGACATTAATTGCACAGGCATATTCTGAGAAGAATGTTAGACTGGGCGAAACAACCTGAAACTCCCAGTAACATTGGCAGTAAATCCCCTAGTGATACAAATGGGGCATCACTTTGCCTTACTGTCATGCATATACGTACTTTATATAAATTGGAAAGTTTAATGTTGGCATTCAGCTCATTCTTGAACTTTTCCTCCATGGTGGCTTGTTGTTCCTTAGCCTGGAAAGAATAAAATCCAGTCATTCACTTCAACAAATCTAAATCTGAGTGGTACAACACTTAAGAGAACAGTACATTAGTTGAATTGTTGTTTCTGTGTAAAACATGACAGAATGAACTTTTGGAATAGGCTGTGAAAGACATCACACACATACTTCTTTTAATTTGCTGATCAAATCCTCATTCTGTTTCTGATGGTGCTCATTTGAAGTCTTCAAACTGCTCACTTGGTCTTGGAGTCTGTTTAACTAAAAGTCACAAGGAAAACAGCTAATTAAGTGATGACTGCATAAGATGGTGATATTTATCATCAACTTGAAAAAAATTTTCACAACTGGAAAAAAGAACTAGATACATAAAAAGGCAGAGCACAACATGGCACACTAAAAGGATGTTTTTTAACTAGACTGCACAGATCCCACCATGTTCCACATCTATCAAGGTGCAAAACTACTGGTGTAGGGTTATTGCATCACACCCAATTCTGCGTATAATGTGATGGAATGTGACAATGTTCAATACTATAATACAATCATGATTATTATTATTATTATTATTGTATCATTGTTTATGTAAGTAAGAAAGATAGTAATGCCTCATCTTCCTTGGTCTCCAGGCTGCACTTCAGTTCCAGGATCTGGTTTCCCTTCTGTCGTGACAGAGACAGCAGTTCCTCACTCTTAGCCTTCAACTCTTCATTCAGCCAAGATATCTGGCCATTTAACAGCTCCTTCTCTTGTTCCATTCGCTTCTCCTTATACTGTAACAACACAACACCACAACTTTTTTCAATGAATTGCTTATGAGGGAACATGCACAGGATAATAGGTAACAGCCGTCACTTCCTCTACAGACAAATCTGATCATGAGACATAATTTAATTGTTAAAATCAAAATAATACAAAAGCTTACTTTAATGTTGACTTCAGCTGCTTCAAGTTCATCCAACTTCATCTGTAAAGCCATCTTAGAAGCGTTGACCTCCACCAATTTATCATTGAGTTGCCTCAAGTCATCTGGTAGCACAACAGAAATAAAGGTAAAATGTACAAGTGATGGTTAAGTTGTATGAAGAGAAATATAAAATTGTACCAAATTTTTGAAGACTATTTTATATTCTCATACCATTTAAATGCTCCACTTCCAAGGATCTCCTCTCCAGTGTTCGCATGAGTTCTCGCTTTTCTGCCTCCAGTTCCTCTTTGGCTTTTGACAGCCAAGTCTAAACAAATAAATTATTACTAAGGTAACTGCTGCTACAGTTTTCAAATGTATTGGTTAAGTATTATATGTGAAGTTTGGGTTAAATAAATATAGCCTGGTGTCTGTTCAAATAACATGTCGCTTTAAAACTTTGGTCCATTCTTCATTTGATTAGGATTGACTTTTTTTCATAAATCTATCAAAATGTTTTCCTTACATGCAAATACCCCTTCAAACCACTGAAGTGGTGCTGCATCATGTTTACAGAGATGAAATAAGAACACGGCAAACAAATGTAGAAAAATCATTTAAGCCCCCAAAAGAGAAAGGCTGCACATCTTACTAAAAGCTGGCAGAGTCAAGTAAAGTGTGACATCCCCTGTTACTATGGCTTTTTCAGCAGCATGACTAATGCTCACTAAATACATCTGATAGTGGCACGCTGAATACAAACAAACCAACGTATCATAACAAATTGTTTATTAGCGTGGCTGATTTTGTTTGCATTACCTGTTCTGATGACAGTCTCTCTTGGGTGGATTCATATTCCCTGTTCTGCTCACGCAAAGTTTTAAGTTCAGCGTCTAAGGGGGGATTTAAATAGAGTCATTATGATAAAGCATTAAAGCCCAGCTCAGTCTTGCTAGGTTCCTCTATGATAGTCCAATAAGTTCACTCTTACCGAGCTTGGCAAACTCCTCTTTTAGTTTCAGATGCTCTTGAGTTTGTGACAAGAAATCTTCCTGACACTGAGCAAGTTGCTTCACTTTTTCGAAGAAATGTTGTTCTGTAAGCAAGGAGAAACATGAAAGGTTGTATAAGTTGAATGATTAATCCCACTTTAAACAACTAAGAAGTGTTCAGTGCCTTCGGATGTCAACACCACCGTTACTAGCTGGTAAGGTGGCTATCGTTAGCATTAGTGTTAAGTCGTGGTTAATAACTTTCAGTTTTACAGAGCGCTGGCGTTAGTTCAGATTCCCACAGACACTGATAAAAACTTGACAGGCTACTAATGCAAGGTTAATTTGTAAGCATGTTCAAAGCAAAAGTAACGTGTCTAACTTGAACTTTATTCCGTTGACAGACAGGCGTGCAAAGTGAGGACAGCAAAACACTTTAGCATAGCTAGCAACAAAACAACATGCAATGCCTTACCGCTATCCACCCGAAATTGTTCCTGTTGAGCTTTCAAAGAATCGATTTCGTATTGCTGATCCGACAGTACCCTCTCGAGTTTGTTTTGAATGTTTTTTGGTAGCTTAGATAGCTCGGAGCTATCAAACTCCTGTAGCAGCAGTGCCGCCATTTTTCCGACAACACCACCAGGAGCCGGCGCAGTTTGCGATTTGAGATCATCAACGCTACTGGAGCATCATGGGAGTTGTATTTTTTTTTAAATAAAAGTTTTAGATACAAAGCTGAATCTTTTTTCCTGCATATTTTAGAAAAATATGAGTGATGCAAAAATGAAATAGAACACTTAAATTAAAAAAAAACCCAAAACAATTAATATTCGATATGTTGATGAAAACGTAAACATTAAAACGTAAATCTGACTGTCATGTCTCTTTGTAATGACGATCTGTCATCAGGATAATGTAAAATTTAGGCCTATATGTTATTCCATATCATCACTTTTTTAACATCAGTGATAGAATGGTTGAATGTTTGGCTACGAGAAAGTAAAGTGGTCCTTTAAAATCAAGATTATTTCTATAGGACTGCTTGACTGCTTCAAACTCATGCTAAAGAACTGGACCGCTTAGCTTGGTATTTTTTTCCTCAACTGATTGTAAAATAGCGTTGTGGATTAAAAATATTGATTTTTATTTTTAATTTTCCTCTGTTTTTATCTCTATTATTGACTGGATATCCCTCCCCCCCAGTTATAGGTGGTCAGCAGATGGCGCCAACACACAACTGCTCAAAGACAGCTCTGTGTGTGTTTGTGTGTATGTGTGTCTGTTTGTGTGTGCCTATGTGTCTGTGTGCAAGTATTCAGTAGCCCTTACGTGTGTGTTTGTGTGTGTCATTCATAGGGAGGATGAAATTCAACAAATTAAATTTTTTGGGGAAACTTAAGTTGTGCATTCCTGGAAAGTACAGTGATGACCAAGCAGACCACTCTGACAGATTCCAGATTTATAATGATGAAGTGAAAACAATATAACAGAAAATAGCATGGGAAAAAGGCATAAAAGTTATGACAAGGATAAGTATGGTAGTAGGGCTGTAGCAAACACTGAAAACATGGATGTCATGACATTGTGATATTAATGGGAATTTCCAGGGTTTACTAACATTAGGCTGAGTTTACTCTCTGCATTTAGACACATACAGCACATAGGATAGTTTAAGGTTTATAAGGAAATTGTTTGTCTAAATATCCTAAAATGTAGAGGCAAAAAGCAGAAAACAACAAATTAAAAAAGTATTTAGTCTCCTTACCCGGATATACATATCTGACAGTGAGGATAAATCAATGAATCAACCTTTTCCCCAAGTTTTGGGTTATAAGTTCAATGAAAAATGTAATTTAACAATTTAAGTGATTAACAGGACATTTGATTTATGCATATATTTTACACAGGTTGTATTTTGGAGGCCTCTGGGATATTAACTAATGATCTCAATATCTTTATTTGCTTCAGAAATTTATATTCAGATTATTACACTTACATTAAATGTTTTTTTTCCTGCTATTAGCAGCTAAGTAAAATTTTTATATCAGAGAATGCATTTTAAAATCCCTCTTAAAGTTTTTAAAATGCGAATATCTAAAATTAATCAAGGTTGTTTTCTTTTCATACAGCAACTGCATAGTTTAACATGGTACTTCACTATTTTGTAAATGGGTTTAATTACTTCCACAGTTTCAGTATCAGGGATTTATTAACTGCTTCTCTGGTGACATATGCCTGATAGGTATTTAGACCCTGTCTGGACCAGTTTTGACACATACTGTATCTGAGAGGTTTATTGGTTCATAATGAGACAAAAGACTGGTGGCACGAACATGGAAAGTGTTAAGGCACATGTTAGCTCGAGGCATAGAATTATTTTCTTACAGTAACCTATAGCAACATTGCTATGCAAATCTCTTAATCTGAATTAGCCAGGTTGGTTGTTGTCAGTACATGTCACAAGAGTAAAACACAAAAGCATAGGCACCTACACACCAGCTTCCATATGACACTGAAAAGATGTTACCACCTACAGCGAGGCATAATTTCAAAAGAACTTTTGATGTGTAATGATTTAGACCTTTTTTTCACACAATCTACACACCCTATCATCATCCCTGTGTGAGTACATGTTTTTATCTGTCCATTCATTCTAACAAGTGGTACAATCAGCTTAGCATATGAAACTCAAGGTTGGACGAATGACCAAAGGTTGAACTGTGAAGTAGGGGTGATATGTGCACTGTAATTCAAAACTTTGTTTCTCTTTCTTATTCTCATACGCCGGATGCTCATCTCTTCCACCCCCTTTTCTTTTTATATTAAACAGTTTACTCACTCCACCTTTGTTTTAGCAATGGATTAATATTTTTCTGTGCTGATGTGGTGGTTGCACTGTATCCACTCTCTCCACCCATTAGAAATAGACTTGTTTGTTTTTGCACACTGCATCTGGAGTAAATGACTCAAATAATAACATTTACACCATCACTTCACCATTAAAAATAATGAGCCACGAGAATCTTCTAAGTATCTAAACAAACGGACTTAAAATACATTTATGATAACAGCCGGTAAGCACCATTCAAAGTTATGTCATCTTGCCCACATTCACTCTATATTTGGTCACAGGGGCCCTGTGTGCCTCAAGCCAGGTCTTTGCTGTTGTGTCATGACATCACTTCAGTGAGATGGCTTCTTATGTGGGTGAACTGGAGCGTGGAAGGCTTTCCAAGAGTCCAAACACAAAAATCATGAAATTCTCCAATTAGCGAAGCAGTATAAACAATGGGACGGAATCACGTCAGAAATGGGGTGTGGGATCAGGTGGTCATTGCAGGGGTAAACACTGAAGTAAACACCGGTTTGATGGGAGTGATGAGTCAAATCATGTTGTGGGGCCTGTTCCAAGAATCAAGTTCAGTCACTAGGTAACGAGGTAAGTTTGCTTGGTAAAACCCTGAGCCCCTCCTGAAGTCTGAAATACTCAAAAACAGTTTTACTTTTTATATCACCTAGCAAGCTGAGATAACTCAGTAAACATGCCCCCAAGAAAAGGACAACACTGGGGTGATGTTTATGTTCAACAGAATATTGGGGTTAAATGAACCCTCTCACGTGTTAACTGTTTGTTTATTCATCTCTCAGATGAATCATTTTGTATAGAAGTAAATCTCCTCTCAATCCCTGCCTGAACTCACTTACTGGCTTCTGTTGCACTCACTGAACCTCGGGTCCCTGCTGGAGGGATGCAACATATTCTGTATATCAGTAATACTGAACTTACAGCCTGCAGGCTGGGTGGTGCATTAATGGTTTTGTAATTAAAAATGGAAGTAAATTGGTTCACACTTAGATATTTTTTTGTTTGTTTATACCAATTGGTAATTGATCATCAGTGTTGTTTGCTGTTACTTAAGAAGATGTATATCACCGGTGTTCTGTGTGGTCCTGACTTGTGCTGGACTGCTGTGATTGGATTTGCATGTTAGTGTCGATAGGTAAAGGCAGCAAACATTGAAAGGCTGACTAAAAAACAGCGAAAAACTGACAAAAATGAGCGTAATGTTATGTTGCCATCTCATACCAATCCTAATGGAATTTCCCAAATTGGGATCAATAAAGTACATCTATCTATCTATCTAAAGCACTGTGCTGAATTTACCATATGACAATTTTTGTATGCAAGGTTGCGAATTTCTGGCGCCTTCGCAAGTCAAAACCTGTTAGCATCAGTGCAGCATTCCCGTCTGCTAGCACCTCAAGCAAATAAAAACTTATGACTTTAGATATATAAGATGCCTTATTCTGAAACATCAACAATCCTGACAGCAGCAACAAATGCTGCTTGGGAACTTGGGAACTAGCAAAAAAGGGCAAGCTATATTATTTTACTTGTTCATCTTGTTGAATTATGTTTTTTTATTACCAGGCCATCAGCTTGCACATCATACTGCAGAGGGGCTGCCAAGCAAAAAAAGCAAGTTGAGTAACCCTGCTGTGCTATGGCTTAAGGTTAGAAGCATATTCCAGGGAAGAGGTTCCTTTCTTTCGTGTAAACTCTGTGGGCCAGTAGTGGCAAAGTCTGAAGCGTTGAAGGAGGATGTTTTGGCTAGTTGGCTGCTTCTCTTGCATACAGTGCTGCAGGTCAGTAACAACCAGTCAGGCTAACATGTTTGGGCACCTCAACAATACCTCTCCTCCTCAGAATCCTTATGGGAGAGGTATCAAAAAAGTTTGATAAACCTTAGACACGCTACTGTGCAAAAGTGAGGTGTTACCAGCTAGAGGCTATGCAAGCCATGCCAGATGCGGCACTGGGGAAACACAGACAGATGTATATCATCAGAGAAATATGCGTTGGCGTGTCACAATTCACTATAGCTCTTGCATTTTGGGTAATTAGAAATAAAGTCCCCCTTTGCAGGCAACATTTCAGAGATTATGGAAACTTACTTACATGAAACCACACACAAGTAGAAACCTGAGAATATGTTTGCAGGTGCTTTTGCAAAGATGTAAAGCTAGTATTCTGTCTTTAACCACACAATATTCAAATTCAGGGAGGGATTGAGATTACCATCACCATTTTCAGTCTTTGGACCTTGGTAGGTGTAAAAACACTCAGTATATCTCAACAACTAAAGCTATAACCTTAATCCTGTAAGAGGATTGGCCTGATTATCTCAGGGTGGATCTCTGCACTAGGTCTCATTAAATAAAACTCTTTGATGAAGCATTAGTTGGTGCTTTCTTGTAACTGTCAAGCATGCTAAAACTGAGGCAGCACAACTGTGGTTGTTAATTCAGTTGAAAAGACAAGGAGACAGAAAACTGGTTGGCACTGCCTGATTATTTAAGAGATATGACTTTTAAAAAGATAAAGCTTTCCTGGTTTTATAGTAATAGAGAAATTAACACATACTTTCTATTAGATTTTATAAGAGCCAAAGGTCTGCATTCATTACAAACCATTATTTCCTCCACTAGCAGTGGATTTGTTTGTGTGGTAATTCCTTTTGGCAGTTCCTATGAGGCATCTTAATTTCACTGACAGCATATCAAGTTGTGGGTTAATATTGCAAGTCTTTACTCAAAAATCTTAACCACTTTTTATGTTGTGGTTTTGGCATGCCTGTAGCTCACATGGGTCACAGGGGAGTCAAGACTTGGTTCCAAAACCCAATGGGGCTGAGCTGAGGTTATTTAACATGTGACAACCTGCTTTAACAGGAAAGAAGAGAGACATCTTCTGCAATGGTATGTAACCCTACATGTGTGCATTTGGTAGTTCTGTCTTTAAGCCCCTGTGCTTAAAACATCTAGATTAAATGATTTGGATTCCTGCAAGATGCTGTTGAAAAGTACACAAGCAATAAGTAATACTCCTGGTAAAAAAAAGGCAAATATTTTTAATATGGATTTAAAACTTGAAATTCAGAAACATATTGGACTTTATTTCTTTTAAAGCAAAAGGCAAAATTGTGATGGACTGGTTACTTAAAGACACTCCTCTGAAGTCTGGACACTGTTGATAGTGGTGAAAAAAAAAGACGGTGAAGACTCATTCTTGGCTAAATCTTCCAGAATAATCATTAGAGACTGAGGAGGAGGTGAGTTTTGAAACTTTTAGTCTGTAGAAAGGAATCACACTCAAAGCAAAAATTCTGACTTTTGGTAAACATGCCCCTTTGCTTTCCTGCCAAGAGTCAGTTGAAAGTGTTGGTCTCATATCTGTAAACATAATATGAAGGTAGAGATAGAAACTGATTAGCTTAGCTTACATAACGACAGGAAACAGTTTGCTGGCTCTGTCCAAAGGTAAATAAATCTTCCTATCAGCAGCTTTAAAGCTCCTTAATCAACACTCTAAATCTTGTTTTTTAACTAGTACAAAAAATGTATAAAAATGACAAGTCTTGATTACTTCTTGACTTCCCAGAGTCTTGTTAGCAGCCACAAGACCCTTTGGTATCACCAATCAATAAAATACAATGCAAAACTTTATTTTTGGTACTTTTTTTATTCTGGACAACATTTATTTTATGCTATGTTTCATCATATTCCAGCACATTGTTTAAAATAGCAACCAAATCCTTAGCAAAATGTAATATGATGATGATAATGATGATGATATTAACCATCGGACTGAGTTGATGACTTGGTGCCTGATACGTATTATGGTAAGAAAATCCAAAGACTCACAGTTTCCTTTTTGTATATTTCCATGACTTTGTCCTGCTTTCACAATGTAAAAAACACAGAAATGGATAAACTCCTCACTGATGATGTTTCACTGATGATGTTAAAATACCAGAGGCTCACTGATGTTTTTTCCAGACACACTTTGCACCTCCCACCACACTGGCTCTAAGAAGCTGGGGTAGGTAATGTTGGACTGGACGGTTGGAAGACATGTTTACACAGAGATGTTTCCAGATTCAGAGTGCTTTGGCCTCTTAAGTCTTAAGAGTTCCTGTTCCGTTTACCTCTTCAAGGTTTTTTCAATTTTGGCAAAAAGACATCCGAGACCTTATGTATACATGTGTTTAAATATTGTATCACATTAGAGGATGTCACTTGTGCAAACCCTGGATTTATAAATAACTGGTGTACAGATCAAGCACATCAAATGCTACAAAAAATGTCTCTGAGTTAATACATTTTTACAAGTACATTTAGCATGTAGTATATTCTATCATTACAAAATAAAACAACTCAATTTATTTAAATTACAATTTCCTGGTTTTGGCTTTTGTTTAAGTGGTGAGGGAATTTGTGATATATTTTGATGAATAAATAAAAGCTGTATCTCCTCACCTTACTGAAACCCACATCCATATTTGAGAGCACCCATATGTAGGACGTTGAGGTTTCCTCACCAACTGGACGTAAAATTTCTTCTTCAGAGAACAATCTTCAAACACTGGTGAGCTAGTGGAGATGTTAAAAAAATAAGTAAATTTGCGTCAGAAATGGTCCCTCATAGCTCTTCATCCAGCCTTCTGTGAAAGCTTCCCATCTTCCCTAACAACCAAGCTATTTGTTTACTCTATTTCATTTTCCTCTTCATCATCCAGACCAGGCAGCTCTTTCTCTGGCAGCAGGCCGTAGCTGTTGAGAAAGGTCTCGACATCAGTGGCGAAGAACTCCTCGCTTAAGTGCTGCGTGCATGCCAGGAAGTTCCCTAGTAGTTCTCCAGCCTTGTAAACCAACAGTGTAGGCAAAACTTCATCCGAGAACCGCTCGGCAGCACCAGACGCGACAGCATCGATCCTGCAGAACTTTACGGTGGGGTACTCAGTGGCCAGGCAATCAAGGCAGTTGTTGAGCTGCTCACAACCTTTGACCCCAACCTTGTAGATGTGGACAACCACCACAGTGCTGTGATGCTCCTTCTCTATGACTTCCAGGAAGGCCTCTCCGCTCTCAAGGTCATGCACACATTCAAACTTGGGCCCAAAGCTGAGTTTCTCATGCATCTCCTGCATGCAACGCTTTCTGTATTTCTTCAGACAGCCCTCATCCTCCTCCTTGAGCAGTTCATACTCTTGGACACTCATCTGAAAAAATTACATCATAGTGTATAATTTATATTATCCATGACATTGCCCTATCTGCATTATTGTTCCCAATGGTTATTAGATACATTAAAGGTACTATGTGTGACTGCATATTGCCACTTCTATTACGATTTCTTTAACAGTATAGACAAAATAAAATGGTCAAATGTGCTTCAAATGATTCAACCTAATCTTGATTGACGGGTCAGAATGTAAAGCACAATGTCTCTAATATACCAGCAGTTATTTTCCTTTGTGTCGAGTCTTCCAATAACATTCATTACGCTGCCATACTCTCGTGTACTTACATAGCATGGTTTATAGACTTCAAGCTACACAGTACACTAAACCATTTAATTTTCATATATGACCTGTACTGTAATGAGTACAAAAATATAACATATGAAGCCTGTAAAGAACAAGTTTTCTTCAATTATTCCAAGAAACTAACATCAGACATCCTTTCCTGCATAATTCTGCACCAGTCTTTGACAAGAAACTTCATTTAAGATAAGGCTGATTTAAAATGCACACAGTCAAAAGATCACAGTGAGACAAGGACAGTGTTCACTTCAGCTAGAGTTTTAAAAGTTTGCTATCTTGGTTGTGGTCTGTTTGGTTGTACCTTGCGGTTAAGGTTTGCTCTGGAGTCATCTTTTGGTCTGCTCGGGGAGGACATTTGTCTCAGCAGTTCCTTCTTTGCAGCAGGCAAGTTTTCCTGGTCCATGCTTTCCAACTTAAACCTCCTCCAGTCATTGATGACTCCTTTTGGACCTATGAGGAAGGCAAGTAGCATTTTGTATTTAGTTTTTTGAGTCTTTTAGAGAACATTAAATTGCTATATAAACAAAATTATAATTAGTTGACAGTTTATTTAGTATTTTAGCATAAAGGCAAAGTGATCCAAAAAAAAAGGAAAAAAGAAATGGAGGAAGACACAATTCAGTGCTTGGTCAGAAGGAGTTACTTGGTTGTTTTTTTGAGCTTTAATTCTGCCATACTCATAATAAACAATATGTGGGATTTTATGCTGAATGACTAGTTTATGCATCTGTAAATCAGAGGCAGGCACTGTATCCTGTTTTAACTTTGAGATTAAAGCTTCATCGTAACCCACCTGGAAATGCCCTAATTGCACCATTGTTGCATAAGAAAAAGAAGATTAGAGTGTCCGTTAAACTGCCAAAGCTCCACAGATCTGTGCCCTACTTTCCTTTGGTCTTCCTGTCATGTTTTTTGAGCCAAGTGCTTTGTAATCAATGATTCTACTTTACTGTTTGTAGGGCAGTTTCTATCAAAGGCACAAATAATTACTTAATGACATATAACTTAATTTTATGTCTACATAGAGAAATCATCAGGGGCCAAAAATGGACCCATCAAACTGTTACAATGCTCAGTTACCATTGCTTTGACTCACCTGTGTGGGTTGCGGTCTCTTCCAAATCAATCATGTGGTCAGACATTTTTCTTGTTAGTGACCTGGAAGACAAAAATATTCAGAATCAGACTGAGTAAAAGGTTCATATGGTTATGTAATGTGACATTTGTTGTTTATTATTGCTTTCAAATTGGTGATTGTTAAGGTACAGATTTCAAATCACTGCACTGTAACAGAGCAATAGGATATCAAGTGACTCCCATGATACTTAATTAAAGTAATGCAGTCTAAGAGGATTTCTTAACTGCAACAGATCTCTCTCTTGCTTGCTATTGTTGTAAGATGGAACAGATGGGATTGTTAAAAAAAAAGCGGGAAATTATAAAGAAAAAAGAACAAAGAAGATTAAACTGTAGTGACAAAAATTTTAAATTTCATCATAACAATAATAGTGTGTGGATGTACCTTAACTGATGTATTTATTAATGTATTAAACAAGGAAAAAAAGCAATGAATTAATTATCATACATACATTTTTAGCTTCCAAGCTTTAATGTGCATTTTTTCATGAGCACAAAATTGCAATTTTCAACTTTTCCATATCATTCACATCACTCCTTAGTACACTGCTTTGCAGTGTGTGTGGTATCAGTGTTTGGATCAGTAGCTCTGTGACGTATGCAGAGCCAGTGTCTCCTGACCTATGCTCATGTTTCAATTAGCATAGTCTTCCTTCCTGCATGGAGTCACGATGGCTGATCTGGGCTGATGATCTCTGTGGCCACCTTTCTAACCTCCAAATCCACAAGTGGAGATTTGCCTTGATTAGTTTTAACATGAGCAAATGAACTCTTGCGTGAGTTGTATGTGTGTGTGTGTGTGTGTGTGTGTGTGTGTGTGCAAGGGACAAGATAATAAACTTTTGTGAACAACTGATTTGTAGTTAGATACAGACCCATGACCAATAACCTTATCAAAAGAAAGAATCCTTTGTTCTTATTCTGTGCAAAAGCATTTAAAAAAGAAGAAAGAGATTAAAAACCTCTGTATATGTCACCTTATGCTGTTACATACGGCAAATCATGCTCATGACAAACCAAGATGGCCTCCAAAATGTGACATGTAAAGATCAAACAACTTGCCCCCTTTTACACTCAATCAAACTAAATGTCCCATTTCTATGTGAAGTTTTAGATAAAGAAACATCAAAAAAGTTGTTCTTACCTCCCAAAAGTCACAGTGAATTCCTCCCTTTGTGTCAGTAGCAAACGTTGCACTCGTCCACACTCACTTCACTGAGCTATCTGTTGCTGGATGGTGTGTGTGTGATTCGTGTGCATGCGTATGTCTTTTCCAGCCAATGAGCTTGGTCTAATGGAGATTTCAAAAAAGACGCTATAGACCAAACAGAAATAGAGCCCAGATCCTAAGAGGATTGCACCTCAGGAATTAGAAGCCTCTACTCGATAAAGGCCCAACAACAACACACAATGAAGATAGAGAGAGATAGAGAGAGAGAGAGAGAGAGAGAGAGAGAGAGAGAGAGAGAGAGAGAGAGAGAGAGAGAACAGAACACTTACATTCAAAACCTTTGGAAAATTAAGAGCTTCTTTCATTTATGAGCAGCACACAAAAGCTGCTGTTGTGTTTCACTGCTCAGCAGCACATTGAGGGTTAACTCAAACATCCCCGAGATGAACTCTGAAAAGTGATCTTGTCTGGAATTCAATGTTCTTCAAGGCATAAAGCTTCACACGAAAATGAACACATGATGGGAATCTTTGAAAACACAAAACACCTCTAGCTAAGGGTGGGAAATGTCTAGTGATGCTTTGTCATGCGCTTCTTGACTTTACACCCAAACATATCACTGTACGCTCTTATCCTCTCTTAAATTATGATTTTTCATTTAATATTTTCTAAAAAATAGCCCTGAAGTTAGGAGAAGATTTTTTTAATAATTACACAGATATGATAAAATGTGTTTGTTAGTATAAAAATAATATATTTATCAGATTCGAGATAAAAGAATTGGAACATTTTCAGGCCTAGGTCTTATCAGAGCTAAATGAGATTTTCTGTACTTTTATGAATAAGTTGTGAAAAAATCTCTGAGAAAACATGAAAAAGTAATTGTTTTATATTTCAGTGCTCCAGACTATGAAGTAATTTAAAGACAAAGAGGAAAAAGGTTGTAATTTTTTATAATAATAATAATATATCTGATATCTCTTTGTCTCCATCTCTTAGAATCTTTGCTTTTCTGTGGTGGAACAAGTTTCAGGGTATTTGACTAATTTAAAAGTGCCAATATTACAGAAATGTTCAATTAGAACTTCTGTATTCAAAATTTCACTAGAAGCACAATATTTAATTTCTGCCACCAGAGGTCTATCCATCAAAACCATGACAATAAAAAATGTGATATAGCACGGGATTATGGGACTTGATAAACTGCTTGTTAAAAAGCCTCCATTTCTGCCAAAAATCTATCCGGCTGACTCAAGCAGAAATGTTCACAGATGAGGTAATGTATTAAAATTGTATTCATGTTATGTTTTGCCGACTTCCTTCCTCACTCTCTGACTGGTCTTATGCTGGAAACTAGCGGCAGGTGACAAAAATGAAACACACCCTTATCTTGTATGAAATCAAAGATTTTTCAGAGTTTAAACAAACATTTGGGACAGTGCAAGCACACATCTCAACAAAATATATGTAACAAAGACAGGGTTGCTTTTAGACATTTTAATGATGAAATTGTGCATATGGTCAGTTTAAGTGGAAGAACAGATGCAGTATCAGCAAAATCAGCAAAATCTTAATGTTGAAGTAAAAGTACTTTTAAGAGAGTCATTAATATGTGATTATAGTAAAATTACTGATAAATTCCCTGCATGCATCATTTTAATGTTGTCACGAAGTTCAATCTATGACAATGCATATTTTGTAAACCCGTCATTTATTTTACATGTGAAAAGTTGGTCCGTAGTAAATAATAGTAGTGGGAAAAAATAACACAATGATTCACTCTTAAAAAACAATAAAGAAATGGGCTAATTACGTGTCATTCAATAGAAGTTTTCAAGTGAGGTACTTGCCTGCAATGAAATACTGTAATGAGTGAAATGTAACCACATTTCAACACTACTGCTTTTATAGTGGAGAGAAAGTAACTATTAGTCCCATTATCACGCCTATAAATGTCTCTATTCTCTAAATTATTTAGATTTCATGTGTCTCTGTGACAGCTCCCCTGTTTTATTACACTGATGGAGAACTGTCTGTACTTTTAGTGCCAGTTTAACTTTATATATACTCCTGTGGGAAACTATTAATAGTGTATATTCTCTCCTTACAGCTTGGAACAACATTCATGCAGTCAATAATTTTTAGGTGTCATAGTTCCACAAACTGCAGTGTGAAAGAAAAACAGTCCTAATTCTTTGTCATACCCTACTTTCGTCACTGTGAGCTTTATGTTATCTGAGTGCTGAATCACAGGAGTGCAAAAAAGAAGGGCAAATGCTCTCCACACCCACACGGTATTTTCTGGGAGAGCTCATGTCACCGCGATTGACTTCTGTCCTGGCCAATGTGTCTGTGTCCTGCATTTATTGGCTTAAAGGATTACTAGACTGTTTTATTCAGGCACAAACAGTATGAGTGTCAGGTGAGGTTTTCATTAGTCTCAGTCCCTCAGCCAGCAAAGGTAGTTAAAAATGAAATTCAGCAAATTATTTAGCACCTTCTGTTCTAAAAATGTTTGTTGGCTATAGCTTTTGAGTCCAATATTAGCCTACCTTTCTGTCCAATTACAAACCTCCACCTACTTAAAAACCCACCCACCTGTCTACCTGACCACCTACCTAAATCTACTTTCCCATCAACAATTCATAATCAAATAGAAAATAGAAAACAAAGAACACAAAAACAAGCAAAACATAAAGATCACAGAACAAGTAAATGTGAATATATTTAAATTTGAAAAGTGGGAAACTTAAAATAGAAACTAGTTTGTCAAAGAGAAACCAAGAAAAGACTTCAAAGAGGTTCTGAAACAGTCATAACTAAAAATAAAACCTGTGTTTGATTTATATTTTTTCAAAGAAAGCCTCAATTCAAAATGCTATAAAAGTAAAACCAAAATGAGCAAAAATATTGGCCATTTAAAGAAAAAAACAAGGCCCCATGCCAAAACAGTGAAATTACTCATTTCGAGATAAATGCGCTCTTAAGCAGGTTAACAAATTACAGTCACACAAATCATCTCATTTCCCCAGAACTGCAATCACACATGCACATAAATCATTTTATTATGATAATGATGATAGAGTGAATGTGTTTTCTGTTGTACAAGAACACGTTCAAATGACAAAAAACTAACGTACATTTGTTCAGCCATAAACTACATACTGCTCTGTATGTGCAGGTCACATCGACTATAGATTATGGCCCAAAGCAATCACTCTGAGAAAAAAACATTCAGAGAAAGCCATGAATAAAAAATTCCCAGTTTCTGCAAAACTATCAATTCTGGGCTCATTTACTGAGCTTTTGGACTCTGACTTGTCCCCTTTTGAAAAGAGATGGTTTATCTTGGCTTTTACAACATATAAATAGATACTAATGATACACTGAGGGAAAAAAACGCCCACCCACTTACAGTATGAAGAATGGACCAAAACAATGGCTGCTTACGAGAGAGTGGCATACTCTGTTGGACAAGCTCGATCAGTACACGATAACATGTGGCCGCTTTACTGGCTGGCTATGCATAAATTACAGGTAATTATAACAACAATAGATGTATGTTTGATCCAGGGGGAGATGCCAGTGGGAAAATGTGTTTATAGTTTTATTGTGTGTGTGTGTATTACTTTGTTTCATTCAATTTGTTCTCGTTTTTTTCCCCCCTCAGTCTGTACGTGGGGGAACTCAAGTGGGTATGAGTGAACCTCTGTTGGATCTCATTCCAGTTTGAGTTGTCTTATGCTGTTAGTCTGTTTTAAACTATTCAAACTTCAATAAAGTGTGTTTTAAAAAAAAATAATCAGAGAAATGGGAAAAACTCTAAATAGGAGAGCCATTTCAGGGTCTTAATGGCTACAGATTGCTGTGTGTTTGGACCTCATTCACCATCAGTGTGTTATATTATCATGAATTATTGGATCACTTCTCTGGGCTGGATAACAGGGTGCCAAGTCTGCTTTCTTACAACTTTTTAAAAGCTAGAGGGCAGCCTTCTGCCTTTATTGGGCCAAGAAAAATGATGTTGTTACTCTTAAGATGATCTTTCGCACAAGGACCTTTTTATGGTTAATAGCTAGACTTTAAACATCTTTATAATAATGTTCTCAGTGTGTTACTTATCTTTGTTCTTACACCTTGGTGACTAAACACCTACTTCCTATAATGTATATTACATTAATTCTATTTATAATTGTAGATACTAATACTATAATAGTAATTGAGCAATAGTCACGCTATCAATTGCATATCCGATTAAGTTGATTTCATTAACATGTTTTTTTGTGTTGTATTTTATACCTCCTTTTCTTGAAATTTTCTACAAACCACAGAAGCAACCATTTAATTTAATTTAAAATTTTTTTGTTTTTTTGTCGAGACCAGTCAACAAAGACCAGTAAATATATACATTTTGTCGGACAGAAATATTTCACCATATGAGCAAAATTTAAAATGGTTTGAAAGGAACTGATCGTTATTACATTCACTGTGATCTCTTCAGCCGTATAGCGCGCTGCAGAATATTTAGACTGAGAAATGTGCAGCGGATGTAAAGTTAAAAGAAAAGAGAAGAAATGTGTAATTCCTACATCTCCTTGTCCCTTGCATGACTCACCAACACTAGTATGTCTGTGTTTGGTTTATAAATATGCATTTACGTCTACCGGCATGTCCCCTCAACAGGAGCTGGAGACTACAGAGAGTATCAATAAACCTGGAAAACCATGGTAACCAAGTTAAAAAACACTCAGTATTTTTCCCCCAGAAAAAACATTGGGCGGATGGGAGGACTAGTGAAAGGATACATAGATCAGGAGACTTGCAGTAAATAAAGTGGTTGGGGATAAGTGTGTGTGCATGTGTGTGTCAGTTTGCTTTTACCTTATATGTATCTGGAAGTATGCATTGTATATCCACGTATGTGGACAGTTACCTCATGTCACAAAGCCCACAATTACACCCAGTCACAGCTTTCCATACAGCACATCCACACTGCGGTTTCTACATACTGCGGTTTTCTTTAGTAAGCTCTGAGTCACACACAGCAGATATGGACTGTAATGTGTGGCACATACGAGAAACTGCACTTTAACTGATCTTTGTCTGTGTCCCCTATGTTTAAGGTATATAGGTGAGTCCTTTTTTTTCTGTTTTCTTTAGGTGACTCACTTGTGTGTGCATACCACAAATAAGCTGAAGGTGTTGGGAACCACTACATTAGGCAATGGCTTTACCTAAGGCTGTCTATCATTGACTTAGCTATGCTAACAGGCGGAAGTCCCAGGTATGGTGGCCTGTGGGAGGCACAATGGCTCTTTGTTATTGACGCACTAGGTTCATTCTGGGGTAATAGCAACGCGTCAGATGATGGATTCTGATTGGTTTAGATGTTTTAATATAGCATCCATAACAGGCTCTTGTTTTCACACCTGTCATGGATCAATGGCAAATGTCACTGTGAGGAATGTTCAAAGAGGAAACAAGTCATCTCTTAAGACAACAAACTTCTTGAGTAGCCTATTTATTTTGACATTCCTCCTCCCAGCAAATGCATTCAGTGTAATTAAGATGTAGTTGCCCTTTTGTTTACTCCTCTCATAACTACAGCTTCTCATAATCAATGAAAGACTAGATGTGCCTCATGAGTTAGTGCCTGGTCTTTTGGTCTGTAGAAAGAAAAACATTTACAGTTCAGTAATTTTCCTCTGGCCGGGTTCTTTCCTAGATGTAGTTCTTCCTCTGACATTTTACTCATTAGCAACAGGAATTGAAAGTCATCCAATATCGTGACGGCAGTAGACTATTACAGTGTAATGAGAGGCTGTCTGAAAGTCCAGCCTTGCTCTATTTAAGGCCCAGAGCCAACATGTCTCTGCTGCTCTGACTCAGGAGTTTTCACTTCCAGTTGAAGTGAACCTCTTCCAGCTGAAGCAGAGAGATTTCTTGCCGTCTCTCACTGAATCACCAGGAACCAGAGTAATGATATTCTGAGTTTTTGTTGAGTAATCAAGCCTATAACACTCTGAAATGCCATAAGGAGTGACGTTACGGTGCTCTTAACACCTGCCAAGTGCGGGGCTTCTTTTTCCTGCTGACAGCAAATTACAGAGCTCCCAACAGATGACACCATGTACAAAGTAATACACTCTTTTCAGAAGTGCTGGACTATCTGAGGAAAGGAAGAGCTACTTTCACACTTTTTGACAATGCTTTCTTTTGTCAAATATTCCCAAACCACGCCCACTCTCTGCATCTAGGTGCACACAGGTGTGAAAGCTCTCCGCCTCAGCAAATTCTTTTCTCTACATTCTTTTTTTTACTACTTAATTACATTCATTTTTTTCAGTTGAATATATCTTGTCTATTTATTCTTTAAGTGATGCTTCCCTTCCTCTTGTCCTTCTCTCAGGAAGCTCTGGCTCTAGCTCTTTCTATGAACAAATAAAATTAATCTGCACTGAAGTTTTTAAAGTATCATTTATGTTAAAAAACATAAAGATTTTTAAAGTTTTGGTTTATTTTTCCAAATTTTTTGTTTAATCTTTGCATCTAGTAAGATGGAGGTGAAAATTATGTTTTTAGAATCCATAGTGATTAAAATTTACATTAAAAAAAATTAAACAATTATAAAGACTATTCTTCATGAAGATCTTGATGTAGTTAAAATGTGCATTTGTTTTGGAATGAGTTAAAAAAAAAAACACCAAAAATTTCACTATAGTTTTTAACTTATCAAACTGTACTGTTTGCAGGCTGCACTGAGAAAAGGTAATAAACTATATCTATTTGTGGATATGTAAGATCAATAATCTAACACTAGGAGAGGATTAGAGGAAGAAAGAAGGACTACTGGGTTGATTTGAAGAGGACATGATACATGACGCCCCACTGCAAGGCACCATTAAGACTGATTAAAATGAGTTTTGTGTCACCCACTAGCTCAACTTTTAAATATCCTCCCTTTAAACCTAATGCCAACTAGCTGACTGAACAGATGCATGTGGCTCCAGAGGAAAGCTGGCAGAGCTCACATGCAGAGACACTTGCTCATTAGACAGTAAAACAGTGGCCTGCTAAGCTCCTGGTGAGATATTCGCACACAAACCCCTCCAGATAGTGAAGCTTGCACGCATACAGAGAAGATTAGGACATACTGTACAACTCAATGGTATACAGATAGGGAGAGGCACTCGGTTACGGGCCTGCTTGCCCTCAGTTGGGATTAATCGCGCGCCAAGTTTGCAAAGCAATGTTACAGATGCATCAGCATTAAACTGAGACTATTTCTCCAATAGACTACATGAAGCAAACTGTTACATTCCACTGACTTAACTTACAGTGAAAGTACAGTAAATGCCTGTAGCTGCAAGTGCATGTTGACTCTGAAGTTAACAGATGGAAATTGTGATGAGGTGTAGAAAGACTGAGGACTAATATAAAGCGGGGAAACTGAAACAATATATGGAGATGAGGATGAATCAACAACATAATAGACCTGTATGGTTTTAACACAAAAAAGGATGTTTTTTGTATGAATGTCATGTCTATATGCATGTATGTCTGCATGTGAGCACAGGAAATGCACGCACAGCCGTCTGTTCTTATAGAGAATATTAGAAACTAACTTCTGTTCCTTCAGTGATTCATTGTGAGTAAAAGTTTTTCTTTCCTTAATGCCCTTTCAGCATTGAAAATGGTAATGCAATCTACACTGTATTTCTTTTGTGGAGCTATATGTGCGACCACTTTTTAATCATTCAATATTTTTGCTTCTATTAATTACACTTTCAAAACTTTACTCAAGTTAGATTAACACTTTTTTCATATACATGTATATTTTGAAGCAAATGTTCCTCAGCAACTTTATTCCTTTTTCTCAATGTCTACTATTTAAGTGAAATATAGACCCCTGTTCACATCCAGTTCTGCTCATGATTTTTGAGTTCATGGCAGAAAATTACCTGATGTTTGTCTTTGACATCTTTCTGATGAAATTACAATGCAACTAACATATTTGATGTCAGTGTATATGCACTATATTGGCTTAAATGGAAACACCTGGCACTGCTGGTCAGTAATTTTCCCTTGTCATTATCACCTTCATCATGATCATTGTTTTGACCGTTCATGACATTGAGAAATATTAGAAAGTCACGGGACGCAGGAAAATGGATTAAACTATTGAAACACTCTGTGGTTAAGTGGTCATTTGCTCCACAGAGACTCTTGATTCACTCTGGTTGCTCATATGTGTTTGTGTCTGTTGTGCAACTTGAGTTGGTTCAGCAAGTAGTGTGTAAGAGGTAAGGTGGCAATCACAGGCCCTCTCTCTCCCCAGCTACTGTTGCTACTATTGTGACCCCCATTCATAAATATTAGTCATCACACAGCAATGTTGGTGTTTCGGTTTTCAACAGAGAGGCCCTCCTAACTGCTTCATAGTCTGATAGGAAAAAGTGACGCACAAGCACAACATTGTAGTATGTCTACTTCAGCTGCCACTGGGAGGAGCTACAGGAACGCAGAGCAAAGACACAGGGAGGCAGCAGGATACAGCAGATCTGTGAGGGGGTGGTAATTTAAGGACTACAAGAGTTATTATAGGACTATCATTTGATTTTAATCTATAGTTTAATTGGTTATAATTTGCAAATATCTTGATCCCAAGACAATAACAAACTGTCACTGATGGGAACTTGATGTAAAATATCAGCAAACTAAAGGGTACTACTATTGAAATCTATTCATACATAAACTAAGAAATTAAATTGCATTATAAATATTAATATTATAAAGGTTAAAATAGTTTGAAAAGAATGAAAAAATAAAAGACGACAGGAAAATAACACCTAACATTGGAGGAAAAGGTAAAACTATCAAACAAATAGGATTAATCAAATAAAAAATAAATAAATAAATAAAAATAATGAAATTGCATCAAAATAAAGCAAGGCAAAGTAAAAGTAACATAAAAGTAAACTTAAATGATGGTGATTTTTTTTGGAGAGGTTTTTGCAGTCAGTCATTAATGTTTTTTGTGTCAACCTTAAAATCTATGCATCCTGAAATAAAAAAATAAAAAAATAAAATAATATAAAAATAAAATCTGACCTCACATTTTAAAAGAAGCTCACCTGCCATGTTTGCCTGGGGAATGATTTGTTTAGAGGATGTCAAAAATTTTGTGATCCGTTTTTTGCAGATTTGCATAAAATTGAAGTGCAAAATGGATTAGTTGTTTCAGCTTCAAAAAATTATGTTGCACAAGCTTTTTTCCATTTAACTGTAGACCACTAATTTAGCTCTCTTGTTGTTGCAAAATTGCACCTATTTGTCAGGCTGAAATAAAAAATACTATGTTTGTTTATTAACGATATTACTCAAATAGAAAATCAACAAAATCTTTTGATTAAAACCCAGCCATTTATATGTGTTTAGAGTGAATAGGATAAGGTTAAAAAAAAACAACACATTTATTCTATATACACTATATATATATATATATATATATACACTATACAACATATAATGTATACACTCTAATAGGGAATATAAGTTTTTCTAATTATAAATGGAATTCATTATACACAGCACTGTAAAGGCAAAAAATAAACAAATAAAAGACATCATTTAATGTGTCATCGGATCATTAGACATAAGTACTTCCGTCTTTTTGTAATACAGTTATTACAAAAGACAAAGTATGCATCTTACAACAACTAACACTTTCTGTGTGACTCAGTGATCATTAGGACTACAGTGCAAGAGGCACTTGGCGTCGCAGACCTGCTCAAACCAGCTGTGAGCTCACTGACAGCATCTGTTTTTTCTTTTTTTTGAGAAGGGTGATACCTGATGAAACATCAGCACTGCCAACTTTCAGGGTAGTGTCAAGTTTCTTGATTGAGCCGTGTGAATGTGACAAATGTTATTCCTAAACACAAAAGAATCCCACCTGGAGGGATTAACTGTATATATCACACACTAAAAAAAATAAAAAAGGTTTTAGAGTTTCCTAGGTGTTTTTGTTGGAGAGTTGGAAGTATTTTAGCTTGACAGAAACCTTAAGTTATTGATTATCCAATCCTGAATCTATGGTACTTTCCTTTAACAATGCAAACTTCTATCTGAACCTTTATACATACTACATTTTCTGGGTGAGAATGCAAAAACCTGAACAGAAACTTCTTTCCTCCTCAGACTTTACCACACCCCTTCTGCTTGTCTAACACTTCCACCTTCACCTCCTCTGCCAGCTGACTCCCACTTCAGATTAAATGGGTTTTATGTGCAGTCGCTAGTCTGATGACTCACCCACTGTAAACATGCAAGTAACTGCTGAAGATTTCCTATACCTCTTGCATTATATCATCAAATCCCCTGTAGTGTACACATAACTTATTTGACACTATTCTTAAACTTTGTCCTCATTTTAGAAGAGCTATGATTTTCTGCCCATCACATTTGATGCTATGTTAGTTGTTATTTTATGTGTGAACATACTCTATATTTTTGTCATTGTCAAAAAATGCATGAAAAGACTGCCACCAACCAGGACCTGACCATTTGATTCATACTATACAATCATACACAAAGTGACATGTTTTTCCGTTATAACGAACACAGGCTCTTAATTTTAGTCAGTACCACATACAATAACCTGCTGACACACCAGGTGTGTTAATCCGCTAATAAAATAGTAGTCTTAACAAATGCACAATTTACTGTTTGAGTAAAGTTTGCTACAACTACAGAGGGAGGAGATGATGAGATCTTTAATTTAATATGAAACAACATATAAGTGAGCATTTTTTAAAGATGTCTTCAGTTGGGACCAATGGGCTTAGGGCTAAGAACTACAGCAAGGTTAGGGAGTCAGAGAGTGTTGATAGACAAACATATTATAGTTTATTTATGGGGTTTTTTACAAAACAAACAAACAAACAAACAAACAAACAAACAAACAAAATAGAGTATGACCAGCCTTATTCTCAAACCCTGTTAAGTAATACTGACCTTTTTAATAAATGTAGTGTCGTGATCAACAGGGTTTTTACACTTGTAAGAGTGAAAATGTGTCATTGCAATGATAAGGATTTTAAAAATATAAAAACGGAATGAAAAAATTTTATACGTAATTGTTATTGATGCTTTATACTGTATGATAAAATCAAATTTTCCCAAAACCTCTTCTGTTTGTTATAGTTGAAAACGTTGGCTCAATTACAGGTAAAATACGATGCGATATTTTAATGCCATTATTTTGGCAAGTTTTCTTTTTCTGTAAGTTAAAACCAGTGTGATTAACATTCAAACACCTGTATGACATCTTTCTGTTACAATCACAGGCAAAATGATGAGGAAGTATATTTTGGCATTAATAACATGCTTTCAACACAGAATGTTGTCACCAGACATGTTGTGACAACACGACGCAAAGCTGACACATGTCATGGAAACTTTTGCAGTATGCTCTTGTTAGTGTAAGGTCCTATGTCCCTGTGAAATGCTTTATTTGGATTTCTGGAGAAGTCTGGGTTACCTGTAGTCGTGAGAAACAAGGTTATCATCATGTCCATCAAAGAAATCTTGTTACTTTAATTTCCCTTTTCTTTCACAGTGGAAGAATGCAACGTAGGAAACTTGTAGAGGAGTTGAGCTAACCTCAAACAGGTGTCTTGTAATTACATTTTTAATCACAAACAATCATAACCAGCCAGCACTTGTGCATTGTCTATTGACTTCACTCAAGCAGCAATAAGTTCTGTGACTTGTACTGGATGTTTTTACCTTAATGCAGGTTTGTATCTCCAGTTCAACACTTTCCTGGCTAAAATAATACTACAGTATGTACAGAATAATAGAGTACATACCATGGCACAAATACCCACATAGCAAAATTGGTCTGGCCCGGTTCTGGCCCACACAATGCACTTACACTCGGCCCACACACCGCAAAGAATGACGGCCCCTTGGTTGCCCAGATGTGGTTTGCCAGAGGTGACCCACACATGGGCCAGCTGCAGACACACCGGTGGCCCTGTGCTGGCCCAGAACAGTTTCAGCACTCGCACCAGATGTCAGCCTAATGTATACCTTAATCAAGCCATGTAATAACGACATGTGCCGTATTCGGCCCAGACTAAAAATTCCTCAACAACGGTGATTCAATTATACAAATAGTCCTTAACAGTTCAAACACTGATATTTGTGGGAAAAAAACACTAAAACACTGCATCGAATTTTGGGCTGCAACTGACGATTATTTTTGTTGTTGGCTAATCTATCGATTATTTTTTCGGTTAGTCACGATTATCATCTTGAGTTTTAAGCACCTATTTTGTTGTCTGTGCTTTTTTTTTTTTTTTTTATATTATATATATACACGCAGCAAATGATCAGAGCGGGAATCGAACTTGCGTGGAAAACGAAGCTTCTGAACATAGGACACCCTTCCTATTGACTGAGCTACACTGGTTTTATTGGTTTGCTGTCAGGTAGGCGTCAGCGGACAGTCTTTTTAGAATAGTGAGAGATTTAATTTCTCAACACACAAAAGCAAATTGTCATACTCGTTCAAGTCTGACAAATAAAGGTTTTCTGTCAGTGTTCTAGCACATGATGTGGATGTGTTTATGAGTTTGAACGCACTTAAACTCTGAAAGACTACATTTAATTAGGAGTGGGGTGGTGGTGTGTGAGACACCAGTAAAGGTACAAAAACATGTTAAAGGTAAGACTTGGCAATTCTTTGTGGTTCACGCTTAAGAGAACACATTCATATGGGCAACATAAGCTCAACCACAATCGGCCCGCATGTGGCATGCCATCATATAAACAGTGCCATCATTGCCAGACCTGGCCCACATCCAGTTGACATACCACTTGCCATGCCAGCAGTCGGCCAGCAGTGCCGGCTTAACACCAGATCAGGCCCAGACCTGTCTGCTATGTGGGCATATTCTGTTTTATTCATTTTTTTACTCATCAACCTTTTTTGAATTTGGGGTTGAACGTGAGTTGCTGCAGTTGCTGAATGCATTAATGAATGTTTCTGTCTCCCTGGCAGGTAATCACATGTTGTTACGGGTGTTGCCGTCAGTCTACCCCAGACAACCAGACACCATCCATCGTCACCTTGGCAACCTCACTGCGATGATATCACAGCTGGAGTCCCCCGAGCAACAACACCTGATCAGACTCATTCAAATGGTGGCCGAACAGCATCCACTTGTGAGTGCTTTTATAGAGTTCTGTGTTAGTATATAATAAAGCAAATATAATAAAGCAGAATGTGCTGTAAGTAAATCAAACTATTCACTATTTCACACATCTACTGTGTTATTATTTTACAACAGCATGAGCCAAAATAAAGTATTCCAGATCTTTCACATCATCTTACTACAAATAACTTTGGTCATGTCTTTTAAAAAGTTTATGTTGGATCTGTCTTCGTTAGCCTTGGACTTACTACTCTAGGAAGCCATAGCTTAAAACTCACAATTATTAAACTCCTGTTATTTTAAAGTCCAGTGTGTGAGATTTAGTAGCATTGGGTGGGTAAATTGCAGATTACACACAACAACATATACCTCCACCCACCCTCAGTTTCCAGTGGCGTACGAAAACCTACGGTGGTCTTACAAATAGTGTTTGGTTTTTCCTTTCTGGGCTACTGTAGATATATGGCAGTGCAGTCCCTCTGTAGATATTAAAGGCTCATTCTGAGGACAAGGAAATAAAAACAGTTCTTATGTTTAGGTAGTTATTCACCAATGAAAATATAATCATAATAAATATTTATTTCATCTCTGCCAAGATCACCCTAAATCCTACCCACTGAACCTTTAAAATTACAACGAGTTTGCAGAAATACATCAGCCCGTGTGGTTATTTGATTACAAAGCACAATTCAACCAAACCATAAAAAGAGTCACTGTGGCAAAAGTTTATATTTAACTCACCATGAAGTACTTGTTTGGCTCGTACATGACATTTCTGCCCATGAGTCAAGCTTTATCGGACCTTCTACCATTTAACTTTGCTTTGTCCTGTAATAGGTTTGTGTTGAAATGTTGAAAAATTCACTGGAATGTAGTAAGACGTGAGAAAATGAAGTTGTGCATGAGGACTACACATTTCTCAGTGGAAATTCTCTCAGTCTTGCATACTTTGGAGCAGAGCTGATTTTCACTGTAAGGGGAAAGTACCATGTACCAGCCAACACAGCACATGGGGGTAAGACATGGATAGTCTCACTCACTCACATATGAAGCAATGGAGACACAAAAAGCAGCCATCTGGAGTTATTTTCATCTCCACCCCCCGCTGAGACACACACCAAATATTTCTGTTGTAATGGCTGCATTCATCACAATCGCTGACAAATCTCCTGCATCCCAATGTTCACTTACTGGAAGAGATGTGCTGCTGTGAAGCTGCTATGGAGCTTTAATTTCACATGGGATCAAACGTGTTCTCCCTGAGGAACAAATATTTTTGCTATGAACTTGATATTTTTTTAGAACAAATGACTAATAAAAAAGCAGCAGGAGGGTCGACAATGGCGGGCACAGTTAGTCTGATCCAGACCAGTCCAGTAAATTCCAGGGTGACCAGTCCAGATAATGAGGAGGAAGACAGGCCAGCTTTTGTTTGTTATTCTTCCCCTGTCGGGTCATTCATTAAAGACACCTCGTGTCTCTGTTTGGCGCTGTTTGTTAGTGGCGCCCTCGCTGTGACACAATTACTGCCATTATAAAATAAATGAAAAATGCTTTGATTTTCTTTTCTCTGTTTTTGTGTCTTCTCATCACACAGATGTTGAGCCCTCAGGTGCCCACGCTCGTTAGTTACTTAGGTGACCAATCCCTGACGGAGGCCCTGCTGGGCGCCCTCGTGGACGTGTCACAGGCCAGCCCGTCCTCATTGGTCAGCTTCCTGCCAGTGCTGAGGATTCTGGGACAGCAGTGCCCTGCTCTCCTGGGTCAAGTGGCCAAAATCCATGGTGCCGTGGGTGTCATCAGTGAGGTACAAACACACTCACTCAATACAAACACAATTTTATTAATTTGCAGCAGTTATTGTAGAAAGTGGGAGTGTGTGTTTAAGTAGCACTTCAGGTGTGTTCAGGCCCGAAGGCAAGCAAATGTTTGGACTCAACGACGACGTTTTGGGTGCAACGACAAAGATGGATGTGAAGACCTGAGTTGATTCTGATCGACTGAAACATTCACCCATATTGAAAGTTGTTTATCTTAATTTACATAATATATTATGTTTGCTTACTGCAGTGGTTCTCAAAATTTATCTGACCTACACATTTAGATGTTAAACTAGTTATCCCCCGCCCATTTTTAATCAAACAATAACAAGGACATGAATATGAAAATGAAAAATGTGGATTTTTTTTTTTTTCATTTTCAAGGTAAACTTTATGAAAACAAAGGACAACATGATAGCATCGGAAAACTCTTTATTGCTTATGATGACATGAATCATTTTACCTTACCTTAACTTTCGGTCATATTTTTCCTCTGGTCATCCATGCCCCGTCTGCAGGGGCTCTGTGGCCCCAAACTGGGACCCACCGGACAGTCTGGAAATGGTTTAATGTTGAAGTTTAATGTTGCTCCTTTAAAGAAAATTGAGTAATTAAACACAAAATAAAGAAAAAAAGGAAATACAAAATCACACACATGCTGTGTGTTGATGCACTGACTGTTTGTACTCGACAAAGACAGGCAGCAAAAAAAAACCAAAAACACAATTATGTAAAAATGGCTTGGGAATAACACTTATAGTACAACTTGGGTCTGCATTTCAGAAGGTAGTCACATACGCACACACACACACACACATACACACACACACGCTGAAACATGCAGGAGTGATTATTTTAATGAGTATGGAGGAATTGGCTGCACTCTCACATGACTCGCTCTCTGTTGTCCTGCCAAGTGTAAAACACACACACACTCACACCGGACAGTCCGGGCAGATCCGGAGGTTGTGACTGCTGTCTAACACCTACATCACTGTTCACCTGGAGCATCTGTCTGAAACAAGCACATGCCGGCTGCTCAGAGAGGTCCGTCTCTCTACGGCTAAACATCACCAATGAAGAAACACAACAAACTATCAAGAATAATACCTGTGAACAACCTTAAAGAAACTGCATTTTTAGTAGAATTTGTCTCAACCTCCTGTTGGTTATACGGGTATTTATTTTTCAGTATATGACCAGTAAAACTGTATCTGTTGCTGCCTCATGTTTGGAGGACTTACAGTTTAAACATTATTTGCAGAGTAGATTAATTCTGTCCCGTGAGCCTTCCTTTGGCCAACCCGTGGGTTAAACACTTGGCTGCCCTGCAGGCTTGGCTGCTCATTGCCCTTAACAGCCCTTCCTCTGTTGTAAAAAGTGGTATTTTTTAAGCCATTAACTGACTTCGGACCCCTGGGCCCCTCTGTAAAAACACTTGAGCCGCTGATTACAGGTTAATTGGCCCAGCATCTGTAGCGAACTGCAAGGTGGCACTGCTGCCAACTGATGGGCCTGAAAGGAGGGAGTGTATACAAAATAAGTATCAAAAATCATCATTGACAAATGCTAGCATACTAACAGACTCAAAGAAATTGTTAAAAATATTAAAAACATTACACCTGCAAATTATCAGCATGTTAGCTCTGCTATTGTGAGAAAAGTATCGTGCTAATTTGAGTTTTTATCTCAGGGCACTGCAGCACAAACCACAGCCTCTTCACAGCCAGTTTGTACTTTTTAATAAAATGAAATCTGTATTATGAAATATAGTCTGGTTAATAAATAACACAATGTTACTTGTGCATTTACACCTGACTTTTTAATGTGTTCTCGTTATCATTGTTAAGGTTGAATCTCAGTTCTCCAGAATAAATTCTACATCTGAATCATTTGATGTGCAAATAAAACCCAGACTCCCTTAAAAAAACCCAAAGTTTTGCCAGTTGTTTAGTTGGGGGAAACTTTATGAGCTTTGTAAAATGCCATTTACAAGTAATTCTTTATTACCAGTTTTCTCTTTTAAATTCAGCAAATGTAATATACTAAGATACTCTTTTTTTTGTTAATAAAAAAGAAAGTACCAGCATGTAGGCATCCATGTGACCAAATAAGTTATGTCCTTTTTTAATGGCAGATCAGCTGCACAGATGACTGCAACGCACTTACCTACACATACAGTTATTTCTTACAGTATGTCATCAAACCCCACCTGTATTTATTTAATTTTTTTGAAACTTTTTTGAAAAACTCGTTTTGTTTCGCACTTTTATGGCATAAAATAAACGTTTTCCCCCCTTCAGGCTTAATAAAGTTAATCGTCATCGTCCTTAAAATCAGTCATTCAAATCACGTCTCTATCAGCCTTCCTACTTGTTTCATGTCTAAATTTGAACAACCATCTAATAAAAGCAAATATCCGTGTTAATGATATGTTGCCAGTGTTTTGTACAGATTCTATTTATACCTACTTAACATCTGAACACAACACAAGCCAGATGTGGTCAGGCAGGTCCGATCACATTAAACCCTCAAAGCATTTACACCTGGAGTCAACGTGAAATTTTCCTTATCTGGATAATGTGTCTGAGCACAGATCACATTTTAATTAGAGATATACATGAGTTTTTAGTCTTCTTTCATCTAAGGGTTTGACTTTAACAGTCATAATTCTTCTGTTTATATTATCTTTTCTTTCCATCTGAAAGCAGTTCAGAGTAAATCCATCTGTTGGCTAGGCTTTAAAAAACCTACTAAATGCTTGCAAACCTACAAGGACGCAGGACATGAAGTCAAGGCAACACAGAGGACAATACAAGACAAACACCAGACTGCAAAGTTACAACGTTTTTTTACGAATATTGAATACGACAGAACGCCCGACATGTCCCGTATTCGTCCTTAGCCCTCTGTTCACTCAGTGACTCGGTCACACAGGCAGCAGTTTGCATCTCCAAAGGTATTTTTAACGATGGGTGTTCACTGTCTGGCCTGGATAAGAACTACAAACATGGCCCCGCTGTTCTCTTTGTCATTGTAGCAGCCATACATTACGTCTACTGTACAAGCCAATCTAATGCTCCACCTCCGGTCAAATTACATTTTCCCTCGCTGATGTCTAAATGTTCGCTTACTTGGATGTATTCCTGCGTAACAGCTGTGTCTTTTAAAGCAATAGCTTGAACATAGAGTGGATTATTGACAAAACCCTTGACGTAATTTGTAGAAGTGGTACATTTCGTACAGTGATGAAGAGAACAGTGGAAATACTGCATTCAGACGTAGGTAAAAAAAAGATAAAAAAAAAACATATTTATATTTTTCCCATAAGATTTAATCTGAGAAGCCAGTATGACTGAATCACAGAGTCAGTGCCAGTGTAACACACAGCCAGTCTGACATATGTGTGTATAGTGCACGAGATAATTGCATGAACTGGCATTGTGCAGAGGTGGTGATAAATACAGTATAATATTGTCCTTGCAGCTCATAGTAATGATGGGTAGGATGAAGTCACAAACGCAGTCAGTGTGTATTGTGTGTGCAGTGATGAAGGTGATGGGAGGACAGGATGAAGGCTTACGCTCTCACTTTCCCACAGGGTCAATTAAAGGCAGTTTAATGTCAATTTGGGGGAATTAACAAAAAGGGAAAATATGGAACGATTTTAGATACATACACAGACACACACATATGGACACACAAAACACACACAAACACACACGCACACACACACACACACACACACACACACACACACACACAGACAGAATATCGAGCTGGAAAACAAAATAGATCGGAAGAGAGTCGGGAAGGGA